>LPNX011193154.1:17469-46997 GCA_001517045.1 Pseudotsuga menziesii
ACTGGGCGGTTAGCCCAGTCTTATTAAGCTGGTAGTCGCGTCCTATGTGCCGGTCAGAGGCATGGGGACGTGACATCAGGCTTGGCCATTAACAATCATCATTCCTTTAGGGTTTTGAACATCTTACTAGTCATCTTCTTTTGTGAGATTTGAGGAACCTGTTACCTTCCATTTGGACATAGGCGCCCACAGAGATCACGGTAAAAAGCTCATGAAGTGATTACATCAGTCATTCAGCACCTTGCACAGAAATGGGTGTGTTACCACCCTGTTACCCCAGGGGGCAGAGGTATCCACATGTCAAGTGCTTTCACCTTTTGAGGTGACACCATGCAGGCAAGACGGTTTCATATTTCTGTTAGCAGCAGAACTAAAACGGTATCTAGATGGCTCCTAAGGTTTCGAGCAATTCAAGGTTGTTGAGTGACAGTTTTTTGCAGCATGTATCGAGAGAGAACCACAAGCTCAATGAGGACTCATTATCATACGTGGCACAAATCAGTGAACTTGAGGAGCAATTGTGCATGCTGAAGAAGCAAAAAAATGGACATTGGAGGAGTGAGGACATCTATTTTATTGCTTGATACAAAAGGTTTTGAAATTGTTGGAAAATCCAATGTCTGTGATGACAGGATCTTTGCTCTAGCAAACAATCATGAGTTTTGTTCTCATCTACAATCTGCCTGAAACAGTCCGTGAAGCTAATATATCTCAACTATCCTTTGTTGTTGAGCTTGCACAAGAGTTTTATGGCAGAGTGAAGGGAGGTGACATTGCTTTTCAACCAGCCAAGCTTTTATGACTTATCCAACGTGATTTCCTTGAAGGAAAGACTGTGCGGCAAATGGTGAATGAAGCTCTCCAACAAGTTCCCAATCTTACAAGATTTACTATTTGTGTGGAGCATATGCATGGATTGAGGTTGAAGCTGGTAACATTGATCTAGCACGGAAAATTTGTGATATGGCTCTGTGCTCAGTTACTGACCTTTCCTTGGATTGTCAGTTGAAAGCCCCTATTTTGTATCTCTCTTATCCTGAAGCAGAGCTTGCAAATCATTCCAGTATTGGCAATGATATTGGTGTGTCTTCTAAAGAATCTAAACAACGTGCAATTTACATTCTTTCTTGCTTAGGAAGTGGTGGAAAATACTCTGCATATTTGTCCGAGCATCAAGTTTCAAGTACACAGTTATTGAAAGCACGCCGAGGGTTTGAAGAGCAATTACGGAAGCTTCGCTCATTATGGGCTTATGGAGACATAAAAGATCATTCTACATCTTTGGTAACTGCAACAGCTTTGTTTGAATATTTAGCATCTGGATGGGAAGTTCCTGATAGAGTATTTGAATATGCCTTTTCCATGACATTTCCAGGCAGGCGTCATCAGAGTCGTCAGCTTGAACTGCTGTATCTACGTTATATTCAGATGCTTCAGAAACATAAAGGGTCTCTAAAACCCGCTCAAACATGGGACATCATAGTGCAAAGTCTCAATCAATATCCTTGGAATGCAGAAATGTGCACTTCATTGATATGTACCAGCTCCCTGCCAGCCTTGACAAGCAAGAGTCGTCTGCTATTTTATGAGCTCTGACTTTCTGCCTTGTCTTTTGAACTTGGGAGAGTAGGTTCGGGACCACGCATTCATAGACTATTTGAACGGGCTCTAACTGATCAGGACACCCAATAGTCATGTAACTTTATGGTGATTCTATCTGGCTTACGAGCTCCATGTAGCAAATAATCCTGAGGCTGCTCAGCACATATTGCGAGATTTGAGAAACCAAATGATCCCTGACTGAGTCTACCAAGATTCTTCTTGCTCTGGCATCACTCTTCCTCCAATGAGACTTGTCTTCTTCAGGGTCTAGTTCTCAAACCTTCTCATTGACAAGCTTTAAGAGATCATTTTCTTCCGAGATGAGAACTCTAGACTTCCAAGAAATGAAGTTCATGGCTCCATCAAGATGATCTTCGAGCTTCATTCTGATCATCTTCCCTGCAGATTTGAACTATAAACCCTAGTAGGAGCTAGGTCAAAAATAAAGTTTGGAATCTTGTGAAACTGAATCCAAAGGTTAATGTGCCTTATCAAGGCTAATTGAGAGGAGAGAAGATAGAGCCAAAACTATGGACCGAAATTGGGCTAAAAATGAAACTTCTCACAACTGGATTTTTCCTTCATCAATAGATGCGCCTTCCCGTAAGCGAAGTTTCCAAGCCACTTTTTCTCCTGGATTGGTGAGGGGAGGCCTCAGAATGTCAAGCCCTAGCTTTGGACAATGGCTTCTAGAACTGCTTTGATACCATGTTAGAAATTGACAGTTGTAAAACCAAGATCACTAGAAGAAAGACAAAGCACATAAACAAACTGGGTGTGGAGCACGTTTAACCACGGTGATGATCTATCACCTCCCAACCATATACAATACAACACTATTGTCTCCCCCGGTCTCAGTCCTTTCAATAGAGAACGATGTACATCAAAAGGGATGTTGACCGAGCCTAAATTCTACTCCCAATGGCCTTTAAATGCCATTCATCATACACTGTTGTAGGTCGATTGTGGGTCACAATAGTCTCAGTGTCCAAGCCTGACTTCTAATCCCTACGGTCCTAAAATGCCTTCCATTATACACCCTCAGTGGTCGGTGGTGGACCACCAAGGTGTTAGTCGGTGCCCACTAACATTGTGGTGGTCCTCCACCGACCACTAAGAGTGTATAATGAACGACATTTGAATGTCGTCGCCCATACAAGTCAGTCTTGGCCATTGACAATCATCATTCCGTTAGGGTTTTGAACATCTTCCTAGTCGTCTTCTTTTGCGAGATTTGAGAAACAAAATGATCCCTGACTGAGTCTACCAAGATTCTTCTTGCTCTGGAGTCACTCTTCTTCCAATGAGACTTGTCTTCTTCAGCGTCCGGTTCTCGAACCTTCTCATTGACAAGCTTTAAGAGATCATTTTCTTACAAGATGAGAACTCTAGACTTCCAAGAGATGAAGTTTTTGGCTCCATCAAGATGATCTTCAAGCTTCATTCCGATCATCTTCGCTGCATATTTGAACTAGAAACCCTACTGGAGCTAGGTCAAAAATGAAATTCGTAATCTTGTGAAACTAAATCCAAAGGTTAATGTGCCTTATCAAGGCTAGTTGAGCGGACATAAGATCGATTCAAAACTATTGACCGAACTTGGGTCAAAAATGGAACTTGCCAGAACTAGATTTTTTCTTCATCAATAGAACTGCTTTGATACCATCTTAGAAATCGACAGTTCTAAAACCAAGATCACTAGAAGAAAGACAGAGCACATAAATAAACTGGGTGTGGAGCTCGTTTAACCACGGTGATGATCTATCACCTCCCAACCAAAGACAATACAAAACTATTGTCTCCCCCGAGCTCATACATTTTAATAGAGAACGATGTACATCCAAATGGATGTTGATCGAGCCTAAATTGTACTCCCAATGGCCTTTAAATTCCATTCATCATACACCCTTGTAGGTCGATTGTGGGCCACAATAGTGTCAATGGCCAGGCCTGAATTCTATCCTCGATGGACTTAAAATGCCTTCCATTATACACCCTCAGTGGTCGGTGCTGAACCATCAAGGTGTTAGTGGGCGCCTAGTAACACTGTGGTGGTCCACCACCGACCACTAAGGGTGTATAATGAATGGCACTTGAACGTCATTGCCCATAAAAGTCAGGCTTGGCAATTAACAATCATCATTCCTCTAGGGTTTTGAACATCTTCCTAGTCGTCTTCTTTTGTGCGATTTGATGAACCAAATGATCCCTTGCTGAGTCTACCAAGATTCTTCTTGCTCTGGCATCACTCTTCCTCCAATGAGACTTATCTTCTTCAACGTATGGTTCTGGAACCTTCTCATTGACAAGCTTTAAGAGATCATTTTCTTCCAAGATGAGAACTCTAGACTTCCAAGAGATGAAGTTGTGGCTCCATCAAGATGATCTTCAACCTTCATTCCGATCATCCTGCCTACAGATTTGAAATAAAAACCCTAGTAGGAGTTAGGTCAAAAATGATGTTTGGAATCTTGTGAAAATGAATCCAAAGGTTAACGTGCCTCATCAAGGCGAGTTGAGAGGAGATAACATCGAGCCAAAACTATGGACTGAAATTGGGTCAAAAATGAAACTTCTTAGAACTGGATTTTTCCTTCATCAATAGATACGTCTTCCCTTGGGCGAAGTTCCAAGTCACTTTTTCTTCTATATTGGTGAGGGGAGGCCTCATAATGTCAAGCCCTAGCTTTTGACAATGGCTTTTAGAACTGCATTGATACCATGTTAGAAATTGGCAGTTGTAAAAACAAGATCACTATAAAAAAGACAGAGCACATAAACAAACTAGGTGTGGAGCTCGTTTAACCACAGTGATGATCTATCATCTCCCAACCATAGGCAATTCAACACTATTGTCTCGCCCGAACTCAAACCTTTCAATAGAGAACGATGTACATCCAAATGGATGTTAACCGATCTTATCTCCTCTCAACTCACTCGATCTTATCACGTCAAATCGAGAAAAAATGACTTGGAAACGTCGCCCAAGGGAAGGCAAATATATTGATGAAGTTTGTGTATCCATCAAGATGATCTTCAACCTTCAGTCCAATCATCTTGCCTGGAGATTTGAACTAAAAATCCTAGTAGGAGCTAGGTTAAAAATGAATTTTGGAATCTTGTGAAACTTAATCCAAAGGTTAATGTGCCTTATCAAGGTGACTTGAGAGGATATAAGAACGAGCCAAAAGTGACTTGGAAACATCGCCCAATGGAAAGCACATCTATTGATGAAGGAAAAATCAAGTTCTGAGAAGTTTCATTTTTGACCCAATTTTGGTCCATATTTTTGGCTCGATCTTATCTCCTCTCAAATCGCCTTGATAAGGTACATTAACCTTTGGATTCAGTTTCACAAGATTCCAAACTTCATTTTTGACCTAGCTCCAACCAGGGTTTCTAGTTCAAATCTGCATGCAAAATGATTGGAATGAAGGTTGAAAATCATCTTGATGGAGCCACAAACTTCATCTCTTGGAAGTCTAGAGTTCTCATCTTGGAAGAAAATGATCTCTAAAAGCTTGTCAATGAGAAGGTTCCAGAACCAGACGCTGAAGAAGACAAGTCTCATTGGAGGAAGAGTAATGCGAGAGCAAGAAAAATCTTGGTAAACTTAGTCAGGGATCATATGGTTCCTCAAATCTGGCAAAAAAAGACAACTATGAAGATGTTCAAAACCTAAAGGAATGATGATTGTTAATTGCCAAGCGTGACTTGTATGGGCGACGACGTTGATATGTCGTTCATTATACACCCTTAGTGATCGATGGTGAACCACCACAGTGTTAGTGGGTGCCCACTAACACTGTGGTGGTCCACCATCGACCACTTAGGGTGTATAATGGAAGAAATTTGAACGTCGTCGCCCATACAAGTCAGGCTTCGCCATTAACAATCATCATTCCTTTAGGTTTTGAACATCTTCATAGTCCTCTTCTTTTGCGAGAGTTGAGGAACCATATGATCCCTAACTAAGTCTACCAAGATTCTTCTTTCTCTCGCATTACTCTTCCTCAAATGAGACTTGTCTTCTTCAGCGTCTGGTTCTGGAACCTTCTCATTGACAAGCTTTAAGAAATCATTTTCTTCCAAGATGAGAACTCTAGACTTCCAAGAGATGAAGTTTATGGCTCCATCAAGATGATCTTCAACCTTCATTCCAATCATCTTGCCTGCAGATTTGAACTAGAAACCCTGGTAGGAGCTAGGTCAAAAATGATGTTTGGAATCTTGTGAAACTGAATCCGACGGTTAATGTGCCTTATCAAGGTGAGTTGAGAGGAGATAAGCTCAAGCCAAAACTATGGACCGAAATTGGGTCAAAAATGAAACTTCTCAACACTTGTTTTTTCATTCATCAATGCGCCTTCCCTTGGGCGAACTTTCCAAGTCACTTTTTCTCCTGTATTGGTGAGGGGAGGCCTCAGAATGTCAATCCCTAGCTTTCGACAATGGCTTGTAGAACTGCTTTGATACCATGTTAGAAATTGGCAGTTGTAAAACCAACATCACTAGAAGAAAAAAAGAGCACATAAACAAACTGGGTGTGGAGCTCGTTTAACCACAGTGATGATCTATCACCTCCCAACCATAGACAATACAACACTATTGTCTCCCTCAAGCTCAGACCTTTCAATAGAGAACGATGTACATCGAAATGGATATTGACTGAGCCTAAATTCTACTCCCAGTGGCCTTTAAATGTCATTCGTCATACACCCTTATAGGTCGATTGTGCCACAATAGTGTCAGTGGCAAGGCCTGACTTCCCCGATGACCTTAAAATGCCTTCCATTATACACCCTCAGTGGTCGGTGGTGGATCACCAAGGTGTTAAAGAAAACTCTAGTTCTGAGAAGTTTCGTTTTTTACCCAATTTTGGTCCATAGTTTTGGCTTTATCTTATCTCCTCTCAACTCGCCTTGATAAGGCACATTAACCTTTGGATTCCGTTTCACAAGATTCCAAACTTCATTTTTGATCTAGCTCCTACTAGGGTTTCTAGTTCAAATCTGCTGGCAAGATTATTGGAATGAAGGTTGAAGATCATCTTGATGGAGCCACAAACTTCATCTCTTGGAAGTCTAGAGTTCTCATCTTGGACGAAAATGATCTCTTAAAGCTTGGCAATGAGAAGGTTCTAGAAGCAGGCGTTGAAGAAGACAAGTCTCATTGGAAGAGGAGTTATGCGAGAGCAAGAAGAATCTTGGTAGACTCAGTCAAGGATCATTTGGTTCTTCAAATCTCGCGAAAGAAGACGACTAGGAAGATGTTTAAAACCCTAAAGTAATGATGATTCTTAATGGACAAGCCTGACTTGTATGGGCGACGACGTTCAACTGCCGTTCATTATACACCCTTAGTGGTCGGTGGTGGACCACCATAGTGTTAGTGGGTGCCCACTAACACCTTGGTGGTCCAGCACCGACAACTGAGGGTGTATAATGGAAGGCATTTTAAGGCCGTCGGGGATATAAGTCAAGCTTGGCCACTGACACTATTGTGGCCCACAATCGACCTACAAGGGTGTATGACGAATGGCATTTAAAGGCCATTGGGTGTAGAATTTAGGCTCTGTCAACATCCATTTGGATGTACATCGTTCTCTATTGAAAGCTATAAGATTGAGGGAGACAATAGTGTTGTATTGTCTATGGTTGCGAGGTGATAAATCATCACCCTGGTTAAACGAGCTCCACACCAAATTTGTTTATGTGCTCTATCTTTATTCTAGTGATCTTGGTTTTACAACTACCAATTTATAACATGGTATCAACGCAGTTCAAGAAGCCATTGTCGAAAGCTAGGGCTTGACATTCTGAGGCCTCCCCTCACAAAAAACGAGAGAAAGTGACTTCAAAACTACGCCCAAGGGAAGGCGCATTTATTGATAATGGAAAAATCCAGTTTTGCAAGTTTCATTTTTGACCCAATTTCGGTGCATAGTTTTGGCTTGATCTTATCTCCTCTCAACTCGACTTGATAAGGCACATTAACCTTTGGCTTTAGTTTCACAAGATTCCAAGCTTCATTTTTGACCTAGCTCCTACTAAGGTTTTTAATTCAAATCTGTAGGGAGGATGATCGGAATGAAGGTTGAAGATCATCTTGATGGAGCCACAAACTTCTCTTGGAAGTCTAGAGTTCTCATCTTGAAAGAAATTGATTTCTTAAAGCTTGTCAATGAGAAGGTACCAAAACCAAACGCTGAAGAAGACAAGTCTCATTAGAGGAAGAGTGATGTGAGAGCAAGAAGAATCTTGGTAGACTAAGTCAGGGATGATTTGGTTCCTCAAATCTCGCGAAAGAAGACGACTAGGAAGATGTTCAAAACCCTAAAGGAATGATGATTTTTAATGGCCAAGGCTGACTTGTATGGGCAACGACGTTCAAATGTCATTCATTATACACCCTTAGTGGTCGATGGTGAAGCACCAAGGTGTTAGTGGGCGCCCACTAAAACCTTGGTGATCCACCACTGACCACTAAGGGTGTATAATGGAAGGCATTTTAAGGCCGTCGGGGATAGAAGTCAGGCTTGGCCACTAACACTATTGTGGCACAATCGATCTATAAGGGTTTATGACGAATGGCATTTAAAGGACACTAAGAGTAGAATTTAGGCTCGGTCAACATCCATTTGGATGTACATTGTTCTCTATTGAAAGGTTTGAGCTTGAGGTAGACAATAATGTTGTATTGTCTATGGTTGGGAGGTGATAGATCATCACTACGGTTAAACGAGCTACACACCCAGTTTGTTTATGTGCTATCTTTCTTCTAATGATCTTGGTTTTACAACTGTCAATTTCTAACATGGTATCAAAGCAGTTCTACAAGCCATTGTCGAAAGCTAGGGCTTGACATTTTGAGGCCTCCCCTCACCAATACAGGAGAAAAAGTGACTTGGAAACTTCGCCCAAGGGAATGCGCATTGATGAAGGAAAAATCAAGTGTTGGGGCTGAAGAAGACAAGTCTCATTGGAGGAAGAGTGATGCGAGAGCAAGAAGAATCTTGGTAGACTCAACCAAGGATCATATGGTTCCTCAAATCTCGCAAAAGAAGATGACTATGAAGATGTTCAAAACCCTAATGGAGTGATGATTGTTAATTGCCAAGCGTGACTTATATGGGCGACGACGTTCAAATGCCGTTCATTATACACCCTTAGTGGTCGGTGGTGAACCACCACAGTGTTAGACTCACTAAGGTATCATTTGGTTCCTCAAATCGCGCAAAAGAAGACGACTAGGAAGATGTTCAAAACCCTAGAGGAATGATGATTGTGAATGGCCAAGCCTGACTTGTATGGGCGACGATGTTCAAATGCCGTTCATTATACACCCTTAGTGGTCGGTGGTGAACCACCACAGTGTTAGTGGTCGGTGGCTCCATCAAGATGATCTTCAAGCTTCATTCCGATCATCTTCACTGAATATTTGAACTAGAAACCCTACTGGAGCTAGGTCAAAAATGAAATTCGTAATCTTGTGAAACTGAATCCAAATGTTAATGTGCCTTATCAAGGCTAGTTGAGAGGAGGTAAGATCGAGTCAAAACTATCGACCGAACTTGGGTAAAAAATGGAACTTGTCAGAACTAGATTTTTCCTTCATCAATAGAACTGCTTTGATACCATCCTAGAAATCGACAGTTGTAAAACCAAGATCACTAGAAGAAAGACAGAGCACATAAACAAACTAGGTGTGGAGCTCGTTTAACCACGGAGATGATCTATCACCTCCCAACCAAAGACAATACAACACTATTGTCTCCCCCGAGCTCAAACATTTTAATAGAGAACGATATACATCCAAATGGATGTTGATCGAGCCTAAATTGTACTCCCAATGACCTTTAAATGCCATTCGGCATACACCCTTGTAGGTCGATTGTGGGCCACAATAGTTTCAGTGGCCAAGCCTGAATTCTATCCCGATGGACTTAAAATGCCTTCCATTATACACCCTCAGTGGTCGGTGGTGAACCATCAAGGTGTTAGTGGGTGCCCACTAACACTGTGGTGGTCCACCACCGACCACTAAGGGTGTATAATGAATGGCACTTGAACGTCGTCGCCCATACAAGTCAGGCTTGGCCATTCACAATCATCATTCCTCCAGGGTTTTGAACATCTTCCTAGTCATCTTCTTTTGCGCGATTTGAGGAACCAAATGATACCTTGGTGAGTCTACCAAGATTCTTCTTGCTCTGGAATCACTCTTCCTCCAATGAGACTTGTCTTCTTCAACGTATGGTTCTGGAACCTTCTCATTGACAAGCTTTAAGAGATCATTTTCTTCCAAGATCAGAACTCTAGACTTCCAAGAGATGAAGTTGTGGCTCCATCAAGATGATCTTCAACCTTCATTCCGATCATCCTGCCTACAGATTTGAAATAGAAACCCTAGTAGGAGTTAGGTCAAAAATGAAGTTTGAAATCTTGTGAAAATGAATCCAAAGGTTAATGTGCCTCATCAAGGCGAGTTGAAAGGAGATAAGATCAAGCCAAAACTATGGACTGAAATTGGGTCAAAAATGAAACTTCTTAGAACTGGATTTTTCCTTCATCAATAGATGCGTCTTCCCTTGGACGAAGTTTCAAGTCACTTTTTCTTCTATATTGGTGAGGGGAGGCCTCATAATGTCAAGCCCTAGCTTTTGACAATGGCTTCTAGAACTGCATTGATACCATGTTAAAAATTGGCAGTTGTGAAAACAATATCACTAGAAAAAAGACAGAGCACATAAACAAACTAGGTGTGGAGCTCGTTTAACCACAGTGATGATCTATCACCTCCCAACCATAGACAATTCAACACTATTGTCTCGCCCAAACTCAGACCTTTCAATAGAGAATGATGTACATCCAAATGGATGTTGACCGATCTTATCTCCTCTCAACTCGCTCGATCTTATCACGACAAATGGAGAAAAAGTGACTTGGAAACATCGCCCAAGGGAAGACGCATCTATTGATGAAGTTTGTGTCTCCATCAAGATGATCTTCAACCTTCATTCCAATCATCTTGCCTGCAGATTTGAACTAAAAACCCTAATAGGATCTAGGTTAAAAATGAAGTTTGGAATCTTGTGAAACTTAATCCAAAGGTTAATGTGCCTTATCAAGGTGAGTTGAGAGGAGACAAGAATGAGCCGAGCTAAGAAGGCGCATCTATTGATGAAGGAAAAATTAAATTCTGAGAAGTTTCATTTTTGACCCAATTTCGGTCCATAGTTTTGGCTCGATCTTATCTCCTCTCAACTCGCCTTGACAAGGCACATTAACCTTTGGATTCAGTTTCACAAGATTCCAAACTTTAATTTTTATCTAGCTCCAACTATGATTTCTAGTTCAAATCTGCATGCAAGATGATTGGAATGAAGGTTGAAGATCATCTTGATGGAGCCACAAACTTCATCTCTTAGAAGTCTAGAGTTCTCATCTTGGAAGAAAATGATCTCTTAAAGCTTGTCAATGAGAAGGTTCAAGTATCATTGGAGGAAGAGTAATGCGAGAGCAAGAAGAATCTTGGTAAACTTAGTCAGGGATCATATGGTTCCTCAAATCTCGCAAAAAAAGACGACTATGAAGATGTTCAAAACCTAAAGGAATGATGATTGTTAATTGCCAAGCCTGACTTGTATGGGCGACGACGTTCAAATGCCGTTCATTATACACCCTTAGTGGTAGATGGTGAACCACCACAGTGTTAGTGGGCGCCCACTAACACTGTGGTGGTCCACCATCGACCACTGAGGGTGTATAATGGAAGAAATTTGAACGTCGTTGCCCCATACAAGTCAAGCTTCGCCATTAACAATCATCATTCCTTTAGGTTTTGAACATATTCATAGTCGTCTTCTTTTGCGAGATTTGAGGAACCATATGATCCCTAACTGAGTCTACCAAGACTCTTCTTTCTCTCGCATTACTCTTCCTCAAATGAGACTTGTCTTCTTCAGCGTCTGGTTCTGGAACCTTCTCATTGACAAGCTTTAAGAGATCATTTTCTTTCAAGATGAGAACTCTGGACTTCCAAGAGATGAAGTTTGTGGCTCCATCAAGATGATCTTCAACCTTCATTCCAATCATCTTGCCTGCAGATTTGAACTAGAAACCCTGGTAGGAGCTAGGTCAAAAATGATGTTTGGAATCTTGTGAAACTGAATCCGAAGGTTAATGTGCCTTATCAAGGTGAGTTGAGAGGAGATAAGCTCGAGCCAAAACTATGGACCGAAATTGGGTCAAAAATGAAACTTCTCAGCACTTGTTTTTTCCTTCATCAATGCGCCTTCCCTTGGGCGAACTTTCCAAGTCACTTTTTCTCCTGTATTGGTGAAGGGAGGCCTCAGAATGTCAAGCCCTAGCTTTCGACAATGGCTTGTAGAACTGCTTTGATACCATGTTAGAAATTGGCAGTTGTAAAACCAACATCACTAGAAGAAAAAAAGAGCACATAAACAAACTGGGTGTGGAGCTCGTTTAACCACAGTGATGATCTATCACCTCCCAACCATAGACAATACAACACTATTGTCTCCCTCGAGCTCAGACCTTTCAATAGAGAACGATGTACATCGAAACGGATATTGACTGAGCCTAAATTCTACTCCCAGTGGCCTTTAAATGCCATTCTTCATACACCTTTATAGGTCGATTGTGCCATAATAGTGTCAGTGGAAAGGCCTGACTTCCTCGATGACCTTAAAATGCCTTCCATCATACACCCTCAGTGGTCGGTGGTGGATCACCAAGGTGTTAAAGAAAACTCTAGTTCTGAGAAGTTTTGTTTTTGACCCAATTTCGGTCCATAGTTTTGGCTTGATATTATCTCCTCTCAACTCGCCTTGATAAGGCACATTAACCTTTGGATTTCGTTTCACAAGATTCCAAACTTTATTTTTGACCTAGCTCGTACTAGGGTTTTTAGTTCAAATCTGCAGGCAAGATGATTGGAATGAAGGTTGAAGATCATCTTGATGGAGCCACAAACTTCATCTCTTGGAAGTCTAGAGTTCTCATCTTGGATGAAAATGATCTCTTAAAGCTTGGCAATGAGAAGGTTCCAGAAGCAGGCGCTGAAGAAGACAAGTCTCATTGGAAGAGGAATTATGCGAGAGCAAGAAGAATATTGGTAGACTCAGTCAATGATCATTTGGTTCCTCAAATCTTGCGAAAGAAGAGGACTAGGAAGATGTTCAAAACCCTAAAGTAATGATGATTCTTAATGGACAAGCCTGACTTGTATGGGCGACGACGTTCAACTGCCGTTCATTATACACCCTCAGTGGTCGGTGGTGGACCACCACAGTGTTAGTGGGCGCCTACTAACACCTTGGTGGTCCAGCACCGACAACTAAGGGTGTATAATGGAAGGAATTTTAAGGCCGTCGGGGATATAAGTCAGGCTTGGCCACTGACACTATTGTGGCCCACAATCGACCTACAAGGGTGTATGATGAATGGCATTTAAAGGCCATCATGTGTAGAATTTAGGCTCTGTCAACATCCATTTGGATGTACATCGTTCTCTATTGAAAGTTCTAAGCTCGAGGGAGACAATAGTGTTGTATTGTCTATGGTTGGGAGGAGATAGATCATCACCCTGGTTAAATGAGCTCCACACCCAGTTTGTTTATGTGCTCTGTCTTTCTTTTAGTGATCTTGGTTTTACAACTACCAATTTCTAACATGGTATCAACGCAATTCTAGAAGCCATTGTCGAAAGCTAGCGCTTGACATTCTGAGGCCTCCCCTCACAAAAAACGAGAGAAAGTGACTTCAAAACTACGCCTAAGGGAAGGCGCATTTATTGATAATGGAAAAATCCAGTTCTGCAAGTTTCATTTTTTACCCAATTTCGGTGCATAGTTTTGGCTCGATCTTATCTCCTCTCAGCTCGACTTGATAAGGCACATTAACCTTTGGCTTCTTTTTCACAAGATTCCAAGCTTCATTTTTGACCTAGCTCCTACTAGGGTTTTTAATTCAAATCTGTAGGGAGAATGATCGGAATGAAAGTTGAAGATCATCTTGATGGAGCCACAAACTTCTCTTGGAAGTTTAGAGTTCTCATCTTGAAAGAAATTGATTTCTTAAAGCTTGTCAATGAGAAGGTTCCAAAACCAAACGTTGAAGAAGACAAGTCTCATTGGAGGAAGAGTGATGCGAGAGCAAGAAAAATCTTGGTAGACTCAGTCAGGGATGATTTGGTTCCTCAAATCTCACAAAAGAAGACGACTAGGAAGATGTTCAAAACCCTAAAGGAATGATGATTTTTAATGGCCAAGGCTGACTTATATGGGAAACAACGTTCAAATGTCGTTCATTATACACCCTTAGTGGTCGGTGGTGAAGCACCACAATGTTAGTGAGCGCCCACTAACACCTTGGTGATCCACCACTGACCACTAAGGGTGTATAATGGAAGGCATTTTAAGGCCGCCAGGGATAGAAGTCAAGCTTGGCCACTAACACTATTGTGGCACAATCGATCTATAAGGGTTTATGACGAATGGCCTTTAAAGGACACTAAGAGTAGAATTTAGGCTCGGTCAACATCCATTTGGATGTACATTGTTCTCTATTGAAAGGTCTGAGCTCGAGGTAGACAATAATGTTGTATTGTCTATGGTTGGGAGGTGATAGATCATCACTACGGTTAAACGAGCTACACACCCAGTTTGTTTATGTGCTGTCTTTCTTCTAAGGATATTGGTTTTACAACTGTCAATTTCTAACATGGTATCAAAGCAGTTCTACAAGCCATTGTCGAAAGCTAGGGCTTGACATTCTAAGGCCTCCCCTCACCAATCCAGGAGAAAAAGTGACTTGGAAACTTCGCCCAAGGGAAGGCGCATTGATGAAGGAAAAATCAAGTGTTGGGGTTGAAGAAGACAAGTCTCATTGGAGGAAGAGTGATGCGAGAGCAAGAAGAATCTTGGTAGACTCAGCCAAAGATCATATGGTTCCTCAAATCTCGCAAAAGAAGACGACTATGAAGATGTTCAAAACCCTAATGGAGTGATGATTGTTAATTGCCAAGCGTGACTTATATGGGTGACGACGTTCAAATGCCGTTCATTATACACCCTTAGTGGTCGGTGGTGGTCCACCATCGACCACTGAGGGTGTATAATGGAAGAAATTTGAACGTCGTCGCCCATACAAGTCACGCTTGGCAATTAACAATCATCACTCCATTAGGGTTTTGAACATCTTCATAGTCGTCTTCTTTTGCGGGATTTGAGGAACCATATGATCCTTGGCTGAGTCTACTAAGATTTTTCTTGCTCTCGCATCCCTCTTCCTCCAATGAGACTTGTCTTCTTCAGTCTCAACACTTGATTTTTCCTTCATCAATGCGCCTTCCCTTGGGCGAAGTTTCCAAGTCACTTTTTCTCCTAGATTGGTGAGGGGAGGCCTCAGAATGTCAAGCCCTAGCTTTCGACAATGGCTTGTAGAACTGCTTTGATACCATGTTAGAAATTGGCAGTTGTAAAACCAAGATCATTAGAAGAAAGACATCACATAAACAAACTGGGGGTGTAGCTCGTTTAACCGTAGTGATGATCTATCACCTCCCAACCATAGACAATACAACATTATTGTCTACCTCGAGCTCAGACCTTTCAATAGAGAACAATGTACATCCAAATGGATGTTGACCAAGCCTAAATTCTACTTTCAGTGTCCTTTAAATGCCATTCGTCATAAACCCTTATAGGTCAATTGTGCCACAATAGTGTTAGTGGCCAAGCCTGACTTTTATCCCCAAACCTTCTCATTGCCAACCTTTAAGAGATCATTTTCTTCCAAGATGAAAACTCTAGACTTCCAAAAGATGAAGTTTGTGGCTCCATCAAGATGATCTTCAACCTTCATTCCAATCATCTTGTCTGCAAATTTGAACTAGAAACTCTAGTAGGAGCTAGGTCAAAAATGAAGTTTGGAATCTTGTGAAACTGAATCCAAAGGTTAATGTGCCGTATCAAGGCAAGTTGAGAGGAAATAAGATCGAGCCAAAACTATGGACCGAAATTGGGTCAAAAATGAAACTTCTTAGAACTGGACTTTTCCTTCATCAATAGATGCGCCTTCCCTTCGGCGAAGTTTTCAAGTCACTTTTTCTCTTGGATTGATGAGGGGAGGCCTCAGAATGTCAAGCCCTAGATTTTGACAATGGCTTCTAGAACTGCTTTGATACCATGTTAGAAATCGGCAGTTGTAAAACCATGATCACTAGAATAAAGACAAAGCACATAAACAAACTGGGTGTGGAGCTCTTTTAACCACGGTGATGATCCATCACCTCCCAAGCATAGACAATACAACACTATTGTCTCCCCCGAGCTCAGTCCTTTCAATAGAGAACAATGTACATCCAAATGGATGTTGACCGAGCCTAAATTCTACTCCCAATGGCCTTTAAATGCCATTCGTCATACACCCTCGTAGGTCAATTGTGGGCCACAATAGTGTCAGTGGCCAAGCCTGACTTTTATCCCCGATGGCCTTAAAATGCCTTCCATTATACACCCTCAGTGGTCGGTGGTGGACCACCAAGGTGTTAGTGGGCACCCACATACACTGTGGTGGTCCACCACCGACCACTAAGGGTGTATAATGAACAACATTTGAACGTCGCTGCCCATACAAGTCAAGCTTGCCCATTAACAATCATCATTCCTTTAGGGTTTTGAATATCTTCCAAGTCGTATGCTTTTGCGAGATTTGAGGAACCAAATGATCCTTGACTGAGTCTAACAAGATTTTTCTTTACTCTGGAATCACTCTTCCTCCAATGAGACTTCTCTTCTTCAGCGTCTGGTTCTCGAACCTTCTCATCGACAAGCTTTAAGAGATCATTTTCTTCCAAGATGAGAACCCTAGACTTCCAAGAGATGAAGTTTGTGGCTCCATCAAGATGATGTTCAACCTTCATTCCAATCATCTTGCCTGCAGATTTGAACTAGAAACCCTAGTAGGAGCTAGGTAAAAAATGAAGTTTGGAATCTTGTGAAACTGAAGCCAAAGGTTAATGTGCCTTATTAAGGCGAGTTGAGAGGAGATGAGATCGAGCCAAAAGTGACTTGGAAACATCGCCCAAGGGAAGACGCATCTATTGATGAAGGAGAAATCAAGTTCTGAGAAGTTTCATTTTATACCCAATTTCGGTCCATTAGATTTTTGAACATCTTCATAATCGTCTTCTTTTGCGAGATTTGAGGAACCATATGATCCTTGACTGAGTCTACCAACATTCTTCTTTCTCTGGCATCACTCTTCCTCCAATGAGACTTGTCTTCTTCAGCGTGTGGTTTTGGAACCTTCTCATTGACAAGCTTTAAGATATCATTTTCTTCCAAGATCAGAACTCTAGACTTTCAACAGATGAAGTTTGTGGCTCCATCAAGATGGTCTTCAATCTTCATTCCAATCATCTTGCCTATAGATTTGGACTAGAAACCCTAGTATGAGCTAGCTCAAAAATGAAGTTTGGAATCTTGTGAAACTGAATCCAAAGGTTAATGTGCCTTATCCAGGAGAGTTGAGAGGAGATAACATCGAGCCAAAACTATGGACCGAAATTGGGTAAAAAATGAAAGTTCTTAGAACTGGATTTTTCCTTCGTCAATAGATGAGCCTTCCCTTGGGCGAAGTTTCCAAGTCACTTTTTCTCTTGGATTTGTGAGGGGAGGCCTCAGAATGTCAAGCCCTAGCTTCACACTATGGCTTCTAGAACTGCTTTGATACCATGTTAGAAATTAGCAATTGTAAAACCAAGATCACTAGAAGAATGAGAGAGCACATAAACAAAATGGGTGTGGATCCGTTTAACCACGGTGATGATCTATCACCTCCCAACCATAGACAATACAACACGATTGTCTCCCCCGAGCTCACACCTTTCAATAGAGAACGATGTACATCAAAATGGTTGTTGACCGAGCCTAAATTATACTCCCACTAGCCTTTAAATGCCATTCATCATACACCCTTGTAGGTCGATTGTGGGACACAATAGTGTCAGTGGCCAAGCCTGACTTCTATCCACGACGGTCTTAAAATGGCTTACATTATACATCCTCAGTGTTCGGTGGTGGACCACCATGGGCGCCGACTAACACTGTGGTGGTCCACCACCGACCACTAAGGGTGTATAATGAACGGCATTTGAACATCATCACCCATACAAGTCAGGCTTGACCATTAACAATCATCATTCCTTTAAGGTTTTGAACATCTTCCTAGTCGTCTCTTTTGCGAGATATGAGGAACCAAATGATCCCTGACTGAGTCTACCAAGATTCTTCTTCCTCTGGCATCACTCTTCCTCCAATGAGACTTGTCTTCTTCGGCGTCTTGTTTTGGAACCTTCTCATTGACAACCTTTAAGAGATCATCTACTTCCAATATGAGAACTTTAGACTTCCAAGAGATGAAGTTTGTGGAGCCATCAAAATGATCTTCAACCTTCATTCCAAGCATCTTGCCTGCAGATTTGAAGTAGAAACCCTAGTAGGATCTAGGTCAAAAATGAAGTTTGGAATCTTGTGAAACTGAATCCAAAGGTTAATGTGCCTTATCAAGGCGAGTTGAGAAGAGATAAGATCGAGCCAAAACTATGGACCGAAATTGGGTCAAAAATGAAACTTCTGAGAACTGAATTTGTCCTTCATCAATAGATGCGCCTTCTCTTGGGCGAAGTTTCCAAGTCACTTTTTCTCCTGGATCGGTGAGGGGAGGCCTCAGAATGTCAAGCCCTGGCTTTCGACAATGGCTTCTAGAACTGCTTTGATACCATGTTAGAAATTGGCAGTTCTAAAAGCAAGACCACTAGAAGAAAGACAGAGCACATCAACAAACAGGGTGTGGAGCTCCTTTAACCACGGTGATGATCTATCACCTCCCAACCATAGACAATACAACACTATTGTCTCCCTCGAGCTCAGACCTTTCAATAGAGAACGATGTACATCCAAATGGATGTTGAACGAGCCTAAATTCTACTCCGAGTGGCCTTTAAACGCCATTCGGCGTACACCCTTGTAAGTCGATTATGGGCCACAATAGTGTTAGTGGCCAAGCCTGACTTCTATACCCGACGGCCTTAAAATGCCTTCCATGATACACCCTCAGTGGTCGGTGGTGGACCACCAAGGTGTTAGTGGGCGCCCACTAACACTGTGGTGGTCCACCACCGACCACTAAGGGTGTATAATGAAGGGCATTTGAATGTCGTCGCCCATACAAGTCAGGCTTGGCCATTAACAATCATCATTACGTTAGGGTTTTCAACATCTTCCTAGTCATCTTCTTTTGCGAAATTTGAGGAACCAAATGATCCCTCACTGAGTCTACCAAGATTCTTCTTGCTCTAGCATCACTCTTCCTCCAATGAGACTTGTCTTCTTCAGCGTCTGATTCTAGAACCTTCTCATTGACAAGCTTTAAGAGATCATTTTCTTCCAAGATGAAAACTCTAGACTTCCAAGAGATAAAGTTTGTGGCTCCATGATGATGATCTTCAACTTTCATTCCAATCATCTTGCATGTAGATTTGAACTAGAAACCCTAGTAGGAGCCAGGTCAAAAATGAAGATTGGAATCTTGTGAAACTGAATCCAAAGATTAATGTGGCTTATCAAGGCGAGTTGAGAGGAGATAAGATCAAGCCAAAACTATGGACCGAAATTGGGTCAAAAATTAAACTTCTCAGAACTAGATTTTTCCTTCATCAATAGTTGCGCCTTCCCTTGGGCAAAGTTTCCAATAGATGCGCCTTCCCTTGAGCACATAAACAAACTGGGTGTGGAGATCATTTAACCACGGTGATGATCTATCACCTCCCAACCATAGACAATACAACACTATTGTCTCCCCCGAGCTCAAACCTTTCAATAAAGAACGATGTACATCCAAATGGATGTTCACCGAGCCTAAATTCTACTCCCAATGGCCTTTAAATGCCATTCGTCATACACCCTTGTAGGTCGATTGTGGGCCACAATAATGTCAGTGGCCAAGCCTGAAATCTATCCTCGACGGGCTTAAAATGCCTTCCATTATACACCCTCAGTGGTCGAAGCCTGACTTGTGTGGGCGACGATGTTCAAATGACGTTGATTATACACCCTTAGTGGTCGGTGGTGGACCACCAAGGTGTTAGTGGGCGCCCACTAACACTGTGGTGGTCCACCACCGACCACTAAGGGTGTATAATGAACGACATTTGAATGTCATCGCCCATACAAGTAAGGCTTGGACATTAACAATCATCATTCCTTTAGGGTTTTGAACATCTTACTAGTCGTCTTCTTTTACAAGATTGGAAGAACCAAATGATCCCTGACTGAGTCTACCAAGATTCTTCTTGCTCTGGCATCACTCTTCCTCCAATGAGAATTGTCTTCTTCAGCGCCTGGTTCTAGAACCTTCTCATTGACAAGCTTTAAGAGATCAATTTCTTCCGATATGAGAACTCTAGACTTCCAAGAGATGAAGTTTGTGGCTCCATCAAGATGATCTTCAACCTTCATTCCGATCATCTTGCCTGTAGATTTGAACTAGAAACCCTGGTAGGAGCTAGGTCAAGATGAAGTTTGGAATCTTGTGAAACTGAATCCAAAGGTCAATGTGCCTTATCAAGGAGAGTTGAGAGGAGATAAGATCAAACCAAAACTATGGACCGAAATTGGGTCAAAAATAAAACTTCTCATAACTAGATTGTTCCTTCATCAATAGATGCACCTTCCCTTGGGCGAAGTTTCCAAGTCACTTTTTGTCTTGGATCGATGAGGGGAGGCCTCAGAATGTCAAGCCCTAGCCTTTGGCAATGGCTTCTAGAACTGCTTTGATACCATGAGAGAAATTGACAGTTGTAAAACAAAGATGACTAGAACAAAGATAGAGCACATAAACAAACTGGGTGTGGAGCTCGTTTAACCATGGTGATGATCTATCACCTCTCAACCATAGACAATACAATACTATTGTCTCCCCCGAGCTCAAACTGTTCAATAGAGAACGATGTACATGCAAATGGATGTTGACCGACCTAAATTCTACTCCCAATGGCCTTTAAATGCCATTCGTCATACTCCCTTGTAGGTCAATTGTGGGCCACAATAGTGTCAGTGGCCAAGCCTGACTTCTATCCCCGACAGCCTTAAAATGCCTTCCATTATACGCCCTCAGTGGTCGGTGCTTGACCACCAAGGTGTTAGTGGGCACCCACTAACACTGTGGTGTTCCACCACCCACCACTAAGGGTGTATAATCAACGGCATTTGAACGTTGTCGCCCATACAAGTCAGTCTTTGCCATTAACAATCATCATTCTTTTAGGGTTTTGAACATCTTCCTAGTCGTCTTCTTTTGTGAGATTTGAGGAACCAAATGATCCCTGACTGAGTCTACCAAGATTCTTCTTGCTTTGGCATCACTCCTCCTCCTATGAGACTTGTCTTCTTCAGCTTCTGGTTCTGGAACCTTCTCATTGACAAGCTTTAAGAGATCATTTTCTTCCAAGATGAGAAGAACTCTAGACTTCCAAGAGATGAACTTTTTGGCTCCATCAAGATGATCTTCAACCTTTATTCCAATCATCTTGCCTGCAGATTTGAACTAGAAACCCTAGTAGGAGCTAGATCAAAAATGAAGTTTGGAATCTTGTGAAACTAAATCCAATGGTAAATGTGCTTTATCAAGGCAAGTTGAGAGGAGAGAAGATCGAGCCAAAACTATGGACCGAACAACACGAAACTTGAAACCCTAATTTCCACAGTAACTACGACAACTACGGAATTGGGTAAAAAATGGAACTTCTAAGAACTGGATTTTTCCTTCATCAACATATGTGCCTATCCTATGGAAAAGTTTCCAAGTCACTTTTTCTTTTGAATTGGTGAGGGGAGGCCTCAGAATGTCAAGCCCTTGCTTTCGACAATGGCTTCTAGAACTCCTTTGATACCATGTTAGAAATTGGCATTTGTAAAACCATGATCACTAGAAGAAAGACGGAGCACAGAAACAAACTGGGTGTGGAGCTCGTTTAACCACGGTGATGATCAATCACCTCCCGACCATAGACAATACAACACTATTGTCTCCCACGAGCTCAGACCTTTCAATAGAGAATGAAGTACATCCAAATGGATGTTGACCGAGCCTAAATTCTACTCCTAATGGTGTAATACCTCGGTTTTTAACCCCGCTTGCATTAAAGTACATAGGATACATATGTTGTAAATAATCTTGGTGTGGAGCTAAAGGCCAAGGCCCCACCATAGATTTGGTTATGTTGTGTTCTGATTAGGAATATTCACCGATGGTATATTGGGACATGTGGCATATATTTAATTATGGCATCATGTAAACACACATTTTAATTAAATAACCCAACCATCTATGTTCGCTGCAACTAAATTGAGAAGGGGCATGATTCCAAAGGATAAGGAAAGGGGGATGGGGAACATTGAGTCACGAGGGAAAACTATGCGTCACCACCTCCCTTGGTTATTTCCTTTTTGTTAGTTGAGGCAGCGATTGGCTGGCAGAAAGATCACTACCACGCCCACGCTTACTCTCCTCTCCACAACGTAGGGACCGTTCTGCCCACTCCCTCGGATCATGGCTGTTCGTCTTCCTCATGCAGGACGGGGGATTAAATGTTTTACCATCCATTGTGTGGGGGTTTGCCTCCTCTCTCTAGTGCTAATTGCGGGTCTATAATTCTGTTCTTTCCATCCACACAGAGAACCAACTTCTGCCTCCATGCATTGGACTGTGTATTGTTTTTCATCCATCATGGCGGATCGTGAGCAGAAATTATTGGGATTTTTCCCCTTTGATTGATGGGTGTGGTTTTCCCCACGCACTGTTGACTGAGTTACCTACAATGCGGCATTGGTAGAAGATCGCTGTGATATTTCCTGTGAATCCACGCTGAGCTATGAATGTTGGCCATGTCGTTTTAACCATTTTCTGGTCTGTGTAAGTCTCACAGCGATGGTATTGAAGATTGGTTTGATGTGGGTTCATGTGAGTGTGTTAGCTGTTGTTTGTCATGATGGCTTGACTATGTTTTTCCCTGTAAACGCTTGAATAGCTGTTTGGCTGCTTGCATGCAGTGGATTTGTCCCCGAACTGTTTTGGGTTGGTTAATGAGGGCCTGAGGTGCTTGATAAACCTGGTGGGTTGAGAACCACACGGATAGAGCTACTGAGCTGGATTTCTTCTCCACAACCCCTGAAGAGCACTGGAGGGAATATCAGGGTCTGAGGGACTGCATTGTAGAGAAGGGACTGACTTCCTTGTGTTGGGTGTGTGTGGGTGTTCTAGAATCTAGGCTGGTTCTGGTGTTGGTGTCTGCAGCTCTTCAGTGAGATCACCACCTTAGCATTAGCCTTTCCCAGCTCCTAGATGGCCTGATAAACCCAACTTTGTTGGCTTGGCTGATCTGTTGTTTTCCTGATAAACCCAACCGTGTTGGCTTGGCTGAACTGTGTACCCTTGGCTATGTGTAAGCATGTTTGTTCCTTATTCCTTGGGGAGTCATGCCCGACTCGGGGGTGGCAGCATTGCTGAGAGATTTAGGAGCGTGCTAGCCTATGGTTGGGTGGAACGTTGCAGCGACGTAGCTGGTTGCGAAACGAGTTCTTTATAAGATAAGTAATCTTGTCTATTTTACTTCTACAATCCTATTTACTGTTAATGATCATGATGAACATGTTGAATGCTTGTATGAATGTATGTTGCTTCCGCTGTGTATGATAAATAATCATGTATGCATGGTTTAGTTCAAAGCATTATGTTTCAGCATTTCACCATTTTATGTATGCATGTTCATGTTCATGGGGCTAGATGCTCGGATGCTTTGGCGTATAGCAGCGTCCTCCTCACCGGTCGGAGTGTCGGGGACGTTACAAATGGCCTTTCAATGCCATTCGTCATACACCCTGATAGGTCAATTGTGGTCCACAATGCTGTCAGTGGCCAAGCTTGACTTGTATCCCTGACGGCCTTCAAATGTTGTTCATTAGTGGTCGATGGTGGACCACCAGGGTGTTAGTGGACGCCTTTCAATGCCATTCGTCATACACCCTTATAGGTCGATTGTGGTCCACAATGCTGTCAGTGGCCAAGCCTGACTTCTATCCCTGACGGCCTTCAAATGTTGTTCATTATACACCCTCAGTGGTCGATGGTGGACCACCAGGGTGTTAGTGGGCGCCCACTAACACTGTGGTGGTCCACCACCGACCACTGAGGGTGTATAATGAACAACATTTGAACATCGTCTGGGATACAAATCAGGCTTGGCCATTGACACTGTTTTGGCCCACCATCGACCACTAAGGGTGTATAACGAATGGCATCCAAAGGCCATCAGGGTTGTAGTGTTTAAGCCTAGATTCTATCCAATACAATATATAGGCATTCACTAGCCTCCAAAACCCTAATTCTCAAACCGATATTTTCTATACGATTGTTGTAGGTCACACAGGCTTGATCCAAATGGATATCGATGGCCACCCACTTGTTCCACTGCCTCAAAGTACATCTTTCCAGTTTGGCGGTTTTTTACTTTTTTTTCGGGTCTTGATCTCTGGTGCCATTTTGAGGTCCTAAACGATTTTTTTTGCGATCCATTTTCCAAAGTAATTAGCTAATTACTTTGGAAAATGGGGAGTACGAGTACCTGCCTTTTTTCTCTCTTGGTGGCTTTTTATTTCTCCCTACCCATGCATGACTTTGCACTTGTTTAGCTTCCCAATCAGTAAGCCTTACTTCCCATCCTGCCCAATCCTCTTTAGTGCTTTTGTTAACCCTCATATGTTGGAGATATGTTGACCAAGCCTAAATTCTACTCCCAATGGCCACTTACACTACTGTGGGCTCCCACTGCCTTCTTGTAGGAATCATGAGAGTCCTCTAGTCTTCATTTTCTTGTTGGAAGATCATCATAATGTTGATCTTCCTATCAGCACCTAATTATGGAGAGCACTAGAAGAAGAAATTCGAACAATCATCATTCTGTGACTTCTTGTGAGGAGTGTCTTCATCAACATCAGCGGTTGAGGCTTCATGCTTCCTTTTGTTTAGACTTCTACAATTTCTGGCAAAGTGCCAATATGTTGATGAAGCATTGTATATGCGAGAGATCCTTCTTCTTCTTCTTCTTTTAATCTGGAGAAGGAGTTGATCTCCTTTCTTGGTGCTTGTGATTGTGAAACTTTCTTTTCTTTTCCTTGAATTTCTTGGCATGGGCCATGAATACTTGATTCACCTGAAGTTGAGTGCCATGAAGTCTCTGTCTTGCTACAATCCTTGTTTCTTCATGGGTCCAATTTGCCCATAACCTATCAAATTTGGGCAACTTGGTTCGACCACTTGTGGTTTGAATGAATGACTCCCAAGATGTTGGAAGACCATTTCGAGTAGTCATGATAAGCTCCTTATCATCAATGGGTTCTCCACTAGACCTTAGCTTGTCCATTAGTTCGATGATCCTCATGAAGTATGAGGCAATTGGTTCCGACTTGGACATCTTCATATTTGATAGTTGGTTCCTCAACGGGAGAGTCACATTGATGATATTGTGCTCAAATAACCTCTTTAGGGTTTTTGAACATCTTCTTGGTTGTCTTCTTTTGCGAGATTTGAGGAATCAAATGATCCCTGACTGAGTCTACCAATATTCTTCTTGCTCTGGCATCACTCTTCCTCCAATGAGACTTATCTTCTTCAGCTTCTCGTTCTGGAACCTTCTCACTGACAAGATTCAAGAGATCATTTTCTTCCAAGATGAGAAGAACTATAGACTTCCAAGAGATGAAGTTTGTGGCTCTATCAATATGATCTTCAACCTTCATTCCAATCATCTTGCCTGCAGATTTGAACTAGAAACCCCAATAGGAGTAATGTCAAAAATGAAGTTTGGAATCTTGTGAAACTGAATCCAAAGGTTAATGTGCCTTATCAAGGCGAGTTGACAGGAGATAAGATCGAGCCAAAACTATGGACCGAACAACACGAAACCTGAAACCCTAATTTCCACAATAACTACGACAACTGCGGAATTGTGTGAAAAATGAAATTTCTCATAACTGGATTTTTCCTTCATCAACAGATGCACCTTCCCTAGGGCGAAGTTTCCAAGTCATTTTTTCTCCGGAATTGCTGAGGGGGGGCCTCAGAATGTCAAGCCCTAGCTTTCAACAATGGCTTCTAGAACTGCTCTGATACCATGTTAGAAATTGGCAATTGTAAAACCAAGATCACTAGAAGAAAGACAGAGCACAGAAACAAACTGGGTGTGGAACTCGTTTAACCACGGTGTTGATGTATAACCTCCCAACCATAGACAATACAACACTATTGTCTCCCCCGAGCTCAGACCTTTCAATAGAGAACAATGTACATCTAAATGGATGTTGACCGAGCCTAAATTCTACTCCCAATGGCCTTTAAATGCCATTCGTCATACACCCTTATAGGTCGAATGTGGGCCACAACAATGTCAGTGGCCAAGCCTGGATTCTATCCCCGACGACCTTCAAATGTCGTTCATTATACACCCTCAATGGTCGGTGGTGGACCACCAGGGTGTTAGTGGGCGCCCACTAACACTGTGGTGGTCCACCATCGACCACTAAGGGTGTATAATGAACGGCATTTGAACGTCGTTGGGGATACAAGTCAGGCTTGGCCACTGACACTGTTTTGGCCCACCATCGACCACTAAGGGTGTATAACGAATGGCATCCAAAGGCCACCGGGGCTGTAGTGTCTAAGCCTAGATATTATCCAATACAATATATAGGCATCCACTAGCCTCCAAAACCCTAATCCCCAAACCGATATTTGCTAGACGATTTTTGTAGGTCACCCAGGCTTGATCCAAATGGATATCGGTGGCCACCCACCTGTTCCACTGCCTCAGAGTACATCTTTCCAGTTCGATGGTTTTTTACTTTTTTTCGGCTCTTGATCTTTCGGGGCCATTTTGAAAATCAAGAAACCCTAGGAGATAAAAAGAAAGGATAAATGAAGATGTAACGGCATTATTTTAATTAGGGTTTTTTTGTTTAATAAGCAACCTAGGGCTCTCGATTTCCTAGTGTAGGGCAATCAGTGTTAAGCCACAAGTAGAATTAACAACAAATTCATGAAAGAAGGCTGGGATAACTATGGCACAGTTAACTATTTCATTTGTTTATTCAACTAATCTAAATGTTGTAGATGGAAAGAGGTGGACAACAAAGAAGCTCATTTCGAAAAGTGTTGTGCTCATTTCGATCCTTTATGGTTCACAATAAGAGTTAGCACAATCCTCCTTGAGAGTTTCACCTTTCTTGAACAAACCTCCACAAGAAACTACACGTTACAAAACATGCACAACCCTAATCTAAAATACAATGATACAACTAGATATACAATATAAATGATCGAAAAACATAATAAATAAGTTGTAAGAAGGAACACATGCACTTATAATAATATGGGAGAACACTAAGTGGCAACAAAGAATACGTGTGAAAGATGGTATATGTGCAACATAGATGTTAGCAATATTCGTTGACCGAAAGGGGATTTTGTCACCATCTCTTAGAGAAAGGAAAGAAAGAAGCAAATTTAAGGACGGAAACAGTGAAGAGGCATATAAACAAGGGAGGAAATGATGACGAAAAGATTTTAGAGTTGGCAATGATAGGGAAAATATACCAACTGAAAGAAGTGAAACAAGGTGATCTAAGGAAAATATAGAATACCAAGATGCAATAGGCAGTATAATTTGAGCCAACGACCCCATAGTTGCAGTCTATGATATTGAAGACCAACATCTTGGATGACAGAAAAGGAAGAAGGGGCACAAGGACTAGCCTTATCTAGCAAGAGTAATCTCGATTCGGACCCCACCCAAGAAAACATTCTAGAGGAATCCATTCATTGACGAGGTCACCCAAAGAGGCTACCAAGAAGAGAAAATAAAGTGGAAAGGGTTGATAGGAAGCCCCCTTCGTTTACTAACAATGTAGCGCAACAATATGAGTTAGGAACCAAGCTACAATAAGATAAAAGATTCAAGAACGACTCACCACTCAATTTTTGGTTCGAATCAAGAAACCTAAGGTGAGAGCAAAGAAGGAACAAATGAAGATGGAACGCCACTATTTTAATTAGTGTTTATTATTGATTAAGTAACCTAGTGCTCTTGATTTAATAGTCTAATCAAATCAGTTTTCAACCACAGATGGAATTAACACCAAATTCATGAAATAAGGGAAAACTAAGTATGCCACAATTAGCGATTTCCTTTGTTGAGTTTGCTAATCTAAATGTGAAAGAAGAAAAGAGGTCGACAATAAATAATCTCACCTTGAAAAGTGTTTATGTTGGTTTCGAGCTTTGATGGGTGACTATAAGAGTTAGCACAAGCCTCCTTGAGAGTTTCACCTTTCTTGAACGAAGTTGCACAAGAAACTACACCTTCCTATAAAACATGCACAATCCTAATCTATTATATAATTCAATGATGCCACTTGCTATACAATATAAACGTTTGAAAAATGAAATAGTTAAGATGTAAAAAAAATGCAAGCACTTATAACAACATGGGAGAACACAATGTCGCAAACGTTGAATGCTTATGAAAGAAGGTATATGTGAAACACATATGTTAGCAATTTTCCTTCCTTACAAAGGGGATTCTCACCATCTCTTAGAGAAACATAACAAAGAAGAAAATTTAAGGACGGAAACAGAGAAGAGGCGAATAAAACAGCCCAAAAATGACAACGAAAATACGTGAGAGGTGGTAATGATACGACAAATCTAACAACTGAAAGAAGAGAAATCAAGTGATGCTAGGAAAATCTAGAATGCCAAGAGGCAATACAAAAGAAAAGTTGATCCAACGACCCCATAGTTGCAGTCTATGGAATTGATGACCAATATCTTGGAGGAAAATAAATGAAGCAGGGGCACAGAGACTAGTCTTATCTAGGAAGATTAATCTCGAATCGGGCCCTACCCAAGAAAATCTTCTAGAGGAGTCCAATCATTGACGAGGTCACACAAGTTGTCTACTAGGAAGAGAAAATAAATTGGAAAGGGTTGATGGGAAGTACCCCTTTGTGTCCTATCAATGTAAGGAAACAATAAGTGTGAGGAAACATACTACAATCAGGAGAAAGATGTAGAAACGACTTGCCACTGGATTTTATATTAAAATCAAGAATCCCTAGGAGAGAAAAAGAAGGGTTCAATGAATATGGAAGGGAATTATTTTAATTAGGGTTTATTGTTTACTAAGTAACCTAATGCTCTTTATTTCCTAGTGTAGTGCAATTAGTTTTCAACCACAAGAAGAATTAACAACAAATTCAGGAAAGAAGGGAAGGCTAACTATGGCACAGTTACCTATTTCATTGGTTGAGTCAACTAATATAAATGTTGTAGATTGAAAGAGGTGGACAACAAAGAAGCTCATTTTGAAAAGTGTTGTGCTCATTTTGAGCCTTCATGGTTCACAGTAAGAGTTAGCACAAGCCTCCTTAAGAGTTTCACCTTTCTTGAATGAACGTACATGAGAAACTGCACCTTCCTACAAAACATGCACGATCCTAATCTACAATACAATGCAATGATACCACTAGGTATACAATATAAATGATCAAAAAACATAATAAATGAGATGTAAAGAGAAATGCGTGTGAAGGATGGTATATGTGCAACACAGATGTTAGCAATATTCCTTGACCGCAAAGGGGATTTTGTCACCAACTCTTAGAGAAAGGAAACAAAGAATTAAATTTAAGGACGAAAAGAGAGAAGAGGTATATAAACGAGGGCCAAAATGATGACCAAAAGACATGAGAGTTGGCAATGATAGGGAAAATCTAGCGACTGGAA
>LPNX011193183.1:6201-17364 GCA_001517045.1 Pseudotsuga menziesii
ATCCCATCATTTGTATTAATTGCAGCTGACAATGTTTGTGGACTCACATCATTTGTTTATTGTAGGTAAATAAAAGCAGATAAATTATTCACAGGTCTCAAGTTTGAAACTGAAACTAAAACTGAAATTGAGTGCGGTCTCTGTATAAACAATGGAGTTGCATTTGGATATGCGGAGATACATGGATCCCATGACGGAGAATGCAGTAGCTGGTTTGCATGTAGGGTTGTGCTGGAACTTTTTGGATAAATGCCTCACACGCACTATCAACAGTTCCCCATTTCATGCCTCGCATCACCGTGCCTCTTCCTGCTCCTGCGCATGGGTGAGAGAACAAATGCAGTGTTTGGGTTGGGCAGACAGACCATAGGCAGACCCCCCTTTCTTTTCTCCAGACTACAATTACAATAATAGCTCCAATGGAGATGGAGAGGGTAGAAAAACATTCAGCCTTCAACTCCCCTCCGTGTTGCAGGAATCAAATGCGCAAATAATGTTTCTCATTTCCATTTCAATGCCATGGCCAGTATCCCCTCTCGTTCTTGCCTCAGCCTCCCAACGTTCTCATTTTCTTGATTATCTCCAGAAACAAAATTCGGATGGAATCGGTGCATATACATATGTATATGCCTGCTCTGCACCTCCTCTGTCCATCTCCACGCCCACCACTGAAGTAGAAGCAGAAGCATATGGTGATATAAATAGAGATAGAGATGGTAAAGAAGATGAAGAACACCACAAATGGAATGTCATAACATGTTTTTTTGGATCATCTCCCTACTTCCCATCAAATTTTGGAATGTCCAATGGTAACCTTATCATAATGGCAGGCCATGAGGGGTTATGTTGAATGGGATAATTAATCAATTTGGACAAATAAGAAAAGTCTGAAGTTTCTAGGAAAGGTAAGTGGAGATTAGGTTGGATGTACTGGTAGTATTGATAGGGAATATGAGTACCAGTAGGACCATAAGTAGACTGATAGACAAGCTGTTGAAATGACTGTTGTGATGAGGAACCGCTTGAAGATCCACCCACAGGGGGTTGATTTCCAGGATCAGGACTGTTAGGACCACCGGAGCATATAGGAGGAGGACCACCAGGGCCTCTGGGACCACCAAGACCACCTGGGCCACTAGGAGGAGGACCGCTGGACCCTCCAGGACCCCTGGGAGGTAAACCTCTAGAACCACTAGGAGGAAGGCCACCAGACCCTCCGGGACCATTAGGAGGAATGCCACCAGACCCTCCAAGACCATTAGGAGGGAAGCCACCAGGCCCCCCAATATCACCGGGACTGTTAGGAGCATAAGGAGGAAAGCCTCCAGGACCTCCAGGACCATTAGGCCCCCCAGAGGGATGACCTCTATAAGGTGGTCCTCCGGCACCCCCCGCAGTATGTATAGGTATCCCTCCCATAGCTGGCATGTAGGAATAGATGGGTTGCCCCCATGGAGTGAAAGTATTACCATGATATGGAATTCTAGCATAAGGCATTCCTATAGGGGTGGGTTGGTAATTGATATTTCCTACAGGTACTTGATTTACTGTGTAACTTTACCCCCAAGAGGTTTTATTGCTTACAGGTTGTGCCCCCAAGGGATAACCTGACCTGGATGGGGTGTTAACCACATTCGTATGGGTAGGAGGGACATAAAATGTAGATTTCTCTGTACTAGAGGTATTTCCATTACTAGCTACAACTCCAGTGAAAGGTAACGTAGGTTGTGTTGGGGGTTGCCCCCCGACATTAGAAGGTGTTGATGACACAGGAATTGAATGTTGTTCCCCAAGTGTGGAAAACCCAAGAGGATTTGGAATAGACATAATATGGGAGGTGGTGGGATTGGTGATTTGACCTAGATTATGTGGAGTCACAACGCGATCTAGAATAGGTTCAATGGGTTTCATAGAATCATCAAGTGAGCGATAGCCCGCAGGCCAAGGGTGTGTATTACAATGAAAAACTACCGAGTAAGGTGGTGGTGTACCCAATATGTTATCTATTTTATTCTCAATTTCTCTTTCCTGGAGAATAGATGCCTGGTATTGTCTACATTCTTCTTCATTTGGTGAAATTTCTTCAGAAGAGATTGGACGGGTTCCAAATGAAGCAATAGCCTATCCCATAGAGGTATCCCAAAACTGAGCATTGGGACCATAATCTGGATGGGTATTATTATCAACATAGCCTTCTATGGGAGAATGGAAAGAAGTGTTACCCCTAGAATGTTGTTGAGCCAAGGGAGGCTCGTGCAAAGGATATGGATCTACACTTTTTGCAACCACATTTTCTCCCACTTGGGAGTTGGTAGCAGCTCCTTGGTCGATAGCTTCCATAGGATCTTCTCCCGAAACAGGAGTAAAATCAGGTGGCAAGCCTTGTACTCTTATGGACTATCTCAATTCAGCCATTTTGTACAGTTCCTATCTAACATAGGGTTTCAAAACTAGAAAAAACACACTAAAAATTCCCCTACTCAAGCTATAGGACAAACAAGCAAACTTAAATGACAGGAGGAGTTCAGATAGTTCGGTCTCTCACCAGGATTATCAAGAAGGTGCCACTTTCAATATACTCTAGGTACGTGCACAGCAATCTCCCCGAATACTTGTTTCGGTGTATGGCTCCAAGCAAGACGACCAAAGGGCTTTTCTCAGATAGATAAGGTATCTTAGTGGGGTCTCCCGATTAACGCAAGGTACATGGGAGCTCAAATTGGTAGTAGTGATGTCTAATGCACAACCGTTCACAAGGGGCCTTCCTATATACAATCGAGTATGTGAAGTACCTTTCTATATACCTCAAGGGTATGTGAAAGGTAGTTTGATTTACCGACGGTACATGGAAGAACCGCACGAGTCTCGGGATGTAGTGCAAATGAGTAACGGCGGCTCCTACGCTTAACGACGCCTGAACACATCTCTAGCATATCACTCAAATTTCTATGTAAATTTTAAGCCTATAACTACCATTAATTTTAAAGTGGACGGTTAGGTGAAAGCATGGAATTTTGACAAAAAAATTAAAACCATGCAGATATGTAGATGCAAATATTTCACTTTACCATTCTAAGTATGCCTACTTACGGGAGGGAGAGAGAGTATTTTCTTTTCGTTTTGAAAACCAAAAATTTCCAAACAACTACTTTGAACAAATCAAATCCAAAGACAAGAAACACATTCCAAACTCATTTTTCTTTTCAAAAGCAATCAGATGGGTAAGAGTCTCTTTTCTTAAAAGAAAAACAACAAACACTCTACATGCATATGCAATCTATTTTTTCGATTTTTCTTTGAAACATAGATAGATCTAACTTAAAACTACACTATTTTTTCTTTTGATGAGATAGTACTAATGCAAGAGAGACAAAAGAACGAAGGGAACCTAAAATATTATGAGGCTAATTAGAGATCTAGTGCCCTATGCTCAGTAAAAATAATGACCTAATCTCAACAAAAAAATTACTTTTTAAAAGCAAAAAGAAGTCCTTTATGGAAAAAATGAAATTAAGATGATAATCAAGTGGTTTTTCTTTCAGTCTTTATAAACGAAACGAAAAGAGATCTAGATGAAACCTAAGATTTCAACAATTCCTTTCAGAATCACAACCAACAACCATGAAAGCAGATGAATAATCAACAACCCTAACTTAGCTTTTGAATTCTTTCAATCAAACAAATTTTACCACAAAAATTTCAACCATGAGCATTCAGATTTAGACAAACAATCCTGACAGTACAGGGCTGAAAGCAAGCAATACCCTACTATTGTAAAAAATGATAATAAATAAAGTCCTAGAACAAGGACTACTTGGCACTATGCTGGAGGGGTCTTTGACAGAGTGGTTCTAGATGAGCACCGCTTCTGGATCATTGCACTCAGGCGATGGCACCGCTTATGGCTAACAGGGTTCAGGCGGTGGCACCGCTTATTACCTACAACACATGCGTGATTCCCTGAATAAATCCAGAACACAAAGAGAACGATATTTCAAGTTAAAATTGTTCAAATCAAGAGAAATACTGATGAATTGACAGTAAAACAGAGCATATAAAGTCAAAGCAGTTTAGATCTGAACAGATCTGAAAGTTTCAAACCAAACTTCACTAAGTCAGATGGTATATCTGACTAAAGAGAGTTACAGACTGGAGCCTGGATTTGGACAAGTGTTCAAGGAATGAGGAATATCAGATCAACTAAAATTTTCTTTTCTCCCTAGTGGAGTCACCAAATTTGTTGTCAGGAATATTGCACCTTCTACAGACAGAAGCTGTTCCTTTGGTCTGAATGGTTCAGATCCAAAACAAATAAGTGAATGACAAAGGGTGAAAATATTCCCTGAATGTTATAAACACCTGGAATAATGCTTTGATGACGAACCTATGTACCTGCAGAACAAGTCAAACAAACAAGAACATCAAAGCTACCAGAACATTATTTACACATCCATACTAGTGACTAAGGAATCCAGTAACATATGCATGCGAGATTAGTACAACAGATATATGGGAAGAAAATCATCTTTGCATTAATAAATCAATGAAGAAGCTTACAACCATTGAGTTAGTGTTGACAAACTCCTCCACAAGACAAACACCTCATCCCTGATAGCTCCAACTTGCTCTCTTATGCTCTCCAATGGATTGGGCTAGGTAGTCAATTCAATAGCATAACATTACCATTGTTAACACAATTATTTAGCTAGAGGATGAAAAAAACCATGATGAAGGAGAAATGATAAGTTGTTTGTCAAGCCTTGGTTAAAAGATATATTCTAAGAGCATGATGATAGGAAAAAAATCGATCATGTTATCAAAGATCTAATGGTGCGGAATGAAAATTCGAAAATCAATGGCCTAATACTATGTCTGCTGTCTAAAAGTGCGAGGAAGATAAAGTATATCCGGGCGTTTAATAAGGTACATAGATCAATGGATGTCAATCCTGTTCGAGCAGATGCACGGTCTATAGTTAATCTGCCTTGTGAAGTCGCATGTTGATTAAGGAAATAGAGCCCGGCGGAATTGAGTACATACTACTCAATCCAATGGTGGCGAGATGAAGGCATATCACATCGATGATCGAGGGTAATTCCGGAGCCAAAACTTACACGACAGATATGTCCAAAGCGCCCGGCGGAATTAGTTATGTGGTGATTGATCTAATGGTTGAGAATTAAAAGCGAAGTGGATCAACGGCGGTGGACAATTTCGGAACATACACTTGCACGATGGTTAAAATAATGGAGCCCAGCGGAATTTGGTAGGTGTCACCTGATCTGATAGCTGACAAATAAGGGTCAATCACATCGACGTCCGTGGTCGATTCCGGAGCATCAAGTTGCATGAAGGTTAATAGTGAGAAGCTCAGCGGAATTGAGTATTCACTTCTAGATCTAATGGTGGAAAGATAAGGTCGATTTCATCGACGGCTGGGGGTGACTCTGGGGTGGAGACTTGCACGTTGTTTACTACCAAGACACCTGGTGGAACAAGGTACATGGCACGTGATCCAAGGGTTGTAAATTAAAGAGGAAATAGATCAATGGCCTTGAATGAATCCGAAGAATGGAAATGCATGGTATATAGAAATAGATGGTGGTTGCGGAATATAAACAATTGGTCCACATGGATGAACGTGATAGAATCTGAAGACAAAAGTGGTTATGGAAAACCGCTCGAAGCATATTTCGAAGTGGGTCCTATAAAAGCAAGGTTGAATTCTCTCATGGTTATCTTATCCGCTCGGGAAGGGTGAAAAGGACTGGCCGATTCGTCAGCTTCCATTTGTCAGTTTCAGACACACTTCAAGCACGCGCCTCTATAGTCAATCAGGCACGGGGACTTCACTTAGTGAACCTCTCACATAGCACGTGCGATCGTGGGATATTAAATAATACCCTTAATTTCGAGAGATATTGACCCAAACTCTTTTTGTTGAAACCCCCTCCCAATACTTAAAACATCCTCCCCACCCCTTTTTATACCTCAATCCTTATAAACCACCCTACCCAACCCCACCTTAAACCCCTCATCCCCCCAATACCTGCAATATATTGGTTCGATTTTTTATAATTTTAAAACCCACAATATGAACTAACGTGATAGGATATTGGTCAACAAGTGAAGCCCCCATGCAATCAGGTAAGGCTTAAACCCTGTATTTCCCCCGTCTGAATTACCATTTTAAATTAAGTAATAGACCGGGGGAAATAAATTCAAGTGTCTGGTCAGGTTATAGATGACAGGGAAGAGTTTTTAGTGGACAGAGATAGGAGCGTGTGCGACCCCTTCCTATCCGTAGGGAGCGTGTCTGTCAGTAAGGAGAAATTGTGGTATTATAACTCACAAGGGAACGATGTATTAAATGTCTGTAAATCATTCCTGTATTACTTCGCTCTCGAGCAAACCCTCCACTTCCCAGAATTTGCAGAGTGGTGTGCTGTAAACTACTCTCCCTTATAGAGAATAATTGTGAGTCGGTCTGCATCGACAATACTTTGTAAAATTGATGCCACAGTCATCAGAGAAAATCTCAGTTTACCTGAAAATTACCCTGTTAATCATGAGTCGATAAATGAGTCGGTCCTTGCTGACTTTTACAAGAATTGTGAAATTGAGAATCGCTATCATTTCCTGTCTAATATTCTAAAAGAAGGTCAATCCCTTGATGGTTTTTTCCAACCCTATCCTGTGCACATTTTCAAAAATGAAGTCCAATTGGTAGTATCTCTGGTTTGCCAAGTATTAGGTCTGGTTGATGATTGTCGTGTAGGCGATGTCATCCTTGGTTTTGTATTAAGAATAAGTTCCTTGAGCCCTGAATCCTAGCCAATTCTTGTGTTTAATTTTGATGAGTATCTCGCTGAAGCAATCCATCTTTAGTTAACTGAGTTTCCAAAAGTTCGGTTCTTTAGGTTTCAGACCTACTTGCTCAATATTCTGTTAGGCTCCAATGTCACTGAGTTGAAATTTTTAAGTACTCTATGCTCTTCTGATTTGCCCAAGCAAATCAACATGTTCTAATTTGCTAATTCGATCATGTCGGAAATGTACAAAATGTCGTTTGATGAGGATTTGCCCTGTTTTCTGGATGAAATGAAATGTTTAATGCAGTCTTCACTCGAAGATCGGGTTGGAGACTGGTTTCTATACAAGGACTACACTGTGTTAAGGATATATGGGTTTACTGGTCAGCCTTACAGGTTACCTGCCTTTTTAACCCCAAGTATTTTCGCACTTGAATTTATGAGACAGAGGTTGTTGTCTGAAGAAGAGCATTTTGGCGCTTTCAAAAAGTCTTCAAACATTAAATTTCCACTTAAAGTCGGCTCTTTGATTTTTAAAAGCAAAGGCACCTTAGTATTCATAGAGAAATTGCTGGAGAATATGGATTTCCAAAAGGAATCAAAAGTGAATTATGATCCACATCATGTTATATCCCTAAGGAAACAAGCCAACAAGAATAAGCCATTTGAGCACCAGTCTGTTGAAAATCTGGCTGAAATAGCCAATCTGTTACAGCTCAAGGAAGATCCACATGCTGCACCAATTACAGTATCAGAAAATACTAACATTGTAATTAAGAGAAGTCTCTCTGAGATTGAGAATATGGAATTGGACGAAGATGGATCCCACAAAAAAGAAAAGCTACTTGAAGGTGGTGAAATTATAAATGATGAAATATCTGATGGTTTCAAATAGGTTTCCGTAATTCCGATGAAAGCTGTGCAACTAAATCAGTTCTCCTTTAAAAATGTGGAAGGTGATATAGACAGTTCAGAGTCAAGCCCAATCTTTAAGTCAAAGGAAGAACTCAAAGCCAACTATATGGAGAAGAGAAAACAGTCTCTGGAAGAAACCAGAAATTTGTTCCCCCGAGTAAGAAGTTTGTACAGTTCAAAAACTTCTCTAATCTCTGCCAAGGATGCTAAGAGAAATACATTTAAGATGGCTATGGTAAACGACAAGAAGATGTCTAAAATGGAGATCCGGCTGGAAAAAATCAGTACTCCGGATAAGATGCAATTTCACAAACAAACCAGTGATATCATTTACTTAGACTTATTACAAGCTATGGTAAGGATTAATAAGTTGCAAGTTTTGATAGACAAATTAGAAATTCAATCGAAGCATGAAAGAGTTGAGAATAAATCCAATGCTATTCAGATCAAGAAGCTAAAGACAGATATTGTCAGTTCTGACAATACCCAAGCAGTTAGAAGGATGTTAGAAGAAAAAGACAATGCACTCCAGGTCCTAAAGAAAAAGCTGAAGATCCCAGGTGCTGAACATGTTCAGTATTCTGAGTTATTGGCTCTCCAAGAAGAGAAAGATAAGGTCCATCAAGAGAAGATGGAGTACAAAGGAAGAGCTGGGGAGCTACAGGAAGAAAAAGAGGTGGGAGGTCGAACGAAGCGAACTGTTGTCTCAAATTTCCTTAATGAAAAAAGATCAAAATGATGAGAAGGAAATTATGGAGGAGTTAATGAGCCAGACCCCCACCGGTGAAGATTTTTCCATTGTGAATATTAAAAAGCCATTGGATGATTTCCCTGCAGATGATTTGTTGGTGCCTATGTCCCAGGTGAGCTTGAAAGATGAAGCAATTAAATAATTAAAGGCAGAGAATGAAAAGATAAAATCTGAATTGGCCAAGGTAAATGAAATTAAAAAACAAATATTGTAGGACAAGAATAAGTTGCAGAAAAAGGTAAATGAATTGAAGGAGAAAAAAATAGGTAAAGGTCCCCTGCAAGGAGAAAAACACATTATTTGGGACACGTTATCTATAGAAATTACCAAATTTAGACACCATCTGAATTTTATTGATGATCAATGCATTCTGATCAATTTGGCCCACCAAAGGTTAAAGCTAGTGAATGAACACATGGCAAAAAGACCTCTCTCCACAGCTCAAAATGCATTGAACTTTTTAAACTCATTGACATATCAGAAAATACATGATCTAGGGATAAAATATAGAATATCTATAGTGCTGTGGGCTGAAACATTTATCCAAAAACATGATTTAATGAAGACAGACCAGGACCGAACTGATGAAATGGTTGCACAGGTTGACAACTTCAAGCAAGTTTTCAAGGAGCTATTTGAAGACGGACTGCCTTCCTTTTGGGACTCAGAGGGGCTATTGTTTTCTCAGGAACATTATCACAACTTGCTTGTTCAAAGCCGCATGGACCACTCCAAATTTAACGATTTGGAGAAAAGCTTAACAGGGAAAACTATTGTGGATATGTTAACAGAGGATTTACAGATTTTCCAAAAATTCCTGCTTATGAGAAATGGGTTGCCCAAAGTATCATACGAGGCCTACATGGAGCTCGAAGTATCAATTCGGGAAATGATGGAGTGTGATACCCCAAGTGCAGAACAGTGGAAAGCCATGGAGCGGTTTGGAAAGACAAAGTACATTCTTCATTCCTAAAGAAAAGCGGCATACAACATGGAGCTGACTGGGCGAACACATGGAGCTGACTAGGCGAATGGAGTTTTACCAAGTTGATTTTAGCTTTATGATCTGTTAGGATTGGAGCAGTAATTTATTCCTAGAAGTTAGGGATATAGTTACAAAACTCTAAATTAAGCCGATCATTCAGTTATCGATCTTCTTGGAAGATCTATTATTTTTTGTATATATTGGCATCTTTTTTATGAGATGGGGGTTGGAACCCATCGTGTGTGGAATAATTTTGGAGAACATATCTATTTTTGAATTATAAATCAAATGCATGAGTTTTTCTAGAGATTCCCATGTCATTGATATTACATTCTGTGCTTCTTTCTTTGTGTAATCGTATTTTCCAGTGTAACACTTCATTTTGTTTCTTCCTCGTATCTGAAATACAGTGTTGGATGATTGGAATTCATATGTTTATGCTCTAGTCATCATTTCAGATATTTTATACATTTTCTACTAAAGTTGATATAGAATTCATCCTTGTTGGTGCTCTGTATTAATGGACTATTTCCTCATCTCTTGTGTTTCACCTAGATTAATTTGAATGACTGTGATGATGTGGTTATCTTGCCTTTGATGAATCTCGTGTGCATGTCTTTGTGATACCTTTATATTATATATGACTCCATGCCCAATGGTTATGTGATTGTTTCAGCCATACATACAAATATTTAAATGTTATTTTATATCTGGCCCTGTTAAATCTTTATTGAGAGATCCCTCTCTGGAAGAAAATACCAGTTTCTTTCTAAAGTGGTTTTTTTGTTACCTTGGAGTTTACCTTTTACAACCTAGGTACATTCTGAGTGCTAACAACCATTAAGTTCTCTCCCTCAACCATGGGACATGAGCTTGTATTTATAGGGCTCAATGGATAGGGATAGTTGAGAGAATTGTGGGTGAGGTGGCCATAATATACTACCAAGAGGGATCTCGATGGAAACCAACCCAGATTGATAGGGATAAGGGAGGACACGAGGCTTATGTTCTAGAAAACTGGAGAATCCTCTTTTTTTCCATTCTACCAAGGGTACCGCTTATATTCCTTTATGATAGAGCGGTGAATGGTAATAACTACTTCAAGAACAAAGCACATACATGGTGGAACCGCTTCTCTATAATAGGACTCAGGCGGTGCTAAAAAAGGTACCGCTCATCGGCTAAAGGGAAAGAGTGGTGCTAGGTTTTTTCATGTAGATTTGACATCCAGAGCATGTTTCCAATCCAAGTTTGAGATTTTGGGCAAACATAAGTGTTAAATATCTCATCACATGTTGGTGACAGGATTTGGGTATAACACCCACTTGTAGATCTTCTGCAATAAATATATCCAACCCATTAGGCATCAACAAATCCATGTACATATATTACTCTATCTAGTCTAGGTATTCCTTAGTACAAGATTGCATAATATGTGGTGCCACACAAATATATGAAAACCCTATTTACATTTGTCTAAAGCTATTTCCTTGGTTTTGAAATATATTTTCTCAAAACTCCCACTACATGAGTAATGTCACATCTAGTACATATCATTGCATAAATCCAAATTCCAACTCCACTGGCATATGAAATCGTGAAATATTTGCATCCTCTTCATGTGTCTTTGGGAATTGACCTACATATAACTTTACACCTACAGGAATATGAACCTTAACCAAATTACTTGTGTGCATGTT
>LPNX011193183.1:17889-29583 GCA_001517045.1 Pseudotsuga menziesii
AATCATCTTCTTCAGCTTCTTCCGTTGAGTCATATTCTTCATTCTATAACTCAAAATTTACTGTCTCTAGTTCCTTTTCCATTGGATTCCATTCCTATCTGGGGATTTCTTTGACCTCTCTAAACACAACATATCAACTATAGATTGTCTTTTTTGGTTACAGGACTCCCAAGATGACAACCTTTCATACCATATTTATAACCAATAAAGATGTATTTTTCATCTTTGTTATCCAACTTGCTCTTTTTCTCTTTTGTAAAATGTACATAAGAATCACAACCAAATACTTTCAAATGGTTAATAGAGGGATTCTTACTAGTACATACCTCTTATAGAGTTTTTTCAACCAATGATGAAGTGGGTGATCGATTCACCAAGTTGCATGTCGTATCCACTGCCTCTGCCCGTATTTCTTTTCCTATCCCGGAACTGCTTAGTGTGCTCCTTTTTGTTTCCCTCAACATCATATTCCTCTTCTCGGAAACACCATTCTGTTGAGGTGTGTATGGAGTATTCTTCTTCCCCGATATATCATTCTTATTACAGAATTCCTCAGATTCATTACCACATAACTCTCCACCATTACCTGTCCTCATCACCTTTATTGTTATCTCTGTTTAATTCTATACAAGAGCCTTAAATTATTTAAACTTAAAAAATACTTCAGATTTCTTTCGAAGGAAACAAATCCATGTGTTCATTGAGAAATAATTTATAAGTGAAACATAATACACATATCTACCTAATGATGGAACAAGCACACATCCAAACACATCCCTCTGTATTAATTCTAAAATTCAATTTTCTATTATAGCACCATATGCAAATATTACTCGGTTTTGTTTTCCATATATCCAACATTAACAGAAATAAAAATGCAGAGTGCAATCAATCATATATTCAACCATACCTTTACCTTGTATTGCTTGAAGGCCCTTTTCTCTGATATTCCCAATATTTGATGCAATAACATTGTCTTTCATCCTAATGAATTCAGAGTTCTATCATCCTTAAGTACTCCCTTAGTGTAACACCCTGGTTTTGACCTAATGGTATTGAATTGTACATGATGTACATATTGTATTTGAATCATGGCAAGGAGATCAAGGCTAAGGCCCTTCCATTGATTTTGTGTTTTGTTTATAGGTGATCAAGGTTGATACCTATGGTTATAGTGCTAAGTCAATCACAACATATTTTGAATATAATGTAAATATAAAATTGATAAAATAACACAACTAGATATGGAACTGAAACATGAAAGATACGGGGGAATGATTCCACAAGAGATAGGGTGGGGAGTTAGTCAAACCCCCTGATCCAATAGGGTGTGACCTGGGATAGGGTGGGGAGTTAGGACACCATATTATTCATTATTCCTGACCATTCTACCATTATGGGGGGAGACCATTCAATCATTTGGATTAGTTTGTCCATGCACGTTGTTGGTGGTTCGACCATCCTAAGTCGTGAAGGTGTGGTTCCACAGTGTTGTCCTGAGTGGCATTGTGGTATGAGACCCTATTTTCTCTTTGTTACATAGTGGATCCTATGTGGCTGTGTTTTCCTTGCAAATTGTTGTGATATCCATCCATGTTTTGGTCTGAAAGGATTATGAGTGGAAGAGGCCCAGAATTGGTTGATAAACCTAGTGAAGAGAGGAACATCATAGGCAGATTAAGAGGGGATGTAAAATCCTTGATGCACACCCAGAAGAACACTAGAAGGGAAGGTATAGCTTGAGGGAACTATGCAACAATGAAGGAAATACTTCCTTGTTTTGGGTGTGTAGGTATTGCGAAGTTCCAAGTTTGATAGATCTAGTGTAGGTGTTCATAGCTCCGTGGTTGAGCTCTCTAGCTAGCAATTCTACCTTTCCATTTCCTTAGCAGTCCAAGAAACCCAACCGTAGGTTGTTTTGGTTGTGTCTTGTTGTGTATTTAGCATTGTGTGTAATCCTTGGATGAATAGTCTAAGAAACCCAACTGTAGGTTGGTTTGGCGGTGTCTTGTTGTGTATTTAGACTTGTGTGTAATCCTTTGGTGAATATTATGAGAAACCCAGCTGTAGGTTGGTTTTACTATGTTTTGATGTGTGCTGGCTAAGTGTGAGCCTGTTGATCCCTACTTCCTTGTGGAAATCATGCCCAACTCGGAGGTGGAAATGTGTTGAGATATTAATGAACACACTAGCCTAAGGTTGGGTGGAATGTTGCATTGACATAGCTAGTTGCGAGACAACTCCATCACTCAAGATAAGTATTCTCTGTCATTCTTGTTTATGCAATGTAGTTTCTTAGGCAATGAATGAATTAATGAATGAATATGATGAATGCTTGCAATGTTTTAGTAGAGTTTACTGTGATGAATGTTCCCGCATTTGCATTGTTATTCCCTGTATTCTTTATATATTTTGGCTAAGTTCATGGAGGTTGGAAGCATGTTATAGTCAAAATACCTCTGATTTAGTGTTTCTGCCCCTTGGAATTCGCCTAAGGAAGGAGGAAGGCAGAAACTAGAAAAAGGGAGGTTGAGATCATAATGTTTTTCATGTTTCTTTGCTTAATAAATATGTACATGACCCTAACAATGTGATTGATTGGGATGTGATCTAGGTGGAACCTGAGGGAGAGTTCCAAACTAAGCCATTGTGCATTCTCCATAGGAAGGTCACAGTGCTCCGGAATTGAGCTGTTGGACAGGTGAAGGTGTAGGTGAGAACTACATTCCTGAAAAGGCTACATGGGAGGTATAGGATTCCATGCAATTGACACATCCATTTTTGTTCAATTTTGCGGAGCAATGAGGTAGTTCCTGTGTAGCATTTTTGTTCAGTTGTGATGAGCATTGAGCATAGTGATGTTGTAAGAGGGAGGGGAATGTAACACCCCAGTTTTGACCCCATGGTATTGAATTGTACATGATGTACATATTGTATTTGAATCATGGCAAGGAGCTCAAGGTCAATGCCCTGCCATTGATTTGGTGTTTTGTTTATAGGTGATCAAGGTTGACACCTATGGTTATAGTGTTATGTCAAGCATAACATATTTTGAATATCATGTAAATATACAACTAATAACATACCACAACTAGTTATCAGACTGCAATGTGAAAGAGATGGGGGAGTGATTCCACAATGGATAGGGTGGGGAGTTAGTCAAACCCCTTGAGCCAATAGGGTGTGACCAGATGTCAATGGGGAAACCCATGAAATCTCAGCTACCTTTTTGTCCTCTGTCCTCAATCATCAATTTCTTCCAAAAGTTGGTTGAGGTAGTTAATTCCTTGGGTAGAGAAAAGCATGTTAGGTTGATTACTTGTATGAGCAAGCCTGTAAGTCTGCAGTCTGGGAAGATGTGATCTTTCTTCTGACATAAGGAAGCATGTGGATGCATGCCAGTCTGTCCTTTCTCTTGGTCGCGAGAAGGTTTTGTTGTTGTTCCTTGTGTGCGAGGACACTATTGTGTTCATTCTTCCCAACCATTCTACCATTCTAGTTGGATACCATTAAATCATTCAAATAAGTTTGTTCATGTTTGTTGGTGGTGGTTAGAACACCCTGAGTCATGAAGGTGTGGTTCTGTAGTGTTGGCCTGAGTGACAATGTGGTATGAGACCCTATTTTCTCTATGTTATAGAGTGGAGCCCATGTGGCTATGTTTTCCTCGTGGATTGCTATGATGTGCATCCCTGTTTTGGTCTGAAAGGCTTAGGAGTGGAAGAGGCCCAGAATTGGTTGATAAACCTAGTGAATAGAGGAACCTCACAGACATATCAAGAGGGTCTATAAAATCCTTGATGCACACCTGACATAACACTGGAAGGGAAGGTATGGCCGAAGGGAACTGTGTAACAGTGAAGGGAATACTTCCTTGTGTTGGGTGTGTAGGTATTGTGAAGTGCCAAGCTGGATAGATCTAGTATAGGTGTCCAGAACTTTGTGTTTGAGCTCAATAGCTAGCATATCTACCTTTCCATTTCCTTAGCAGTATGGGAAACCCAACTGTATGTTGGTTTTGTTGTGTATTTAGCCTTATGTGTAATCCTTGGCTAAATAGTATGAGAAACGCAACTGTAGGTTGCTTTGATTGTGTTGTCTAACTGTGAGCCTATTGTTCCCTATTTCCTTGTGGAAATCATGCCCAGCTTGGGGGTGTAGTGTGTTGAGAGATTAATGAACACACTTTCCCAAGGTTGGGTGGAACGTTGCAGCTACATAGCTAGTTGTGGGACAACTCCATCACTTAAGATAAGTAGTATCTGTCATTATTGTTTATGCAATGTGGTTTCTTAGGAATGAATGACTGAATGAATGAATATGATGAATTCTTGCAATATTTCAATAGAGTTTATTGTGATGAATGTTCCTGCATTTTAATTGTTATGCCTTGTATTTTTTATGATTTTTTCCTAAGTTCATGGAGACTAGAAGCCTATTAGAGAGTCAGAATACCTCTGATTTAGTGTTTCCACCCCTTGGAATATGCCTAAGGAAGGAGGAAGGTTGAAACCGAAAAAGGGAAGTTGAACAAGGCATAAAGTGTGTTTTCTGATTTTTGAAGTTTGGGGTCAAGAAGCGAAAGTCAGAAGCACCAAAAATTTCTAAGGAAAAAAGTTAACTTTTCAATTTCTAAAGACCGAGGTCAAAAAGTAGAAGTCGGAAGTGCAAAAAAAGGTTAAGGTCGAAAGTTGCTTTTCCAATTTACAAGTTCCGAGGTCGGAAGTGCAGAAAATTTCTAAGGAAAAAAGTTAACTTTCTGATTTTTGAAGTCCGAGGTCAGAAAGCGAAAGTTGGAAGTGTAGAAAAAGGTTAAGGTCAAAATTTGGTTTTCTGAATCCTGAGTTCCGAAGGTGAAAAGAGGAAGTGTGGAAGGCAGAATGCGAAAGAGCTGTTAAGTATGTCTGTTGTTTGTTAAGTTTTCGAGTTCTGAGTTTTGAGGTCAAAAGGGCGAAAATCCAAAGTGCAGAAGGTAGAAGGTGAAAAATCCATTTAGTATTTCCATCGCACATTAGGGTTTCTATTTTCGAGTTCCGAGCTCAAAAGGGAGGAAAGAAGAAGTGCGGAAGGAGGAAGGAAGAAGAGTCATTCAGTATTCCTGGTGCACGTTAGATTTGTGAATCCCAAGTTTCGAGGTCAAAAAGCAGGAAAGTGGAAGTGTGGGAGGCAGAATTTAGAACTGTGGTTGAAGGAATGCGTCGTGTTTTTGGCTCCAACTTCCGAGTTCCACAGGACGAAAGGCAGAATGCGGAAATGATAGGTTAAGTGAGGAAGAGAGCTTCTGGTCACCAAATGGATCTGTCAAAGGGTGAAATGATTGTTACAATGGTTTCTAAGCCTAATATTGATTATTGAAGAGTGTGTTAATGTCCATGCCATGTGTCTCGAAAGGAGAGACAAGGTTCTTGAAGCAAAATTTTTAATTATTTTTCATTATGGGGTATGGGGAGGTACACTTTGGCACACCATAGATGTTACATTCATTGATGATGGTGCTTCCCAATATTTTGTATAGATTTCAATACTAAAATATCATCATCAATACCATTTATCCTCAAGGCAACCACCATCTCCACACATGTTCTTTCCACCTGCAACATCCATATTTCCGACAAATATCAAGTTTCTCTTTAGATTTGGAATGTGTAGCACTCCATGTATATTTCTAATCCTTACATCCTTGAGTTTCAACTTCACTATACCACATCCAATGATACTGGATGGTGAATCATCTCCCAAGTACACATCTCATCCATTGTACTGTTCATATTCACAGATGGTGAATGATCCCTTTTATCTATTAACATTCTTAGATATGAAATCCTTTTTATAGTGCTTACATTTACCACATTTCCAACACTTCCTTATAGATTTTCCTAGGGATATAGATCCACCCTTAGATTTAGATCTCCCCTGAGATCCATTATTTTTGTTTCTCTCCCGGTGGAAACCTATCACAGACAAGGAATCCATGCTATGAGTATCCATGGTTTTCAACCTCATCTCGTGCGATAGTATGGATGATACTATCTCATCGAATTTTAAGGTCGATTGACTAGCACTACATGTTGCTACAATTAAGGTGTCCCAGGAATTTGGAAAAGGACACAATAATGTAATTGTTAGGAACCCATGTCAATCCTTCTCTTTACCGTGTTAGTATATTGTTGTTGGACGCATGTGCTTTGTAAGTCATCCCATAGTAATTGTTGATCCATAGTTTGTGTTATTGTTGTTGGGTGCATATGCTTTGTAAGCCGCCTGTAGTATTTGTTGATCCATAGTTTATTTGCCCATGGTTTTGACCCATAGTATTGGCGCATGGTTTTGATCCATAGTTTATACTGGCCCATGGTTTTGACCCATAGTATTGGCGCCTATTTTTAGTATATAAGTGTGTGTTGAGGCCAAGGAAGGCACCGTGAAGTTATTTTGTATTGAGCTTGCTCAAAGGAGGTTGCCCCCTCGAAGTGGCCTGCGATTAATATAAAAGTGATTTTGATTTCTGGTACTATATCATGTATTTTGATTAATTATTTACTACAGGGTCCTCACATCTGGTATCATAGCACTTTCTTGGGCTCGTTGGGTGAAATTTCTGCCCAAATTTTTTTTTTTCGCTTCTATTGCAGGTTCGGATCTAGGAATAATCCGTATCCGCTTAACTGTGGGAAGTACTTGGGCATAAGCCCTAAAAATCATTGTGAGGAGTACCACAGGAACCCCGAAGTAGCTAGCCCATTGAGAGGACCTGCCAGCGAAAATGGCAACGACCCCTACCTGATTGACTAGTTCCCACCCGTGAGGTAAACCAAGAGCTGTCATTTGTGGCCAAGTGGTTATCAGTTTTACCTGAGCCATGGAGTGAGGGGTACTGCCCCAATATGCAAGCCGTCAGACAGCATTGGTGGCTGAGTGAATCCCTTGAACCGATAGGAAGCTGCACATACCTGGGGTCCATATCTATTTTCAGTTGCACAATCACAGATTTCCTCTATCTAGAACTGTTGCCGGTCAGTTTCGTGCTGTTGCAGATCCATTTGTTGCCGATCACTTCTGCGTAGTTGCATATTCCACTGCTTCCAATCACTTTCACGCCGTTGCGGATCCCTTCCTGGAAAATTTAAAAAAAAAGTATAAAATTCTATTGTTTGGCCATATCTACTTGGTTTCAACTCTGTTTTCCCTAAAACTTCACTGACACCTCTGTAATTCCATTCTGCATATTTCATTCCTGAAGACCCTATCCCAAATTCCACTTCCCAAGACCCGAAATCCCACATTTGTATATTTTTAGGGTTTGCCATAACTCCTTCGATTTTCACCCAAACGCCTTCAAATTTTTCCACCGTATTCCTTTCCTCATTCTACTTCTTTGTCCCTCTCTACCAAAGTTTCTCATTATTTCATCTCGCTCCTAAAATCCCCATTTTTTGCTTCCCTGTCCTTTCGACAATGTCCAAAACTTACTCAAACCCACATTACCCTTCCATTTTCTTCCCAAATCCATATTTTTCTCTACTGAAATAGTTTCTGTTTTTGTTTTTCTATCCACTCTCCCCCCCCCAAAAAAAAACAAACTCCTGGTTATGGTTGCCACCCACACAGGAGCAAAAACCATGGAGGAAGCACTTGCAGCCATCCAAGCGAAACTCCAAGAACTGGATGAAAAATTTCTTGGTCTCCATCTTGAGCATTCAGCTATGAACACAAGACGACAATCTGAGTCTTCATCAGACAATGGGTTCTCTTCTTCCAGCAATTTTTGCGGTCCGAAGCTAGATTTTCCTCGCTTCAATGGTACTGATCCGACTGGATGGATCTATCGTGCAGAAAAGTATTTCAGTCTTCATAATACTTTTTATGTCAACAAAGTTCCACTTGCCTCCTTTCATTTGGAACAGGAAACTCTTCAATGGTATTGTTGGTACATCAAGGCTCATGAAGAGCCAAAATGGCCTGATTTTTGCCAGCTCCTTTTGCAACGATTTGGTCCTAGTGCTTTTGATGACTTCACAGGAGCTCTCACTAAACTTCACCAAATTGGCACTGTGAAAGAGTATCAAACTAAATTTGAGAAACTAGCTAATCACACTGAAGGATTACCTGATGAAGGATTACCTGATGAAGGATTACCTGATGACTTCTACCGGAGTTGTTTTATCAGTTATCTAAAGGATGCAATTCTCTCTAAGGTCAAAATTTTCAGTCCCAACATAATGATGGAAGCCCTGGGGTTGGCTAAGTTGGCAGAAGACAAGCTGGCAGCCCAACAGCGCTCCAAATCCTCTTTTGTTCCCTTCGGAAATATGGGTTCTGAATGACCTCCCATTCCTCCAGCTCCTCGCTCACCTCCAATCAAGCATTTGTCTGAAATAGAGATGCAGGCACGCAGAGAAAAAGGGCTTTGTTATAATTGTGATGAGAAATTCAATTGGGGACATCAATGTGTTCAACAAAAGCTCTATCTCTTGAATGTGGATTCTCCATCTACCTATGAAATTGGTGAAGAAGCTCCCGATACAATGGATGCCCTGGTTGACATTCAGGAGCCGCCTACTGACCCTCCATCTCAGGATGACCAGCCTGAGATATCCCTCCATGCTTTAGCTGGAGTCACGGCCCCCCAAACAATGAGGGTACACGGTTACTTCAAGAATCTTCCTCTTACAATACTCATCGATTCTGGCAGCACTCATAATTTCATTGACCCTCGGATTGCCAAACAAGCTGATTGTTTTATCCATCCTTGCTCCAAATTTGAAGTCATGGTTGCCAATGGGGGCACCTTACCTTGCAAAGGGAAGTGTCATAATGTGTGTATCTTTATGGGAGATTATAACCTCCACTCTGACATGTTTTCCTTGAGCTTAGGTGGATGTGATGTGGTTTTGGGCGCTCAATGGCTGCACACACTTGGCCCCATATTATGGGATTTTGCTGAACTTTGGATGCAGTTCTCCCCCGATGGATACAAACACACATTGAAAGGATTACAACCAGGGTCTCTCAGCGTCATCAATTCACATCGCATGGAAAAAATCCTTAAGAAGAGTTCCCATGGTGTCATCACTCAGCTCCATTCCATTCAAATGCGACCATCAATGGCCCCCACTACTCCTTTGGATCTCCAACAAATTCTAGATCGATATACAGGTGTTTTTGCTGAACCAGTGGGACTTCCACCTTCACGCCCAGAGGACCATCGTATTCAGTTCCTTCCTAGAAGCATTCCTCCCAACATCAGGCCCTTCACTATTGAGAGTGATGCTTGCGGCAATGGACTTGGTGCTGTTCTCCTTCAAGATGAACACCTAATTGCATTCACCAGCAAAGCCCTTTCCGGTAAGAATTTAGTTTCCTCTACATATGAGAAGGAAATGATGGCTATTTTGCATGCAGTACAAAATTGGTGACCCTACCTCTTAGGGAATCATTTCTGCATCAAGACTGATCACCAGAGTCTAAAATATTTCCTAGAATAGTGTGTATCCTCCCCAGCACAACAGAAATGGGTTAGCAACCTCATGGGTTATGACTATGAGATCACTTATAAGAAGGGTAAGGACAATATTGTGGCGGATGCCCTTTCTCACACATTTGATGACCAAGGTTCTCTTTCCGCTATTTCTATGCCTGTTGCAAATTGGTTGCAATCGGTTCAACAGGTTTATGTCAATGACTCTTCATTATCTCAAATCATCCAACGCTTGGGTAACAACCCTTTTGCTGTCCCACATTACTCATGGGATGGTGCTTCACTAAGATATAAGGGTCATCTGGTGCTTCCCCAGAACACAGCTCTTCCACCAGCTATCTTCTATGAACTCCATGCTTCTCCGTTAGCTGGGCACTCTGGTTTTCTCAAAACGTATGAACGGGCATGGCGCAACTTCTTTTGGCATGGCATGAAAAGGACAATTCAACAGATGGTGGTTGAATGTGATACCTGCCAGCGCAATAAGGGTGACACAACACCCCTTCCGGGATTTCTTGAACCCTTTCCCATACCTACCCGGATATGGACAGATATTTCTATGGATTTCATTGAAGGGCTCCCTAAATATGGAGGGAATACCGTGATTTTGGTTGTGGTTGATCGCCTCTCCAAATATAGTCATTTTTGTGCTCTCAGCCATCCCTATACAACCTCCTCCGTTGCTTAAATTTTCCTAGCCCAGATCTTTCGTCTTCATGGAATGCCTTCTTCCATTGTCTCGGATCGTGATGTGACTTTCACCAGTCATTTTTGGCCAGAACTCTTTCACCACACTGGCACCAAACTGCAGATGAGTTTAGGTTATCACCCACAAACGGATGGTCAGATTGAAATTATCAATAAATTCTTGGAAACTTATCTTCGTTGCTTCTCCTCTGAGCAACAACATCAGTGGGAAAAGTGGCTCCCTCTCGCTGAATGGTGGTACAATACCTCTTACCACACTGCCTCTAAAATGACTCCATATGAAGCAGTTTATGGCTAGGCACCACCAGTTCTTCTTCGTTACACCGCCAGCAGTTCTCCAGTTCAGGCAGTTGACGTGGTCCTTCGAAACCACGATGAGGCTCTTCGCATTTTGCATGAAAATATTCACATGGCAAGAAATCACATGTAGCAACAAGCTGATCAGCACCGTTCTGAGCGCACTTTTGAAGCTGGTGATATGGTTTTTCTTCGTCTCCAGCCTTACAAGCAATTCTCACTAAAACTCAAAGGGCGTCATAAGCTCGCTCCAAAGTTCTATGGGCCATATAGGATTCTTTAGAAGATTGGATCTGTTGCTTATAAATTGGAACTTCCACCTTCTTCCCGCATTCATCCAGTATTTCATGTCTCTTGTCTGAAGAAAGTTCTTGGCACCAACATCAAAGAACTAGATAATGAAGGATCCATCTTTTGGGAGCCGGAGGTTGTCCTCAATAAGCGCATTCATCAGCTTTGCTCTCGCTCTATCACAGAGGTCTTAATTCAATGGCATAGAATGTAGCCCGAGGATGCTACGTGGGACCACTCCTTCAGATTCAGTGACAATTTCCACATCTAAAGCTTTGAGGCAAAGCTTTTCTATGGGGGAGGGGATGTTAGGAACCCATGTCAATCCTTCTCTTTACTGTGTTAGTATATTGTTGTTTGACGCATATGTTTTGTAAGTCATCCCATAGTAATTGTTGATCCATAGTTTGTGTTATTGTTGTTGGGCGCATATGCTTTGTAAGCCGCCTGTAGTATTTGTTGATCCATAGTTTATTTGCCCATGGTTTTGACCCATAGTATTGGCACCTATTTTTAGTATATAAGTGTGTGTTGAGGCCAAGGAAGGCACCATGAAGTTATTTTGTATTGAGCTTTCTCAAAGGAGGTTTCCCCCTCGAAGTGGCCTGCGATTAATATAAAAGTGATTTTGAGTTCTGCTGCTATAATGTGTATTTTGATTAATTATTTGCTACAGGGTCCTCACAGTAATACATTTATCTTCTTTGACCATTTTAATACCAATGAAGGTTATTTGACTTACTAAAGTATTGTATACATTCAAATGCTTTGTCACCACGTCGTTATCCTCTGTTATGAGATAATACAGTTTCTTTTGCAAAAACAACTTGTTTACAAAGGATTTTAATTGAAATAAACCCCCTAACATCATCCACAAATTTACTACACTATGTTCTCCATATATATTCAACAACACAGAG
>LPNX011193229.1:0-19249 GCA_001517045.1 Pseudotsuga menziesii
TGTTACAGCTCCATTTTCAGTCTCCATTGTTGACAATTTTGCATGATCAATTGTAATTTGTTGTGAGTGAAATTAATCTATTGCTGGTCAGAATTTATAAAGTTCAAAGGTTATCTCTTCCAAAAAATAACTTGTCAGTAATTTTACCTATCCATAAATTCAGTTGTGTATGGGTCATTTTTATCACTTCAAAACAAATCTTGTTCCTTGTTGGTGTCACTGATGTGGGAATCATCATCGCCCTCCTGTGAAAAGTCTATTCCTGTCGACTTCAACTCATCATCCACGAATTATACCTAGAAACCTAGTTAAGTACCTTGAAGCTTGTTTTCCTCAATGGCAGGTTTGCTTGCTTTCAACAGTAGGTTTTCATCAATGACCTCTGATTGAAATATTCTATCAAGTTTTCAAACTCAAAGTATCTATTCACACTTGGAAGAATGTACTTATATACCTTGGATATGATGGACATTAATGATGATTTTCCTCATAGTTGTTAACAGTTTACATCAGTGACTGGTAATATAGTGGTTTCTTCCATGTTCGACGTCAAAAAATCTATTCACATGGTTAGAATCGTATCGGTTAGGGATTGGAATGAAGACCCTGAGTAGTTAGGTTTCATCACTATGATTACCTATACTCAGGTTGCGTTTGGAGATCAGTTAAAGTCATGACACATATCCACATTGTATGCATGGTGGCTATGTTCTGTATTTTGAAGTCTCGACATGGATATACATTGTATGTTTCCTAGCCATGTCCTACTTCTTGCATTAGTCATTCATGAATCTATAGTGTATTATTGGTAACCATGACATGTCATCATCATGGATCTGTAGTGTATTGGTCTACAACCATGTTTGAAATGGGTAAATCAGTTATTGGTCCTATGTCATGTTCGGGTACACAGGGTACTCCCAAAAGACCGAACACCTTGAGCAACCGCTTCACACAAATAGATCACAGATCAACACACCGATTTTTGTCACGTGGTTAAAACTCTCGAGAGGGAAACAGTCCATGGCCCCAGCCAAATAGCTAATTGGAGCAATTTATTATGCAAAAGAAATAAATTTACATGAGCTTCTCATAATTGATCAACTAGCCAAGGACCCTCTATGCTATTTAAATAGAGATCATAGACCAATCGGGTGTTAAGCCACAGATCAATGGTAGGTATGATCTAAGAGAAGTTGAACCGTCGGATCACTCTATGTCTAGAACATATCATGACCGTGGGATTAGAATATTTACAAATGCATCTAATGCATACTAAAGAAACACACTTTTACCTAACGGATATATTATACAAGTTGATCTTAACTAACTCCTAAGTGTCTAAATATCCTAACATGTTCCCTTAAGAACAACTTGGGATAGGATTGAAGGATTTACAAAAGTGACACTATTAGGAGAAGGAAGGAGGCATTAGAGCCTATCCCCCCTTAAGGACACATTCCTGAACTCCTAACATAGACCGAAGTTTAGAAAAATTTGCTTCTGTAAGAGACTTGGAGAAGATGTCTGCAACTTGATCATCTCTAGGGTAATAGAGAAATTCAATAACACTATCATGAACAAGATTTCTGATGAAGTGCATGTGTAGCTCAATGTATTTGTTTCGCTGATGTAGAACTGGATATTTGGCAAGCTTAATGGCACTTTGATTGTCGCACCAAAGTGGAGTAGGCTGCTGCTGCTCGAATCCAAACCCTGAAAGGATCTGTTGAAGCCATAAATCTTCCTGACTGGCATTAACTGTGGCTCGATATTCTGCTTCTGCTGAAGAAAGAGCAATATCTTGTTGTTTCTTACAAGCCCAAGTGACAGGGCCAGATCCCAGACTAAAAACATAACCTGTAGTAGACTTTCAATCATCAGGATCGTCGACCCAATCTGAATCAGTAAAACTAAACAACAAAGGTTTCCCCCCTGTACTGTAATGAATCCCAAACTGAATTGTACCTCGAATATATCGAAGTATTCTTTTTGCTTCTTTCCAGTGACTTTCATGAGGAGTTTGCATATAATGGGAAACATGACCAACGACAAAGGAAAGGTTAAGATGAGAATGAGTCAAGTATAAAAGACTACCAACAAGCTGACAATACAAGGTGGCATCTACTTCAGGGGAAGTACAAGTGGCAGAAAGTTTGACTCTAGACTAGAAGGGAGAAGGGGTTGGTTTACAATCTTCCATGTGGAAGCAACGAAGAAGGTCACAAGCATACTTAGACTGGGAAAGAAAGATTATTTCTTTGGTTTGCAAGAATTGGAGACCAAGAAAATAATGCAAATGTCTTAAGTCTGACATTTCAAAATTTTGCTTAAGACTGGATTTCACATGGGTTATAATTTTAGGGTCACTACCAGTAAGGATAAGATCATCAACATATAGAACAAGTATGATGAGATGGTTTCCTAATTTCTTGGTATAGACATTGGGGTCAGAATGGCATTTAGAAAAACCAGTGTCAAGGAGAAAGCTATCCATTTTGGGATACCAAGCTCTAGGAGCTTTCTTAAGGCCATATAAGGATTTCTTAAGGAGACAGACAAGGATAGAGTTATCCTGAACATATCCAAGAGGTTGTTCCATGCAAATTTCCTCCTGTAAATCACCATGTAAAAGGGCAGGCTTGACATCCATTTGATGGACTTCCCAATTATGTAAGGCTGCAAGGGAAAGAACAAGGCAGATGGAATTCATTTTTGCGACAGGAGCAAAGGTTTAATTGTATTCAATCCATTCAACTTGGGAAAAACCTTTGGCAACTAACCTTGCCTTAAGTCTTTCAACACTTCCATCTGATGCATACTTAGTTCTATAGACCCATTTACATCTGACAATTTTTCTTCCTTTTGGAAGAGGAACAAGATCCCAAGTATCGTTTGCCATTAAGGAACAATATTCTTCATCCATAGCTACATCCCAATATGGATTTCCTGAAGCTTCTGCAAAAGTTTCTGGATCATGATTCTCAAAAACTTGAGCCAAAAGAGAAGAGGCTCACTGAAACTGAGAACGTGTTCGACGTTGATCTCTAGGATCACCAGTAAGGTCACAGCTGCTTCACATGTTGAACAGACCCATAGAGGAAGTATTGGTGCTGGTGCAATTGGAGGAACATGAGCAGGTGGAGGTGGATTTTCATCCTCACTGTCATCATCAGAAACTAGAGTTGGAAACCTGTCAAGGAAGTTGGAAGAAGAAGAAGAAGAAGAAGGCACAATCATCGAATCAAGCTTGTAGGCCAAAGATGGTACACCCCCCAAGTTAGGCTAGCAGGCCAAGATATTTTCATCAAATTTAACATCTCTTCTAATGATTATATTATGTCAATGGGGTTGAAGAAGTCTATAACGTTTTACATCTTCAAAATATCCAACAAATATGCACTTTTCACTTTTAGGCTGCAATGCTTTTCATTTTTCATTCGGAATGTGAGCCCATGCTTCACAACAATACACAAGAAAGTGAATTACATCTGGTTTAATTTTACTCCATGCTTCTTCCATTGTTATACCTTGTAAAACTTTAGTGGGTGTACAATTAACTATGTAATTTGCACAATTTATGGCCTCAGCCCAATATTGAAGACTTAGTCCCTTAGATTGGATCATACAATTAGCCATTTCTTTTAAAGTGCAGTTCTTCCGTTCAGCTACACCATTGTGTTGTGGTGTATATGGAATAATGTGTTGTTGTTGGATTCCTTGTTCAGTGCAGAAAGTAGTGAACTTGTTCTGAACATATTCTCCTCTATTGTCAGATCTTAACTTAATAATTTGATGACCAGATTGTTTTTCAACAAGGGCCTTGTAGGCCAAGAACATGTTAAATACTTCGCTCTCAAGTTTTAGGAAGTAAACCCAAGTGCGTCTGGAGTAGTCATCAATGAAGGTTAAGAAATATTTGAAACCAGAAAAGGAAGCAGATGGAAGAGGACCACACAAGTCACTATGCACAAGCTCCAAAGGAACCGAGGTGTTCCAATAGGCACGTTTGTCAAAACTGTCCCAATGATGTTTTCTGAGTACACAACTGGAACAAAAACCATCCTTGCAAGATACCATTGGAAGACCAGTCACCATATTGTCTTTACATAGTTGTTGCAATGAGCGATAATTTAAGTGACCAAATCGCTCATGCCAAAGTTTGCACAAGTTATCATCATGAGCAACAAAAATTGAAGGAAAAGGTGATGACCCAAAGTTGTTAAATTTGTACAACCAGGTAATATCATCAATAGTCCTAGTAGCAAGGACATTTTGAGGATTTTTAAAATCTTTGATTACAACTTGATGAGGTGTAAACGTCACAGTTTTACTTTCACCTAAATGAGTAATTTGATTTACTGATAACAGATTGCAAGAAAGTTTTGGAACACATAGTACATCACTGAAATGACCATTTTCTACTGGAACTATTCTAGATCCTACCACACTTAAAGATCTATCATCACCAACAAATATTTGTTTGGTGTTACATTCATGCATAGTAGAAAAGATGGCTTGATCCTTAGCCATATGATAAGATGCTCCAGAATCAATGAGCCATTCATTTGAAGTAGAAGAAGAAGATGCAGTATAAGAGTAATCGGAAGCACAAAGTGCATGTCCATGAGAGTTAGATTCTGAAGACGAATCTAGGCTGATGTGGTGCTTCTTCATTGTTGCTTCCAAGGCTGCCATCTTCTTGAAACACTTAGATTCATCATGATTATCTTTCCCACAAAAATTGCAATGACGCTCAGTCTTATTTCCTTTTGGCTTGGATCCTTTGTCATGTTTTAAGGAAGGAGCCGACTGAGAGGGTTTGGGACCCTTGTTGTTTGGCTTATTATTGCAAGAATTTTGTTTCTTGGGAGGCTTGGACTTTTCTTTCTATTGGGACAATAAGGATTTCCTAGATGTATCTGCATTGTTAATTATTCCAAGATGAATGAGCTTATCTTGCTCTCTAATTAACGAATCACAAAAGGATTCAAGACTAGGCTCGTGATAGCTAGTTGCAGTCAAGGATTCTTTCTTGGAGTAGAATGTAGATACAAAAACAGAATATGCAGGTCCAAGTTTGGAAAGAATATGATAAATACATTGTTTTTCTTCTTTCGTAATTTTGCATTCTGCACATAAGAGTCTAAGAGTTTTATACTTATATAAATAGTCTTGAATGCATGAAAAATCATTTGGATTCAAGGAAAGAAACTCATTCTCAAGTTGATGACCCCAAATTTCATTGTGTTTACCAAACACAGTTTCCAACTTTTCCCAAGCTTTATCAAGTTCATCAATTCCAGATATGTGGAATCGCAAATCAATAAAGATTGACATCTCAATCAATCCACGAGCTTCATCACATATATTTTCCCATTTAATTTTCTTATCATCATCAGTGGGTTTTGTTTCTTTCCCTGAGGTTATCCTGAAAAGTCCCCTACTTCTTAGAACATCCTCCATATGAGATTTCCATGAGAAATAGTTAGAACTTGTAAGTATAATATCACAAGGGGCGGCCATATTGTAAAATAATGTCTGAAAGAATAGAAACTAACTGTCTGGATGCAAAGAGCTTGAAAAAATATGCGGTTTAAAAAAAAATGGCATTGAAAACGGATTCTGGATGATGAAGTTATGCTTGATTAAAAAAAATGTTGAAGATGTCCCCAATAGTGACGTTCCAGATATTAACTTGACCAACTAAAAAAAAGAACTCCCCTCTTCCCAATATCAACATTTGACAATCACTTTACAATAAATTTTCTTTTAAGTGAATCACTTTTGTAGAATAAGTGATGTTCACTTTTACAATAATGTTACTTTTAAATAGTGCGGCAATAAATTAAAAGACTTAAGTGACTCACTTTTAATTTTATTTTATTTATGTGAGATGCACTTTTACAATAAAGTAACTTCAAAATAGAAATTGCATGCACTAAAAAGTAGCTTAATAAGACTTGAACTCAAGAACTATTAAGGAATAAAGCAACTTTGGACCAAGTGAGCTAAGCTTAAAAGGTACGTAAAAGAATGGAAAGAGGAAGGGTTTTTTTTTTTGCAAATCACATAAAAATGAAAAACAAAAACAAAAAAATATTTTTTCCACACAATGGGGTTAGATCATGGTGAGCTTACCCAAAAATTCTATGTTTTCAAGTTTTCTCACTGTTTCTGATTTGCCGTGATCGCACAAGGTGCACGACAAAGAGCATACATAGCCGAGAAGATAAGAAAAAAACTTCCCCTTACTGTTTCTAATTCATCGCGATCACTCAAGGTGCATGGAAAAGAGCATACGCAGTTAGGGAAGGAAACATTCTGAGACTAATAAGATATGAGAGATTTAAAAAAAATCCGTCACTATAACATTATACCTTCAGATTTGCCGAAATGGGTGTTTTTGGAACAAACGAATTTTTTTTTTGATGAAATGAAAACTATTTCCCAATGGAAACGACGCTCTGTACATAATGGAATAGCTCCCAAAAGCAAAAAATGCATAGAAAATCCAGAACCAAAAACCCTTTCAAAGTTTTGGCAACACCGGTTCTAGATCAGATCAAAACTAAAAGCGACTCTTCATAAAAGCTCTGATACCATGTTCGGGTACATCGGGTACTCCCAAAAGATCAAACACCTTGAGAAACCACTTCACACAAATAGATCATAGATCAACACGCCGATGTTTGTCACGTGGTTAAAAACCTCGAGAGGGAAACCACTGCCCCAGCCAAATAGCTACTTGGAGCAATTTATTATGCAAAAGAATGAAGTTACATGAGCTTCTCATAATCGATCAACTAGCCAAGGACCCTCTATGCTCTTTAAATAGAGATCATAGACCAATCAAGTGTTAAGCCACGGATCAATGGTAGGTACGATCTAATAGAAGTTGAACCGTCAGATCACTCTATGTCTAGAACATATCGTGACCGTCGGATTAGAATATTTACAAATGCATCTAATGCATACTAAAGAAACACACTTTTACCTAACAGATATATTACACAAGTTTATCTTAAATAACTCCTAAGTGTCTAAATATCCTAACATGTCAGTCATAAGAAAATCTCTCATCACCTCTATACCAGATAGATATATTGCAAACTATTTCACCTATCATTTCCTTCTAGCTTCATACTTTCGGGGGCATTTTGTTGCACCTGGAAAGTCCACATGCCTATTTTCCTTTCAAAAACCCTAACCTGAGAGACCTTGGTTACCTCTTTTTTCCATATATTGGAGGGGTAGCGACTTTACCTTGTTTTCATAGAGCATCAACGGTGCCTTCACTAGTGGAGCAAGAAGAGCTGACCTACATTTCCTTTGGAAATATTTTAGGTTGGTGCCTTTACCTCTTCTGCCTAGTGCACCGACATGCCAAATAAGGGAAAAAGGAAGGTTCTGGGAGCTTCCGTACATAATCCTATGTGGATTCAGTTCTTATTTGATTGGGAGGGGTGGCATTTGCCTCTCTTACCTATTGGGATCACCTCCTATCCATTTCTAAGTCAATCTCATGTGTTTTTGGGCCTATAAATGAAGCCTTGATGATGTGAGTGATTAAGGCCAAAATAAAGTATCCTTAGGCTATTGGATTGAAGTCTAAGTTAGAGGAAAAGTAGAGTGGCTTGTATGTGAAGATATGTTCATAGTTGCAGAGGATTGTAGATTTCTTGAGGTTGAAGCCATCAACATCAAGGCTTGGTTGTAACTTCGTCTTCTTATTTTCTAATACAAAAGTGTTCCCCTTTCCTATATTTGATGTGTTGTTAATTTCAATTGAATATGATTAGACTCCTTGATCACTGATATAAGTAATTAATCTATCATGATACTCTCATCTTGTTTGTTTGTCTTTTGATCTATTTTGTAGGTGTTGAACCATTGCAAGGGATTTTGGAGCAAAGACAAAGAGATCTAGGTCTAAGGTATATTTTATTTCATGTTATTTACATTGATTACTTAAGGAAATGATATAATGATGTGTCTTTTTTTTCTATACTTGTGACTTACAAGGCAGAGGAACAAACGATGTCCACGTCGATTGCATAATTCCTACAAACATGATGATAGTCAAAAAATGCATAAAAGGAAAAAGCATAGGAAGGTGCATAAGGACCTGTGAAAGAGGAGGTGATGTCATTATTATTCTTATTTAGATACCTCATTAGACACTGATTCAGATTCAGACACTTCTAATAGTGAGTCTGACTCAGAATCTTCCTCGTGATATGATAGCAGCACTTCAAGTGAAGATGATAGGGTGAGAAGAAAGAAGAAATCATAAAAAAGAAACAAGCATAGACATACAAAGTGATGGAGGGACAAGGAGAGAGGGAAAATACATGGTAGGAGAGTGAAGATACTAAGAAGGAAGTCCAAGTGGTATGGATTTTTTATTCATTTACCTAGGTATGAAATGCAGTCTCATGTCTTATATACATAATTTATTTTTCTAATATTGTTTGAAGACTTTTTTTTATTGATTGACCTTGGTATGAAATGCGGTCTCATGTCTTATATACATAATTTATTTTTCTAATATTGTTTGAAGAATTTTTTTTAGAATTGCAGGAGATAAGATAATGTCTATAGTAGTGACAGTCACAGTGAGAGTGAGACCGAAAGTGAGAGTGATACTGAAAGTGATAGTGATAGTGATGTTGGTAATAAAAGTGTGAAATCAAAGACACACTCTCGTGCATTTTAGAAGCCTCAACTTTTTGGTAAGTGGTAGTTCATTACTGACTTAATGTTTCGCTTGCCACTTGTCATCAAGTATTTTGTGGAACTGATAGAAATGATGATGTTGGGTTTGATAATGTTAACAATGGTCACACTTTAACCGAATTTCTATTCTCCATTTTTTTTAAGGTGTTAGATATAAAATATACATAAATCAAAATTAAGATTTTAATGGGAACCATTAAAAATGGTGGTACCTCTTGAAAAACTCTTTCTTCTGTGAGGCCACTTTGCCTATTGTTTCATAGACCATAAATTGTTTTTTTTGGCTTCCAGTACTTGTGATACAGGATTAGTGGCCGTTTTATATAATCGTAGATGATTTGTGAAACGTTTAATTGCATGACTCTTAAATCTTAGTTTATATTTTACTAAAATTTTCAGTAGTAAAGGTGGTTTTATTATCTCTCAAATTTAGAATCTACTCTAGGTCTGGGTAGGGTTTTTATTTTCATATCATGAAATTTGAAATCATTGTGCTAAATATGTTCATGTTAATTGATTTTGAAAATATTTTATTAACTAGGACTTACATGGAAAATCATATGACTATAGTTTTTTTTTTCGTTACAACAAAACTAATTGTATTACCAATGAAAGGAACTTTAGACAAGCAAGGCATTGAGGAAGAGAAAGGAATCATGGTTAAATATATTTTGTAAGAAGGATAATTTGTGAAATACAATGAGGAAAAAACCAAAGAGATGGATGTTGGTGAAGTTAAGGCACACATGAGTCCAAATTCTCGATCTCTTCAAAGTGATTCCGCTAGCAGTTCTAGGTCAGTCTTCCTTTCCCCTTTTATTGAAATGATCCATGAATGTCATGAAAGTGTTATTAAGTTCTATCATTTTGTTTATGATATTATCTTGGCATTATTCAATATATATATATATATATATATATATATATATATATATATATTATTTCATATAGTTTGGTGTTTTATAATTGTACGTTGTGCACTTTGTTGTATTGTTAATTTAATAAATGGAATTTTCTCTCTAAGGAGTCCTAGCAGGATCCCTAAGAAGAGTTTGAGCATAAGCCCTAGAAGAAGCTTGAGAATAAGCCCTAGAAGGATCTTGAGCAGGATCCATAGTGAGAGTCCTAGGAGAATCTCAACTATGAGCCTGAGTAGAAGTCCCAGAAGGGTATTGAGTAGAAGTCCTCGAATGAGTTTGAGAAGGATCCCGAGTTGCATGGATTTAAGTAGGATCCCAAGTGTGATTACTCATAGGCCTTTAAGAAGGAGTTAATGAAGGAGTTTGAGTAGGCATTTGCGATAAAAAATAGATCAAAGTCCTTTGAAAATTTGAAGCAAGACTCCAAGCAAAAGGTTTTTAAGAGGATCCATTTGTAGTCCTATTGTTGATAATATTACACTTCCCCATCCTAATCAAATTCAAATTGTTGTAAGAAGTCCTATCCTAGAGGGAACACCTAAACATGTGAGAAGAGGTCGTGGATTCATCCAGCGTTACTCTTATGCTTGATGTTATTGTACACCATCTCCATACCGCTCTCCCCCAAGGTCTCATTGCCTCAGTGAAAGGAATATTCCTGAAAGGGACAGGTTTGTATGCTTTCATGTGTGTCCCCCTAGAGCTTCAATTTATGGCTTCTTTGCTTCTTTATGTTAGAAATAGTAAGCTCACTGCCATCTAGTATTCCTATGACATGGAAGGTTTTTCATTCATATTTAAATGGATGTTGTTCATAGTCCTTAGGTAGTTATACCCATTTCCAACATCTGCACAATGAATATAGAGGAGAGTCCCATGCCCTGTCATGATTGTAGTTTGTTAAGTATATCTGATTCTATTCCTTCTCCCACTGTTTCAAATCATGCATCGTTTTTCAAAGAAAAAGATAAAAAGACAGCCTCATCCTGTACTCTATTCCCCATGAGTATGCTTGGTTGCCCTCATTTTGTCACCATTTTTGGACAAAAATTTACATATTGAACACATGTTTTGTCACCTTTTGGGATATTTTCTATCATAGAGTTCGCCATTAAGTAGCAGGTATGGTCATATCTTGAATTTATGCAAATTATGTTTTAGTTGTATTATTTCACAATTTTTTTGTTTAAATTCGATGATATGAAATGATATCCTAATGTATGAAATTGTCATTGCAGAATCATGGTGTTCAACGAACCAATGAATAGGTATTGCATCCATTCTAGATATGTGCGGAGCATATCCAACACATTGTCCAGCGCACTGTTCGAACTACCGATCCAACCGTGCATTACTGATTGATTCCTAGGCATTAAAATCATGTAACGACCGTAAACTATTGTCACAATGCGCCAACATGTTAGCATGAGCCTCATTCTGGAAGATCGCTTGTATGATCCCATTATTGACACCTTGATGCCAGCTCCCATTAAGATTTAGTTCATATGACACATACGCGCCAGAGAAGAACCAGATATGCGAAGACAAAGAAAGACGTCATATGTTGGTTATCAGTTTAGTTACCTATCATAATGACTGCTTTATCTTAAGAGCAGTCGACCATTGAAAGGGTTGACTTGCTCACCCTTTGTCAAATAATATATATATATATATATATATATTTAGACGCTGTTATGCGAGAGGAGATGATAATAGTTTCTTTTAGTTGATACAGTTAGTTCAAAAACTCTATAACACCTCTTTCTTTACTTTAATGGAAGTTCTATGGATTCTGTGTATGATCTTGTCTTAAGCAGTGTGAGCCAGTTAGCACTCTGATTGTTGGGAGGGGCTCCCATCAACCAGAGCCTTTTCTTTCAATGTATTTTCATTCTTCCTTTTCTGCAAGTTGTATAATTTTATCTGTAATTCATTTCTGGAAATTAGTTATTGAAATTTTTTATGTTATTTATTTCCTATAGCGTAGACTTTGAGATTATGTTGTTAATGTGATTTCCTTCATAGGTTAAGCAACCGTTTGTGCATAGTCTAGTTTTCAAATTCCTTTTCCAAGTATTTTCAGTTTATTGCTAGGTTTATGTTAGTAGAATAGATGCTTTGAGTCAATTACAGTAAATTCAATTCTGTCCTTTTCCATTCTATTATGAATTCAGTTAAAGTTATATTACAGTTTGTTTAATGAATAGGTAACGATGCTCTTAATTCTGAATTGAATTTAAATTATTTTATAAATTGAATTTAATTGCTACATAGGTCTCATTTCTATCCTTTACACTTTCTTATCATATGCATGAGTCAATTGTCTTAAAAAATCATTGAGATTCATTGTTTCTTGAAGTTTTAGTATTTTTTTAGACAAACTGTCATTTAGACAGCTTGTTTTGCCTCTCATACAGACCTTCGTTTTAGTCTGTTATCTAGTCTTTCATTCAACCCTGTGCATTTTTTATCTATTTTGAGCTTGTCTCTTTAGTTTTCGGATTCTGTTTTGACAGTAGTAGTTAGAAAATGGTTGTATTTCCTCTTAAAAACCTTAGATGATATTGTTTAGAATACTTGTTAAGTCTTATTCTTATTTCTTCTTCCTCCTCATTTAATGTTTGAAATTATGCTTACTACGTTTACTTGTAATTATGTCGTTGGTTTGATTTGATTTGTTCCTTTTCATGTGAGGTTTAAGATTAAATGCATTAATAGATTAGGTATCTTATACATTGTTCATAGTAATATGATTTGTGCTCTCCATCATATAGTTATTAAAGGAATCTATAGGATAGAATTTAAATCATCTTTATAAGTTTTCTGCTTGTTCATTAATCATGTCTACCTTCTTGTAGTGTTATTTTATCTTTTGCAAGTAGGATTTATTTGTTTATAAATAATCATGTTTACTATCACTTTCAATTGGACATTTCTTAGTTTGCATATTTTTGTAGAGATTAAATTAGACTTGATCCCATTTAGTTTATATACTTCTTTTGAGAGTCACTTTGACACCTCTTCTTCCCTTGTCCCAATAACAGTAAATGCTTACCCTCAAAATAACCAAGGAGAGTGGAACTAAGATGGTTTAGTTTAACTTATTATGTACATTGGTTAGTGCATGTATAGTTTTTAGAAAGCATATCTAGTTGTTGTAAATCTTTCTTTGTGTAGTCAGTCTTTAAAGTTGTTTAGCAGTAAAATAAATCTCTTCATATAGAATAGTTCATTTCCATAATACTGTTTATATCCTTATGTTTATAGAGTAGATTAGTATAATGTGATACCACTCTGGTCTAGTACTTTGTTCAATTATCTTGATAGTTGAATTCTTAGGAGTTTGACTCAGTTTTTCATTTTGAAATATCTTTTGATCTTTTGTTTGTTGGAATAATTACCATGATACCCTAGGAATCCCTATACCTTTGCATATATTTTGTAACAACTCTAATTCTACCAACCCCGGTCGATAATTAAATATTAGGTGAATTATTCAATACAATATTTTACCTAACATTTTGGCGCCGTTGTCAGGGAGTTGTTCTGTAAGGTAGAATAGATATAGGCAGGAGGCAGGGGAGCGGTAAGATGAGATGTAAGAACCTACACATCTGTTATAACAGGAGCCCCCAAATCCAGTAGTAGAAGTAGCATAGGTTTTCCTTTAGTTTTTATGAGGAAACCTAGAGATTCTCAGGATAGATTCGTTAAGATAGTAAAATTTTGTTAATTTTTTTTTTAAAGTTTTTCCAGGGGACATAAAACCCCAACTATCAACTCAGAAGAAAGGCATTGAATAAAAAAAACACCTATAGGAAGTAGGTTTTCTGGAAACATAAAAGACTCTTTCAGGAGATCTTAGAGGGGAAGACATAGAAGAGATCCTGGCAGGAGGTCCCGAGGGCCTCATTCCTGACAAAGTTCAAAAGAAGCAACCATTGGGAACCCTTAAACCTTTCATTAAGTCACAAAATTAGATGATACAACTTTTATTTGGTGGAGGAATTAAAATTCACTAATTTTGTCAATCTCGCCTAGGTGAAAGCTCTCTTTGGCAATTCAATAAACATAGTAAACCTAGAAATTGAAACATCCATAGTAGCATCTCCTATTCCTATAAGACCCAATAAAATAATGGGTGACCATAGGAATATTTATCTTGTAAAAGGACATTGGGATTCCCCATTCTCACCTCGAAAGAAACCTTCTAGGTATACTCACTTTAGAAACAAAACTTACATGAAGAAGCAGGAAGAAGAACGCGTAGCGAAGAGGAATTTTCTATCCAAAATGTGAAACTAAAGATCCCCGATAGGAATGTCCATTAAAAAAAACCTCTGCATGTCATATTTGTATGGGGAATCATATTTTACCCCAAGGGATCAAGATGGATCCTACCAAAATAGAGGTGATCATTGGACTCCCCTCTCCCAAAACCCTTCCTCCTCCCGATCCTTAAAAATATTGTGAGTTATCATCATTTGTATATATGTAAATATGCGTATATTTATTTGAATAAATAAGAGTAATTTCTAATAATTTCTTTGTAGGGGACTCTTTTTCTATGTTTTCAAGAATAAAATAAATCCTCTAACAAATGGTTTTGAAGTTTGGTTACAAATGGTTCTTTCTATTTCTTTGAGTAGCTTATGAGATATTATATGAAAAAGAAAGTGCTATAACAAAAACTTTGAAGTTTTAGAGTTCTTGTATATCATTTTCAAATCATTTATTTTATGATTTTGTTATGCTTTATATATATGGTGTTTTGATTCAGATATGTACAGTTCTGATTATTTGAACAGTTGCTAGAGATATTTACTTTAATCATCACATGCTTCAGAATTTTCACACCTATGGACTACTAGCTCATCTACACTTGTTATCAAAACTTGACTCTTAAATATTTTTGAGGACACTCCAGGGTAAGTGGAATTTTTGCTTGTTGGGAACATTATCCTTTACAAAGAAGATAGACTGAGAGGCCCAAGAACATCTTTGAGTTATTCTATTTTGACATGATCTATATTTAAGGCCATTTTATGAATTTGTTTTTTATTATAAATCATGTGTTTAGTAGGGCTTAGCACGATTTAGTACCAATCGAATTCCATATACTCAAAATATTTATACAAGGAAAACCCGTTAGGGTAATGAACAAGCCTGCTGGTAGCAGGTCAATTCTAAGTAAAAAATTACAAACAAAGAATTTTGATAAATGCAAGCAAGCCTGTCAGGGTACTGAACAGGCTCGCTAGCAGCTGAGCTATGCTTGCATGGTACCAAGGTAAACTTGCTGAGGTACTGAACAGGCCTGCTGGCAGCGGGGAAATATCGGGTAAAAGAGATCTGGTTAATGCACCACTAGGCACATGGTTCAAAATAAAAACAATATAAATCAGAATACATATACATATATGTTTAGGCCTATTGTTTATGATGTCATTAAATAATAACCGTAAGTTGACCTTGGATCCGACAATATAAATTCAATCAATATCTAGGATATGATTATCCTATAAATGGGGCCCATAGCTGCAAAATCCCACAAATTCAAAGGTGAGCTCAAGAATTCTTGAGAGGAAAAGATATACTTACAACGAGGCAGGGATGACTAGTTTTCCCTAACTGTACTTTCACTTATATCTTCATCACATGATAAATGATAAATTTACATATCTACATATTCAAAGCACTGTTATTTTTGGATAAATGTATATATCTAAATCCTTTCCATTTATTAGTTAGTATTTATTTCTTCGCAATGTTACAATGGAATGATTGAGATTTTGTTAGTTTATTTTGAAAGTTACTTAGTTTTCTTGTATGGCTTGGGGACATGCCATATCTTTGGTTTGGGGGAGGATTAGACTGTTTGTCTTTATTTTCTAAGTTACTTATAAGAGACTCATTGCCAAATGACAAAGTGTTTGCAGGATAATGCAAATAGAAAAATTGGTCTTAAAATATTGGATGAATAAGGAAGAACACTAGAGAATTATTTCATATGATTTCTTTGTGGCCTGGCAGCCTAGGAAAAGCCATGATTAGTAGCAGTCTGATCCAGCAAGCTTGTTTTTATGGAAATATGTATGAAGGATCATATGAAGGGTCGAATATCGGTATGAATAAAAAGACAAATGATGTTTTGAATAAAAATTATGATATTTTCATAGTTATGGTTAAGTGTTAGCTTAATTTTGTTTGGATAAAAATCTAAGTCATATCATTAGAGTCACATCCACAGGGATATTATGACTAATCTCGATTCATGATAGTATGGGTTAGATCTAATATGATTTCATTTTACCTCCATATATATATGATACGACCTTAGGGTACGTTTTAGTCATCACGACTCTGCCATCACTTTTATCCTCTTTTCTGCTCACACACATAAGCTATTAGATAAGTTGACCCTCTTATTAAACTAAGGATATGGTTATGAATATGGTTATGCATCTGCATTGAGTTAAACATTCAACCTATCCAAAATTTACTTTGGACATGGTTAAGCTAACTAAAAACTTTATAAACTCATTGAATTACGTGACTTTGATGGCACATGTTTCAAAGATTGCCATAATGGCACGATCAGTTAAAGGTACTGAGCTGATTGCGTGATCATTTGATAGGTTGAATGAGGTATGTTTTTTAACCCTATGCAAACCTCTTTCCATTCCATTGTTTTCACTGACTGTTATAACTACATAGCATTTTAGCCACCTTTCTCTCATATTTACTGCAAACCCTATATCCTTCCTTCTTCTTAAACCATGTTGAACTGATTTGAGCCAGAGAGTTACCAAGATTTATTCCAAATGACAGAGTTTAGACAATGCAGGGAAGTGTTTTTCCACGCCGATTAGAAACCGTTTGTCCATCTACTGCAAAGATATGATGAGCAAATCTCATTTCTTTTTGCGATGGGGTTTGATGGGAGAATATCTAGGGTAGGACATATTTCCTTCTAGGTCATGGAGGAATCAATTGTGCGTGTAACTAAGATTCCTCAAGAAGGTCTAGCGACGACACAAGCACTGGTTTGTTCCATGGCAATTGCATAAATTTTCCCTCAAGCCCAAATTTTGGCATGTGACAAACGTAAAAGGTTATCATCATAGTTGGATAAAGCTTGAATAAATCAATCCGCTGACGGTCATTATTCTTTTGGTTACCCGTGAAGGTAAGTTTAGTGTCTTAAAATTTTGTCATCTCCATTTATTGTCCCATTTCGTCGATAATAGATTTCTTAGATTTCCTTTCTTTTTCCTTCGAAGTAGAGAAACAATTTCAAACCTGGTTCAAAAAAATACCCTTCACCCCAAAAGTAGCTTATAATCCAATAGCTTGATCAAACTTTTAATCCTAGATTGACTCAAGGAGCGAAATCAACCTTGGGAGACTTTTGTATTCAAGGTGCTTAACCCCCATCTTAAAATCCGCAAATGATCCTATCATTTTCATAGTGAGGAAAGTCAAACCCCTCCTATAGAAGAGGAAAACCCCAACATCATCCACCTTGACAAAGATACCTCAGAACCTAGCCCATCTGTACAAAATACCCCTGCTATCCCTGTGTCCATCGAATTTGTACCTTTCTCACAACCTCGCACTAGGAAACAAAAGGTGAAAAATGTTCAGCGTATGCTCCATCCCAGTACTCAAAAATTAGTTCAGTCTGATATGTAGACTGGTCATTTAGACAATGTGGCTGAATTAGAGAAAAATGACCCAAATTCATCCCCGTTAGCATTATCCAGTCTTTCTGCCAAATTACTAAAGGATTCCGAACAAAAGAATGTTCCTGCACCTGCCCAGGATGTTAGTCTTGAATTACATGGTCCTACCATTGATCTAGATCCACCATCAAGGGAGATGAGTCCTCCATGAGATTCCAAATAGTCTGCAGAGCCATCTACGCAAACAATAGACTAACTAACTTAATATTTGGCTCAATAAAAAAAGAAAAATGAAGCATATGTTAAGTTGATTGTAGATCTTCACGAAGAGAACAAAGAGTTACGGTTACAGATTAAAAACATGGAGGAACTCCAAAATACTGTTAGTTTTTCATAGAGGAATCAACAGGAAAGGCATGCCCTTTTAAAATCATAGGCTATGAAACTGAATTTCAAACCATCTACTTCATCAAAGTCATAGGCAGCTGCTAATGCAACTCTGCCTCCTTCCTAATGCTATCTTTTATTTTGACCAGTGGACCTGGCATTCCTTTGGTTTGGGGGAATGTTGGCCCTCATTTTGTCACCATTTTTGGCCAATAATTTACATATTGAACACATGTTTTGTCACCTTTTGGGATATTTTCTATCATACAGTTCACCATTCAGCAGTAGGTATGTTCATATTTTGAATTTATGCAAGTTATGTTTTATTTGTATTATTTAACGATTTTCTTGTTTAAATTCGATGATATGTAATGATATCCTAATGTATGAAATTTTCATTGCAGAATCAAGGTCTTCAACGAACCAACGAGTAGGTATTGCGTCCATTCTAGATATGTGCAGAGCATATCTAGCACATTGTCCAGCTCACTGTTCGAATCACTGATCTAACCACGCATTGTTGATTGATTCCTGGGTGTTAAAAGCATGTAACAACCGTAAAATGTTGTGACCACGTGCCAGCACGTTAGCATGATCCTCCTTCTGGAAAATCACTCATATGATCCCATTCTTGACACCTTGACACTAGCTCCGATTAAGATTGAGTTCATATGCCACATACGTGCCAAAGAAGAACCAAATTTGTGAAGATAGAGGAAGACGTCATATGTTGGTTATCAATGTAGTTACCTGTCATAATGACGGCTTTATCTTAAGAGCATTCGACCACTGAAAGGGTCGACTTGCTTTCCCTTTGTCAAACAATATATATATATATATATATATATATATATATATTCAGACGTTGTTATGCGAGAGGAGTTGATAATAGTTTATTTTAGTTGATATATGTAATCAGTTAGTTCAAAAACTCTGTAACACCTCTTTCTTTACTTTAATGGAAGTTCTTTGGATTTGGTGTATGATCTTGTCTTAAGTAGTGTGAGCCAGTTAGCACTCTGATTGTTGGGAGGGCCCCCCGTCAACTAGAGCCTTTTCTTTCCGTGTATTTTCATTCTTCCTTTTCTGCAAGTAGTATAATTTTATCTGTAATTCATTTCTGCAAATTAGTTATTGAAATTGTTTATGTTATTTATTTCCTGTAGCGTAGACTTTGAGATTATGTTTTTAATGTAATTTCCTTCATAGGTTAAGCAACTGGTTGCGCATAGTCTAGTTTTCAAATTCCTTTTTTCAATTCTTTTTAGTCTATTCCTTGGTTTATGTTAGTATAATAGATTTCTTTGAGTCAATTACAATAAATTCAATTATATCCTTTTCCATTATGTTATTGTGCCGAGAGGCGCATTCTACAACCCGGTATGAGGTAGAAGTGTAATTCCGTGCTCAACGTGGAGATGACACGTGCCACATAAAAAAGTCGGCTTATATATCTATATATATATATATACAAGTCGGCTTAATAATTAATAATCTTAGGTGTGTGTGTGTGTATAT
>LPNX011193229.1:19541-63911 GCA_001517045.1 Pseudotsuga menziesii
ATTACAGATTTGTCTCAGGTATGCAAATGCGTATAATTTAACTTTCTCTATCAGGGTTTGGAGTGCCTATTCTACCTCTCATATAGACCTTCATTTTAGTCTGCTATCCAGTCTTTCATTCAACCCTACATGTTTTTCATCTATTTTGAGCTTGTATCTTTAGTTTTCCGATTCTGTTTTTAAGTAGTAGTTAGACAGTGGTTGTATTTCCTCTTAAAAACCTTAGATGATATTGTTTAGAATACTTGTAAAGTCTTATTCTTATTTCTTCTTCCTCCTCATTTGATGTTTGAAATTATGTTTACTATGTTTCCTTGTAATTATGTCATTGGTTTGATTTGATTTGTTCCTTTGCATGTGAGGTTTAAGCTTAAATGCATTAATAGATTAAGTATCTTATACATTATTCATAGTAATACAATTTTCTCTCTCTATCATATAGTTATTAAAGGAATCTATAGGATAGAATTTAAATCATCTTTATAAGTTTTTTGCTTGTTCATAAATCATGTCTACCTTCTTGTAGTATTATTTTATCTTTTGAAAGTAGGAGTTATTTGTTTATAAATCATCATGTTTACTATCACTTGCAATTGGACATTTCTTAGTCTGCATATTTTTGTAGAGATTAAATTAGACTTGATCCCATTTAGTTTCTATACTTCTTTTGAGAGTCACTTTGACACCTCTCCTACTCCTGTCCCAATAACAGTAAATGCTTACCCTCAAAATAACCAAGGAGAGTGGAACTAAGATGGTTTAGTTTAAATTATTATGTACAATGGTTAGTGCATGTATAGTTTTTAGAAATCATATCTAGTTGTTGTAAATATTTCTTTGTGTAGTTAGTCTTTAAAGTTGTTTAGCAGTAAAATAAGTCTCTTTAGATAGAATAGTTCATTGCCATAACACTGTTTATATCCTTATGTTTATAGAGTAGAGTAGTATAATGTGATATCACTCTGGTCTAGTACTTTGTTCAATTATCTTGATAGTTGAATTCTTAGGAGTTTGACTCAGTTTTTCATTTTGAAATATATTCCGATCTTTGTTTGTTGAAAATATTACCACGATACCCTAGGAATCCCTCTACCTTCACATATATTTTGTAACAAATCTAAACCTACCAAACCTGGTCGATAATTAAATATTAGGTGAATTATTCAAGACAATATTTTACCCAACAATGCTTATATCCAATGTTGTTGGGGATCATGTAGATCTCCTAGTACAAGCACCGCAACATCACCTTGGGAAGCGAATAAACATTATGAATTGGCATCAAAATATATCCTAACCATTTTTCCTTGTGGATACTTGTTATATTGATGGAAGAAGGAACTTTTCTCATCCCATGGTGGATAGGATCCATGTGAAGCACCAACTATTGGGTTGATCATCCTCTTTTGATTCTCCTTATTAGTCCACTTATACATGGATCTAGAATTATCATGATTATCTACTATATCCTTGGCATCCACACTAACATAATTGTTTTCGATAGGTCCCATATAGTGGCGCACTTACGGTTGCTAGGGAATAGTGATTTTTGCAATCCCATTAAGCCAATTTCTTGAGTTTTGTTCAAAATTCCTAGAAAATGTTTATGGATTTCATAACCTACTTGATAATATATTATGATATTATACAATCTATCATCCTTTTCCGACCATTAGATACTCAAATTTTTGTATTGGTTCTTTTTACCATTATGTAGGACTCTGTAAGTTAGATTCCCAAATTCGCAAAGGGTTCTAGCTCAATGGAAGAGCGACTGCCTTACAAGAAGGAGGCTGGTGGTTTGATTCCTTCATGCCCTAATGATATTATAATATCGGTTAAAAAAATATATATATTATTAACCAAAAAATAAGAGATAAGTGACCAAACAATGAGAGATAAGTGACCAAACAAAATGACCAAAATTTGTATATAAAATTACTAAAAACGACTAAATTAGTGACCAAAAAATGAGAGATGTGAAACTAGGAATTAAAGAGAATGCAACACGTGGTGCTATTGATGAATCCAAACATGGAATTGATATGGTATCAAAATAAGAAGTGAAACTAGGCATTAAAAAGGATGCAACACGTGTCGCTAATGATGAAGCCAAACATGGTGTTGATATGGTAGCAGGATAAGACATTAATTTGGATGCAAAACATGGCACTACATAGGAAGAAAAATATGGTGCAACAATAGAAGAAATATTTGGCATCATTTTGGTAGAAAAACATGATGCAAAAAGGAAGAAAAAATTGGTGCAAATTTGGAAGCAAAAATTGACACATATTTGGAAGTAAAACATGGTGCAAAATGGGATGCTAAAGTGGTAGGAAAAATGGATGCAATATTGGATACTACTTTGGATGCTAACATGGTTCTATTAAGGATGCAAATATGGTGCTAACGGGGATGTCATTTAAGGAGAAAAACAAGACACTCACTAGGAAGCAAACCTTGATAGGAAGCAAACCTTAACATTATAATTTAGGAAGCAAAGTCGGACGCTATTCTGGAAGCAAACAAATAGATGTTATTTTGGACGTCATAAAGGATGCTATCTAGGAAGAAAAAAAATACGTTTCTTGAGATGCTTTAATTTTTTTCCATGACGCATCCCATTTAGCATCTAGTTTGACCACTCAATGTAAAGAAAAATTACACTAAAAAGGGACGCTAAATGGGATGCTACTTCTAGGATTTGTTCGAGTGAATTAGGGGTTAATTAGTGGTAATTAGGGTTCAATTAAGGTTTAACCAAGGGTAATTAATGGTACTTATGTGTCAATTATGCTTAATTAGGGGCCATTTAAGCCTACATTCTTATCTAAAGTAGTGGTTAATGGCAATGATGTTGGGGATTTATCTATGTTCAAACAAGAGTTTTCCTCAATGCTTGATTAATTGTGGATGATTCTGTATGAAAGACTCATCTTACCATGTCAAATATTCATTTTGTAAGTTCTTCCACTTGATGAGGTACTTAGTAATAACCTTATTGTGTAGTTGTTTGGTCCTTGTTTCAGTGATTTGTTTAGGTTCCAATATGAATTTTCCTTCTTCATCAAGCTATAGCATGATAGTTTGAATTGGGATTTTGTCTCCTATTACCTTCTTTAAGTATGAAATGTTTGTGTGGGTGTGTGTGCTTGAAAGGTTATTCCAAGTTATTTAAGAAAATAATTTCCTAAAAGAACAAAATTGGTCACTATGAAGAACACACATACCTTTATGAACACGATGATAATTAATCATGATAAATACTTACATAAATATGCATAACTTGAGTAAAAAATTGATAATAAATTTGAGGGTTAAAATCAACTAATCCCTCTATAATTGAACAATTTTCAGAATATCTCAAATTTGTGATGAGTACTTTGTTGTCAGTATGAAACCTTTCATTCATGCATAAGTATCATAGAAGGGATATCGTGATGAAACACATTAATTCAAAGACACCAAGGGAACCACTGGTACACCTTAGATTTACCAATGTAATATAAATGGCTTGAACCATTCTCCTTAAAAATAGAACGATATTGATGGGATTAAAGTTTATGTGAGGGGTATTATACATCTCATTAATAGGTGTAGGTTGAATGTGTTCAATCCTTTTGTAAATATTTACAAAATAGATGATTAGAATAAGACCTAGATCAAAGGTGTTAGGAATTTACTAAATTCTATCATCACTTTATTACATATTAGGTTACTAAATTCCATCATAACTTTATTCAGTATTAGGTTAATAAATTACATCATCACTTTATTCGGTTTTAGTTCCTAAATTTTATCTATCATCACGTTATTCAATTTTAGGTTACTAAATTTTGTCTTCACTTTAATCTATATTTTGACCTTGGACTATGTCTAAAGTCATGGTAACCATTATCAATGTGCCAAAATAAAAATGGACATCATATGCTGATCACAAGAAAAATATTCCCTTTGAAGGACCTCTGTAGTGTCCAAGGGACACACGGATGTCTCACGAGCCCCATAGACAAATATTATTGTATAATACCCTAAATTTTGGCATTGATCCACATCATCGGCAATAAGAACCATGTCCAGTGTTTTAAACTTCAAAATGAGCACCATATCCCATTTCTAGGTAAAACATTCCCTTCCCATATGGTGGTTTGGGACCACACACATGGAGCATGAGATCCATAGTAAAATGCTACAATGTAAGGTCCTAAATTTTTTATTATACCATGGAATGGTTCTCATCATCCATTCCTAGTGTTCCCCTCCTCAACTTGTTGGACATAAATCATATGTAGGCTAAGAATTCCCTAAAAGGGCCCCATGCCATGATCTGGGTTACTATGCAAATAAAATGAGCCCCATAGACAAATATTATATCCCAAAAACATGGGTTTTGATATAAAAACATGGATTAGTGACCAAGAAGCATCCATGATGTGAAAAACCCCAAAATGACTACCATATCCATGTCACTGGAGTTAGGATTATAATCCTCCCTTGTCCAATTTATTCAGTTATGTCTAAATCAAGAGTCATTTTAGTCAATAGTTAGTAACTAGCACCATTGGGTCCACTTGGCCTAATTGGGACACATGTACCATTTACTAAAGTGTGGAGAACACTAATTGAGGCCAACTTCCACTAATTGCACTTGCATGCATCGTTTTAGGATCCTCCTAGATCAATCCCTACAAATTAGGAGCCACTGGGAGTGCTAACACTAGCCTCCATTAGTTGAGTTCAGTTAGTGACTAGTCAAGCTTAGTTAGGAGTCAGTTACATTCAGTTCTAGTATGTTACATTTAGTTCTACTCAGTTAGCGCTAGATTTGTATGGATGGAAGTAGGTGAGGTGCATTTACTCACCTACGTCACTTAGTTAGACTAGTTAACTAATAATTAACACTAAATTAGACACTTGAGTTGGGTTTTTGAACTTCGATAATGATATAGACATGGTTAGTTAACCATACAGTCAAGTAGCATCAAACCAATTCGAATTTCCTCACATGGATTCGAATTGCATGAGGCTATTTAGCCATTGTACTTCATTGTAATTAATTATCTAATTACTATTGATTAATGAAAGCATTCAAAGTTGCAAGCCATTTTTGCACTATTTCTTTCTTCAATTTCTGAGTAAAATTGTATAATCTATCCTGTGAGTTGTGTGTTGGTCCATAGATATATGTGCTCAATTTAATATGGTATCAGAGCCTTGGAAGGACAAGGCACTTCACCTACTACAGATTCATACTTGGATTAAAAAAGGTTTTTAAGAAAAATTGATCCTTACTAATTAGTATTTGCATAAAACTTTCATTCATGGAAGCTTAGTACTCCAAATTGTTGGATTCCCACTCTTAATGCCTTCATTGAATCTCTCACCCATGAGCATGACAAGTTGATCCAAATGGGGATCATTTGATCTTCCAGATATCAAGCACTGGTTGCTAGAGGAAATAAGGTTGCGAATGGTAAGGGGAAGCTAAAGGAGGAGTCTCATGTGGAGAAAGAGCAGTCAAATGAGCCTTTAGGTTTGAAGATAAGCAAGAAGAGTGGCAAAGTAAAGACCCTTTTTTCTTACTGTGGAAGGGGATTTCATCTAGAAATATCTTGTATGATAAGAAAAATTGATGAAATGGATATTCTTCTGAATAAACATAACAATACTGTACCTTCTAGCGCAAGGAAGGATGACCATAGAGAAGAAACTAAAGAACATGAAGAGACATGCCATGCATAGAAGGATAGTTGTTCAATAGCACATGCCTTCCTCATTGATTCTGGAGCTTCCAATAGTATGGTTGCATCCAGAGAATAATTCTCTTCTTTACATTATTTTGATGGTCCTAATATTCATATGGGTAATAACAGTCAAATTCGATCCAAAGGGAAGGGTTGTATCAAGCTTAAACATGGAAAGTTCAAATATGTGCTTTATGTGCCCTCCTTAGCTACAAATCTGTTATCTATATACCAGATGACTCATACTGGCTCTCCAAGTGAGTGATATTTGGTCCTAACTCAGTGGAGATCACATATATCTCTACTGGGAACATCATAGCAAAGGGTACTGCAAATCATGCCTCCAAGGCATATGAGTTCTCACACTTCATGCCATTTTTAAAATCTATTGCACTCTCATATGCCACTTGAAAGGGAAGGTAAAAAAATTCCATCTACTTCTTTTGCAGTTTCCACTAGTATTGCAGAACCAGCCGTATCCATTTATGAGATTGAGATTCAAGGTGATTCAGATCCAGATCTAGTCCCTATTCCCAAGCGGGAAGCTAGGAATATGACTGGAAATCCATCTGACACATAGAAGATAAAGAACCTTGCACTATGTCATGCAATATTACCTCCTTCATAGAGACTCAAAAAACTCCATGTGAGATGCTACATGGAAAGGGATGATTAGTTAGACTTCCTTCAGAAGAATAGAGTGGATCATACACCTCTTCATCCAGAAATAGGAAAAGTTTACATTCCTCCTTCCCTCCATCATCATTTTGGGAGAATATGGACAAGTCTACATGCCAGTCCCTAGGATACCTGTGCAAAAAACATCATGCATGCTACTTATCTACATCACAGAGATGAAGGTTGCAGCGACATATTTTCAAGTTTTTAAAACTTGAATCTTCATTCTATCTGCTTAATTAGAGGGGGGTATTTTTTCCCATGTGATTTTTTCCCCAGCTCCTTTTATTGAGCAGTTAATTTACTCACTGTAATGGGTGACCTATGGTCTTAGTTACTAGGGCCCAAAATTTTCCAATTTAGCATTTAGGGGGTGTTAGGATTATAATCCTCCCTTGTCCAATTTGGTCAATTATGTCTAAATTAGGAGTCCTTTTAGTCTATATTTAGTCACTAGCACCATTGGGTCCACTTGGCCTAATGGGGCACATGTACCAATTAATAAAGTGTGGGGAACACTAATTTAGGACAACTTCCACTGATTGCACTTGCATGCATCCTTTTAGGATCCTCCTAGATCAATCCCTACAAATTAGGAGCCACTCAGAGTGCCAAAACTAACCTCCATTAGTTGAGTTCAATTGGTGACTAGTCAAGCTTTGTTAGGAGTTAGTTACATTCAGTTCTAGTCTATTACATTCAATTCTACTCAGCTAGTGCTATATGTGCATGGATGCAAGTAGGTGAGGCACATTTACTAACCTACCTCAGTCAGTTAGACTGGTTAACTGATAATTAACACTGAATTAGACACTTCAGTTGGGTTTTTGAACTCCGATAATGATTTAGACAAGGTCAGTTAACCATACAGTCAAGTAGAGTCAAACCAATTCGAATTTACTCAAATGGATTTGAATTGCATGAGGCTATTTAGAAATTGTACTTCATTGTAATTAATTATCTAATTACTTTTGATTAATGAAAGTATTCACAGTTTCAAGCCATTTTTGCACTGTTTCATTCTTCAATTTCTGAGTAAAATTGTATGATCTATCTTGTGAGTTGTGTGCTGGTCCATAGATCTCTGTGCTCAATTTAATAACTAGGAAAGGATGGGCTAGGGCCTCATGGATGGCCTATGTAGACCCCAAAAGTGTCATGTCATGGACTAAAACACTGATATTCACCCTAGAACATGACATAAGTTATGAGAAACATCCTTGGTGTACTAAAACTTTGAATGTGAGAGGGATATGGTGCTCATTAAATATTTGGGATGATAAGTGTGGTTATCATTTACTATTAAATGGTCCATTCCAAAAATAAAAATCCTTACACGAATATTTTCCTCTATGGCTCATGTGCAATGTGTAGGGCATTAGTTATCACATAATTCCTTGATAGGAAAATTTTGACCTACAAGGGGAATATGGTGGTGATATCAAGACTTGTAACACTAAGGATGGTTGTTATGAACCAAGATTTAAATTAAGGTTCTAAGTATTTACCAATTCCATATAGGTTTCATGGTCCATGCACGATCTTCTAGGACACCACATAGATATTTTGTAAGGAATATTTCACATACATGTGATATATGGTCATCATTTTGATGATTAGAAAACTAAGGATGTGTTGAGGCCCATAAATTCGTAGGCAACAACAGTAAGGGATTCTCCCCAGTAAATGTTCCCAACTAGCCCGTGACTGTTTGGTATGGGGAATCCGTCCGGTTTGCGGTTCGACTACCGTAGGTCAAAGTAACAAAAACAAAGGCTTTACCGGTTGTAGCCCGGTCCACCATGTATTTATGTATTTTTTACTTAAGTATGATATGTAAGTGCCTAATTAACCATGCAGGGCGATAAGATGCAAGGAGCAGTCACAACGTGATGCGCAGGTTCTTACCTCTCGTCTTAGCATTCATAAGCATCTAAATCACATACAACAAGAAATTAAAAATAACTACCTAAACTATCCCTAGGGAGCAAGATTATCATTTGTTGGTGAGTAATATATTTTGTACATGCATTATGAAGAGTTACAGATAGCTGATACTTCTTTCAAGACACATGAACAATTGCAGATATTTGAACAACCAGATAGCCAATTGTTTATGGACAACATTTATTACTCACAGTGGAAAACATCACAAAAATATACTGAAGAACATTCAACAAGAACATAGGTTCAGGAATTTAAACCCTCTCATAGTTAATGAAACACAGCTAAAAATGAAATAGTTCCCCTTCAACATTGTTCATTTAATCACATTGATACATTCCACATTTCGCTTTCTGCAGCAGGAAAAAGTTGCAGTTTCTGATTGTAAAACGAAATAGTTCCTCTTACAAGCAAAATGGTGTACAAGTTTTTCCAGGGAAAAAGTTCCTTCTAAGTTCTACTTTTCCATATTTAAACTACAACAGCAGATCGTTTGGGCTCCCCCCAAATGTGTGACTTTTCTGTCCCTTGAACGCTTCATCTTCTCATCTTATTTGCTGTATGCGTTCATGATCTGATTAGTAACGGATAGATATTTTGGGTCTATGCCTTTGTCGCCATCCATTTTGTCTTTTCCTTATCCTATGCCCCTTGAGTTCCTGTCTCCCATCTGTGTCTTTGCGCTGCGGAAATATGAGCAGTCTTTTGAATTTTTCTGCAATTGATCAATCGTGCATCATTTACCGGGATTGCATGCTAAAATGAAACGTCAAATTAAATCAATTAAAGCGGCTAATCCACAAGAAATGGCCAGGTGCACCACTTAATCTGAAAATTTAACAAATAGAAGAGTTTTGACTAAGCCTCGAGCAGGAAAGTGCCGAATCGGAAGCCGGAGGGATATCAACATCGGACGCGAAAAGGATTTCCTAGCCGCAACGGCAGAAAAGGAGAGGTTAAGGATACACTACCCGCGGGCAGGAACACTCTCAATCAGAAGTCATAAGGATTTATACTTCGGAGGCTTAACTACTTTGGGAGCCACAACAGCAGAAGAGACAAGGGCTAAAGACACACGAATTGCGGGAGAGAAAAGCTCAATCGGAATTTGGAAGACATTACATCGGAAGCCAAAATACTTTCCTAGCCGCAACGACGAAAAATAAAACGCTACGGGTATGCGACAAAAAGGTCAACACGCATCGGCAGTCGGAGCTCTTCATACTTCAGATGGCTAATCAATTTGGGAGCCGCAACGGTAGATGGGAAAAGGCTATCAGCCACCGATTTAACATAGTAAGATGCCTGATCAATAAAAAATAAGTGCTCAAAAAGCTTTAAGAATCAGCAAAGGTTAAACCCACTCTACTTCCGCAACAGCGGCCTTAAAGAACATTGATTTGATCTATCCTTGGCTAGCAAAACAGACTCATATTTGCGACCCATCACGAAATTCAAACACGACACTTTTAAAACAGACTGACAATCAATCTTCAAAGTCATTTGAAAATAAAGCATGCCCAAAAAGGCTCAAGGGTCCAACGATTAAAAAAATTCTAAATTATGAGGAGGGGACTCAAATTTAAGAAATTTGGGGAGAACAGTTGCAGCCGCAACAATTGGCGATTACCTGGCGAACCTAGATCTCTGGGCGATTATTCTTTTAGTGACAGACTGTTTAACAATAAATGCATCTATTAAATTCTTCCAGTTATATGGATTTTTCAAATGACAGAAGTGTGTACCTTTAATCATTGATGATAGTCCAATTTGGGAGAGTAGAAACCAAGATTTTCAAGTCCAGATGACTCTGTTGAGGCCAGAGGATGAGTTTCATTATTACTTTTGTTTTCAGGTAGCTGATAGCTTGGACACCACAGGATTGTAGCATATGGTAAATAGAAATATTCGTTTGTTCCTCATTCCCATGCCACTCTAGCATCTTTTGTGCTTTTGGACTTTTGTCCCTTTTCATATGAGTCCTCCTGCATGCCTTTATTACTGAATTTTATTTCAGGATCCTCTATCCCATAGTGTCTTTTTGTGTGAGTGGTGTGCTTCATGTTTCAGCTCACGGACGGAGAGGATCTTTCGGCAATTTAGTACTTATGATTCAACACCTGCTTTGATGTATGATGCTTTCATACGAGTTTTTGACTCTTTATTTGCCTTTTGGCATTCGTTTCTTGGCATGGGATCATTTATATTTAATATACTGTTCACCTTGCTCCTTTCCATGGGTCCTCTACTGTCTCTCCTTAGAACATTTTAAGTGTGACGTGGATGGAGACTCAACATAGTATTCCAGACTCTTCGAATTCAGTTTATTTCACAAGGGTTAAGCAGGACTTCAATGCACACAGAGCTTATTCGAGAAAAATGCTAAACTGGAAGAAGTTATTTTAGCAACACACAGTCTGAGACCCAAAATGTTAATCATTCCCAAACATTTTTATGTTCTCCATGCAACCGCGGGTTCGTTCCCTTTATTGGAATCAAGAAAATCAAACTAAAGAAAACTAAAAAAACATGACTCAAAAGACAGCCAAATAGATTATTTATATACAAGACAGAAGAACTCAACGAAACTCATGAAAAATAAGGCTTGAGAACCAAACCATTTACTGGTAAGTTCTGTTCCCACCCCTGTAGATCTTGCAACTTATAAGTAGAAGGGCCAAGCTTTGCTGCAATTTGAAAAGGGCCTACCCACAACTGCTGGAATTTAGTGTGCTTTCCTTTCTCATCATGGGGGTGATCCCATTTGAGGACTAAGTCTCCTACTTCAAAGTCTTTTGTTCCAGCTTTATGTTTGTTGAACCATCTCTTTACTAACTCTTGCTGTTTCTTAAAGCGTTCCCTGGATTTAGATCTAGCCTCTTCTGATTTCAGGAGATTATATATCCTTATTTGCAAAACTTCATCATCCGACCCTCTAGATTCTTGAGCTATTATGGAAGAAGGATGGCTTCTTTACCGTAGACAAGGGTATATGGTGACACTCCTATCGCAGACTTAGGGGTGACTCTATCAGCCTAAAGGGCATTTGGTAGCGCTGAGTGCCAACTCCTCTGGTTTTCAATCACAGTCTTCTTTAAAATCCTAATCAGATTTTTGTTAGTGGATTCAGCGAGGCCATTTCCTTGTGGATAGTAATTAGCAGAATAATGTAATTTTATCCCTTTATCATGAGCAAAATTAGTTAATTTAATTGATGAAAAGTACATAGAATTATCAAAAACTAATGAAACTAGAACTCCAAACCTGGTCATGATGTGGTCCTGCAGGAAACTGATGACCTCGTCTTGATTTATCTTGTGCAGCGAAACTGCTTCGACCCAGCGAGTGAAATAATCGGTCGCGGTCAGAATGTACTTGTGTTGTAGGGAGGAATTTGGTTTTATTTCTCTAATGATATCCAACCCCCATTGCTCGAATGGTTCCGTGATCATCACAGGATTTAGGGGTGCTACTGCTTTAGGTTGTCTCCCACTACACCTTTGGAAAATATCACACTTCTTGACATGTGCGTGTGCATCTTTGAAGAGCGTAGGCCAATAGTAATCTGCCTTGAGGATTTTTTGGGCTGTAGTATCTCCTGAATAATGTCCCCCAGCAGGACCGTCATGCAATTCTGACATTACTTTCTTCGCATCTTCCTTTTCTAAGCATATGAGAAGAACCCCGTCATAATTATTTCTGAATAATACTCCTTCAACAAGTTGATAGGAGGCTGATTTAAGACGCAGAGCTCTTCTTTGGTTGGAACTCCAATGTTCTAGAAACAGCCCTGCCTGCAGGTAATGCACAAGGTCTCTATACCAAGACTCAGGAGATGTAAACAAAGGACATACCTCCATTACATGTAATTCGGCTTCATCTTCCCAGGCGTGTTCTTCATTTTTTTCATTTTCAGTCATCTGTTTGCACAACCCTTGTCCTTTAACTATAGATGTTGGCTTGAATTCAAGGTCATAGTCTTGAAGATATATTACCCAATTGCCTCTTCTTTCTCCTAACTCCTTCTGTACAAGAAGAGACCTTACAGATGGGTAGGGGACGATCACCTTGGTTCTATTTTTTTAAATATAAGGCCTGAATTGTTTTACTGCTTTGAATACAACGTAAGCTTGTTTATCAACAGCTGGGTAATTCAATTCGGCCCCCTGTAGACCAGTACTCATAAAGGATATTGGGAATTCATCCCCCCCATCTTCCTTTTGGGTGAGCACAGCTGCTAGTGAATCATCGGATGCAAAGGTATACAAGATAAAATATTTGTCGAAATCTGGGATTTTCAGGGATGGTGCATGTGCAACAACAATTTTTATTTTGCTGAATGCGCTCTTCTCAATTTCAGTCCACTTGAATAGTGCATTTTGCTTTACCATCTGCTGTAGTGGTTTGACAATCTGAGCAAAATCAAGCACAAATCTTCACACGAAGTTTATCGTTCCCATAAATGATTGCATCCCCTTTTTATTATGGGGCAAGGGGATTTGTTCAATAGCCTTAATTCATTCTGGATCTATAGATATTCCTTTCTTCGAAACTATGTGACCCAACAACTTACCCTCCGTGACAGTGAACACACACTTCTTAGGATTGAGTGAGATGCCATATTTCCGACAGCGTTCAAAAATTTGCCTTAAGTGAAACACGTGCTCCCCTCTTCTCTTCGAGAATATTGTAATATCGTCAAGGTATACTACAACACTTCGTCCAATCAATCCATGGAAATATATGTCCATAGCCCTTTGAAACATTGCTCCAGCATTTATAAGCCCAAAGGGCATTCTCCTGTAGGTAACGGTTCCCCATTTGGTCCTGAACGTGGTCTTCAATCTGTCTTCTTCGACTACTAATAATTGATTGTAGCCAGAGAAACCGTCTAACAACGAAAATAGTTCAGAACCCGAGACCATTTGCAGCAATTGCTCCATGGGTGGAACATGATAGTTATCTTTGTCTGAAGCACGGTTTAAGTTCCTGAAATCCACGCAGAGTCTGATCTCTCCAGATTTTTTCCTTACTGGTACCAGATTTGATACCCACTCAGAGTGTTTGACCTTAAAAATGATTCTAGCATCCAATAATTTCTTCACTTCACTCTGAATTAGCGGTTCCAATTTTGGATGCATTTTTCTTAAAGGTTGCTGATATGGCTTGACACCTACTTTAATGGGGATGACATGCTTGATGATGCTGGTGTCATATGTTTTCAAATCTTCATATGTCCATGTGAAAACATCTTTATATTGTTTAAATAGACTGATGAATTTGTCTCTTTTTGCTGGTGAACAACATTTGCTAAGATTCACAAATTTAGGATTCGTCTCAGTCCCTAAATTTATCAGCTCGAACTGTAGAGATGAGCTGTGGGTCTTCACGTTGGCTGGTCTTCTGAACTTTTCATTTAAATCGAACATTCTTTCCAACATTCTGACTCCTTTAGGAATGAAATTATCGTACATTAGTTCAGCCTGATGTTCTTCATCGTCTATGATTGCTCCTTTAAACACCTCGTCATTTGTTAAACATTCTATAATCTGTTGGTCATCATCGAACACTCGTAGGTTCATAATCATATCAGGTACAGAGGGCCTGAAAAGTAATTCAACAGAGCATCGATTATTAGTGGGTACCAACCTAGCGGCTGATGTGGCCAACAAGTCAGCCGTTGCATTTTTTAGTCTTGGAATTGAAATAATATTGAATGCATTAAAACGTTTAAGCAGGTCCCATACCTCATTTTGGTAAGCTTTCAAGTGAGGGGAAACACAATGTATTTGATTCCGGATTTGTTTCACAATAATTTCAGAATCCCCAAAAACTTTTAGATTACTTACCTTTAATTCAATCGCTTTCCTCAAACCCTGCACCAGCGCTTCATACTTAGCTGTATTATTAGTACACTCAAACTCTAATCTACATGAAAGAAAATGTTTATTCTTTTGGGGGTCGATCAGGACACAGCCAGCCCTTGACCCCTCTAATGTCTTCGAGCCATCAAAAAACAAAGTCCAAAAATCACTAACTACTGAATGTGAATCTATTCCTACTGCTAAGTCTACTATTTTACAGTCAATCTCATCAGCCTGTGAGAATCAAAGGAGATCAGGTTGGGTGTCAGATGTGTTGATGGCTTCCTCTGATTGATAATTCCCTGGTTCCAACTCAATAAAATAGTTTCCCAATACAGAATCCACTGGTACATTCTTCTCCTCCAATTGAGTAACATTGTACTTCATATGAGGTTCTCTTAAAATCTTAATCTGGTTCGGACTCCCTTTGTATGGAAACCACAAATGCGACCAATCCGAGGCAAAATATCCATTTAATTTGGCCGACCAATCTCTGCTCAGGACAAGACCATAAGCGTCTGGTATATCATCCACCACGATGTTAATGACTTGGCATACTCTATCATTGGATGCCAGACGGACTAGACATCTTCCATCTCACCAATTACCTTTACATCTGTCCTATCCAACTGAACAACCCTCCACGTGGATGGCTTAGGCTGCCCATTTATCTTTTTACAAAATGATATTGGCATGACATTAACTGACGCCCCTGAGTCTACCAAACAATTGTGCACGTTATGATTAAAAATTTCAAATGTGAGGAGGAAAGGTGGATGTTTACTTTTAGACTTACCTCCAACGCTGGTTTCTCCAATTTCTTCTTCCTCCTGAGGTTGATTATCAGTGGGCAGCTTCTCATCCGATGCTTCAAGTGCTTTTAATAGTCTTTCTTTTTGCTACGACACTTTACACATTTCGAATAGTGGAACATTCGCTTTTACCTTCTTTAAATCCTCGACGATGTCATAATCCATCGGCTACTCAATGGGATGAGGTTTATCAGCATTCATCTTTCCTTCCTTTGGCCTAGCCAATGTATTATTCTGCTTCGGATCTTGGCTAGTAATAATGAATTTTGGAATCTTATCAGCTAAGGATTTATTTTGAAATTTCTTTACATTTCTTTGCAGCCTTTTGATCTTTGGTAGAATGAGACTGTTTTCTTTAATTGGCCCTTGGCTCCTCGTTTCCACGTTGGTTTCCATGACATCCTTGTAGCCTTGATTCTTTTCCTCTTCAGCATCAAATAACGAAACAGAATCTCACAAAACCATGGTTTCCTCTTCTTGTTCCTTTGTGGACGTAGTATTCTCTTTTCTCTCTTCATATCCATCTTCTGTTAATCTAGAATCCAATAGCTGATTCATGACCAATGTCATCGAATTTATCCATTGAGGACAATTCTTTTCAAAATGTGGTTGCTGGTGGAAAGTGCAAAAATTGTCCATGCCTACCTCTGTTAAATTCATAGATGCAGTATTGTGAGGAGGAGGTTGAAAGTGATTGTTATCCTCTCTTTTCTTATAATATGACTTATAAAACTTTTGTGTTTCCTTCTCTTTCTCCAAATCTATGATTTTGTTGGAAAGCTTCTGCATCATTTTTTTCATATTTTCATAATCTGGCGATTTCTCTTCCTTAGGATTTGTAAACAATAATGATTTCCTTCTTGCACCTTTCTCTCCCGACTGTTCTGGATAATCTTCAATACTTTCTCTTTCAGTCAAGGTAGGCTTGGCCCTACCTTTGGCAAACATGGCCAAATCAGGGCCTAAAGCTGAAGTATAATATTCAATTAGAACTTTGTCTGAAGGTTTATCCGCTTCAGAAAAATTCTTGAGATAGGTTGCAAACCTTTGCGTGAAACTGTGCACCTTTTCCTTTCTTTATTTCTTCAAGGCGCACACTGAGCCCTTTCATGAGGGCTGCATGAGTTTTCTGAGTTGCATACTTACTTCTGAAAATTCTTTCGAAGGTATCCCAATCAGGGATAGAATTAGCAGGCAACCCAAAGTACCATGATGTTGCAGCTCCTTTAAGGGTATGCGGTAATAGTCTGCAGACTACATCTTCATACTCCCCGGCCCTTAATACTTCAATTGCCAAGTAAAAACTTTGTAGGTGATCATCTACTAGTATTTTCTCATTTGGGTCGAACTTGGGCAACATCTTGTCAAAGGCTTGAGGTAGGTCGTGTAATGGAGGTGTCAGGTTTAACGGGGATCTGGCTCTCCAAGCAGGTGGTGGATTTGGTGGGTTAGGTGGTGGATTAGCATTTACTCCCGCCATGAGTCTAGGTGGAGAGTGAGGAGGTGAGCCAACTGGAGTATGAGCAGGAGAACTGTGAGGGGTATTTGGGCCTTCTTGATTCAAAGGTAGCACAAATTCTTGTAAGGTTGTTTCTACAAGTTCTTCCCAGTTTCCAACCAGCACTGAGTCTTCTACTACATGACCATCTTTCTTTTTGTATTCTCTTCTGGGAAATTCAAGGATTATTGGCAATCCTCCAATCTTCTTTACATATGCCCTGGTGTGTCTTCTCAGATCATTAACAACTTTGTTGCCAACAGAATATAGATGTTCTCTTTCTTTCGGAATTGGATTATAAATCCCACTACTTTCAGAACTGTTACCAGTGGAATAATCTCGGGAAAACGGGTTTCCTCGGCCAGCCATGCACTGGCGGCCCTCCTTCTAGCGCCAAAACTATTGAGGCCCAGAAATTCACAGGAAACAACAGTAGGGTATTCTCCGTAGTCAACGTTCCCAACTAGCCCGTGACTATTTGGTATGGGGAATACGTCCGGTTTGCGGTCCGGCTACCGTAGGTCAAAGTAACAAAAACAAAGACTTTATCGGTTGCGGCCCGGTCCACCGTGTATTTTTGTATTTTTTACTTAAGTATGATATGCAAGTGCCTAATTAACCATGCAGGGTGATAAGATGCAAGGAGCAGTCACAACGTGATGCGCAGGTTCTTACCTCTCGTCTTAGCATTCACAAGCATCTAAAATACATACAACAAGAAATTAAAACTAACTACCTAAACTATCCCTAGGGAGCAATATTATCATTCGTTGGTGAGTAATATATTTTGTACATGCATTATGAAGAGTTACAGATAGCTGATACTTCTTTCAAGACACATGAACAATTACATATATTTGAACAACCAGATAGCCAATTGTTTATGGACAACATTTATTACTCACAGTGGAAAACATCAAAAAAATATACTGAAGAACATTCAACAAGAACATAGGTTCAGGAAGTTAAACCCTCTCACAGTTAATGAAACACAGCTGAAAACAAAATAGTTCCCCTTCAACATTGTTCATTTAATCACATTGATACATTCCACATTTCGCTTTCTCCAGCAGGCAAAAGTTGCAGTTTCTGATTGTAAAACGAAATAGTTCCTCTTACAAGCAAAATGGTGTACAATTTTTTCCAGGGAAAAAGTTCCTTCTAAGTTCTACTTTTCCATATTTAAACTACAACAGCAGATCGTTTGGGCTCCCCCCAAACGTGTGACTTTTCCGTCCCTCGAACGCTTCATCTTCTCATCTTATTTTCTATGTGTGTTCATGATCTGATTAGTAATGGATAGATATTTTGGGTCTATGCCTTTGTCACCATCCATTTTGTCTTTTCCTTAGCTTGTGCCCCTTGAGTTCCTGTCTCCCATCTGTGTCTTCGCGCTGCGGAAATATGAGCAATCTTTTGGATTTTTCTGCAATTGATCAATCGTGCATCATTCACTGGGATTGCATGCTAAAATCAAACGTCAAATTAAATCAATTAAAGCTAATAATCCACAAGAAATGGCCAGGTGCACCACTTAATCTGAAAATTTAACAAACAGAAGAGTTTTGACTAAGCCTCGAGCGGGAAAGTGCCGAATCGAAAGCCGGAGGGATATCGACATCGGATGCGAAAAGGCTTTCCTAGCTGCAATGGTGGAAAAGGAGAGGTTAAGTATATGCTACCCACGGGTGGGAACACTCTCAATCGGAATTCGGAAGGCTTTATACTTCTTAGGCTTAACTACTTTGGGAGCCACAATGGCGGAAGAGACAAGGGCTAAAGACACGCGAAATGCGGGCGAGAAAAGCTCAATCGGAAGTTGAAAGACATTACATCGGAATCCAAAAGACTTTCCCAGCTGCAACGGTGGAAAATAAAACGCTACGGGTATGCGAGGAAAAGGTCAACACGCATCGGCAGTCAGAGCTCTTCATACTTCGGATGGCTAATCAATTTGGGAGCCGCAACGACAGACGGGAAAAGGATATTAGCCGCCGATTTAACATAGTAAGACGCCTGATCAATAAACATTAAGTGCTCAAAAATATTTAAGAATCAACAATGGTTAAACCCGCTCTACTTCAGCAACAACGGCCTTAAAGAACAAAGATTTGATTTATCCTCAGCTAGAAAAACAGATTCACATCCGCAACCCATCATGAAATTCAAACACGACACTTTTAAAACAGGCTGACAATCAATTTTCAAAGTCATTCAAAAATAAAGCATGCCCAAAAAGGCTCAAGGGTCCAACGATTAAAACAATTCTAAATTATGAGGAGGGGACCCAAATTTAAGAAATTTGGGGAGAACAGTTGCAGCCGCAACAGGATGGTTCTAAAGGTCCATTCCTTGGTATAGGTCCACATATAAAATATATACTACACATTTTCATAAGGATCTCATGGTCCATTTATGGGCCCCAAACTAACATACATTCCCTCCATAATGTATTTTTTCTTTTAAGTGTGATATCGTTAGTATTTTGAGGTTTAAACTACCAATGATGGTTATTGATACATGTCCCATGATTTGATGTGAAAATCAATGGTCTTAGACCATAAAATTTGATTTGGTGCTAATAATACATATATTGGGACACAAGACACTACTGGAGATAAATATTTGTTAATGTGGAAATTGAACCCAAGAGATAGATCAATTACACTCACAAAATTGCTAATCAAATATGCAAAATTTACACAAAAGGAGATTGAAATTGGAGCATAAATTAATGCTGTATTGAATAAGTGTAGATTATCCAACCATATGAATTAATAGGATTCTCAAATATATAATTACATGAGATATTCAAAAGCATCGGGTTTCTATTTGAATTGGTAAAAAAGCAGGCTTACTAAAACAAGTCAAATCCCCCATAGGTGCAAAAAGGACTTTCCAAATCCATGAAGATCCTCATGAATTAGATAAAGAAAGTGGGAAATATAATAAGTGGTGGAAAGAAAAATCATTCATTCTTTTTTATGTAGAAAATTAATGAGGATTGTGTGGTCAAAAAACAAGGCAAGTTCCCCTAGATTAGCTTTTCCTTTATGCCTTAAAACTGCTGTAAAGCAAGACAGCTTTTAGAAAAAAGTAGATATGCAATTTGAGGAACCAGGAATAAAGAAAACATGCTAAATATGTTTCTAGGATGATTTGAAAGTGCTCCATGACCCAATTTAGCAAGTATTGACTTCTAGGAACATGTAGAAGTCAACTAGCATAGAGAGGGAATCTAGGAATAAGACAAAAATGATTTAATTAATGTCAAATATGGGTAACTATATGTTGATTATTTTAAAACCCCCCCTTAAGCTTGAATTTATGAGTAAATATCAGAAAATTATAGGGCCTAGAAATAAGGCTTAGTCACCCTTTTACATACTGCATCTCCATACAACCAAGGAAAGAGGAAAAACCCCAATGGGAAAATCCTCCCTTAAACATGGAGAGGAAACCAAATTTTGGAAATATTGTTATCAATCATTCTTCACCACATGATTAGCAATCCCAAGTAGTGATTTGAGATTACTAAAGGTCTTCTCACAAAATACTTTGGTGAATATATTTGCTACTTGTTCTGAAGGTGCACAGTAGAGTAGAGCAATGGTACCAACATGCACAAGCTACCCGATATGGTGCATATGGATCTCAATGTGCTTGGTCCTTTGTATTTGAACTAGACTAGTGGAGATTCAAATGGTGCTTTGATTGTCACAATATATGACTGTTGAAAACTCTGATTCGAAACCACATTCTCCAAGTATCCCCTGCAACCATAAACATTGAGTAGATGAGTTTACAACTCCTCTATACTCTTCCTCTATAGATGAGAGTGATATTGCACTTTGCTTCTTACTTGACTAGCTGATTGGTCCTTCCGCGAGCATGAACGCATATCCTGAGGTAGAATTTTGATATGTGTTGTCACCTTCCCAATCACTATCAGTAAATCCAAGTAGCTCTAAGTCAAATTTTTCTTTGTAGAAAATACCATGAGTCCTTGTTCCCTGAACAAAGTTTAGGATCCGCTTGGTTGCTCTCCAATGGATCTCATGAGGCTGATCCATATATATTGAAGCCACACTAACTGCATAAGACAAGTCAGGTCGAGTATGTGTAAGATAAAGTGTTGGTCCTCATTTTGTCACCATTTTTGGCTAATTATTTTACATATTGAACACATGTTTTGTTACCTTTTGGCGTCTTTTCTACAATACAATTCACCATTCAGCAGAAGGTATGGTCATATTTTGAATTTATGCAAGTTATGTTTTATTTTGCATTATTTCACGATTTTCTTATCTAAATTTGATGATATGTAATGATATCCCAATGTATGAAACTCTCATTGCAGAATCATGGTATTCATCAAACTAACGAGTAGGTATTGCATCTATCCTAGATGTGCACAGAGCATATCCAACACATTGTCCAGCTCATCATTTGAATCACCAAATCAACCATGCATTGCTGTCAATTGATTCTTGAGCATTAAAGGCATGTAACGGCCGTAAGCTATTGTGACCACACACTAGCATGTTAGCATGAGCCTCCTTCTGGAAGAGCTCTTGTATGATGCCTCTCTGTGACACCTTAACACCTAGTACGATTAAGATGAGTTTGTATGCCACATCGCGTGCCAGAGAAGAACCATATTTGCAAAGAAGGAGGAAATGGCATATGTTGGTTATCAATGTAGTTACCTATCATAATGACTGCTTTATCTTAAGAGAATTCGACCACTGAAAGGGTCAACTTGCTCGCCCATTTGTAAAAACATTATATATTCAGACGTTGTTATGCGAGAGGGAATGATAGTATTCTTTAGTTGATCTATGTAATCAGTCAGTTTAAAAAACTTTGTAACACCTCTTTCTTTAATTTAATGGAAGTTTTGTAAATGTTGTGTATGATCTTGTCTTAAGTAGCACGAATTGGTTAACACTTTGATTGTTGGGAGGCCCCCCCATCAACTAGAGCCTTTTTATTTCCGTGTATTTTCATTCTCCCTTTCCAACAAGTAGTATAATTTTATTTATAATTTGTTTCTGTAACTCATTTATTAAAATTGTTCATGTTGTCTACTTCCTGTAGTGTATACTTTGAAATTATGTTGATCTTGTGATTTCTTTCATAGGACAAGCAACCGGTTGCATATAGTCATAAATTGAATTGAATTTCTAAATAGGTCTCATTTCTGTCCTTTATACCTTGTTATCATATGCACGAGTCAGCTGTCCTCAAAAAATCATTTAGATTCACTATTTTCTTGAAGTTTTAGTATTTTCCTCAGACAGACTATCATTCAGACAACCTAAGTCTATCTCTCATGCAAACCTTTGTTTTAGTCTGCCATCCAGTCTTTCATTTAAACTTGCAGATTTTTAATCTGTTTTGAGCTTGTCTCTTTAGTTTTTTTATTCTGTTTTGATAGTAGTAGTTAGACAATGGTTATATTTCCTCTTAAGAACCTTAGATGAGATTGCTTAGACTACTTGTTAAACCTTATTCTTCTTTCTCCTTTCTTTTCACCTTATGCCTAAGAATTATGTCATGTGTTTTGATCTATTGTATTGATTAGTAATTAAATCTTTGATTTGATTTGTCCCTTTATATGTGAGATTTAAGTTTAAATGCATTTATAGATTAAGTGTCTTATACATTTCTCATAGTAATACGATTTGTTCTCTCAATCATATAGTTATTAAAGGAATCTATAGGATAGAATTTAGATAATCTTTATAAGTTTTTTGCTTGTTCATAAATCATGTCTACCTTGTTGTAGTATTATTTTATCTTTCGCAAGTAGGAGTTATTTGTTTGTAGATCATCATGTTTACTATAGCTTGTAATTGGATGTTTCTTAGTCTACGTATTTTCATAGAGATTAAGTTATATTTGATTCCCTTTAGTTTCTTCACCTCATTTGAAAGTCACTTTGACACTATTGAAATATTGTAACTTCGAAGAATATTCTATATGTATCTTTTGTGGTCCTCGATGGTCCTACCCGGAGAACCACTTGTATTATTTTGTACCACGATGCTTCTAATCGAAAGAACTAATAAGAGTAATGAGGTAGTCCCCTCTAATTGTAAAGGTGGGTCATTAGCACCCCAGTGTGGTTACTTGAGCCTACATGTGTAACTGGAGCTTCATGATTAAATCGAGCCTACATGTCGGATGAGTTAATTAAAGTGAATGGATGAATATAAATAGAGGTGTGGTGCTCCTCATTTGGAACACACATTCTCACATTGTGTAGCGCATTAGTGGAGAAGAGAAGTAGCTGGAGAAAAAGGAGGATCAGGCTTTGATCTCCTTACTGGTTTTATCTTTTATCTTTTTGGGGCATCTATATTGAGGAATATTTTGTTGGGTTTTTTTCTTTATGATTTTCCCAGGATAAATATTTGTGTTCCTTTTGTATGGTTGTGCTTGTTTATCTTTCAGTGATCCTGTTTGTATGCTTTTGTTATGAAAATGTAATGAAATACTGATGTCTTAGCTAAGCATATGAAAAATTTAACATGGAATCAAAGCCACCCTGAAAGAAGGAATTATGCAGCTACAAAATATAGGGCTTCTTACTTTTTGGTTCTCTCTCCACAATCGATCAGCAAAAGAAGGCTAGGCTGACTCTCCATTGAAGGGCGCATCTTTCTGTCGAAGCAGAATTCGATTCCAAGCATTTTCAGTTTTCGGTGCGGGAAATTAGGTCTTCTTGCATAAGAATAATTTTTGAGTGATCCCAGAATAAGATTTCTCTTCTCATCAAAATCAAAGTTTAGAGACCTGTGTCAATATTTTTGGTTGGATGAAACTCCGAGAAAGTCAAACCCTAGTTTGACCTGGAGCTAGAAAAACCCTAAATACCAAAACTGCTAAGTTTTGGTACATTCAATATATCTTGATATTGGAGAAGGTTCAAGAGATGAAAATTGCATATACCAAATATCAAATCCTTATGTACACTGTGTCCAAAATTTAGCCTCAGATTCACTATATTCTATTATATGTGATCCCTCCAAGTTAGGGTTCCAGCCTCTTCCAGAATTCATCCCTAAATAAGACACCTGGGGAGGATTGCAATATATTGGGATACAGAGGTCCAAATGAAATTCCTGAAGATGTTCCAGAAAGGGTACGAACTTTAATTCTTGTGGTCCAAACTGAAGACTTAGAATATGAAACAGTGACACGTGGGAATTCGTACAACTTCGCTTTTCGGAACAGTCCAGTAACAAGGTACCTTGGGAAAATGATCATAAATCCCAATTGGTGACACCAATTCTGATGAAAGCTATGGTTTTGGATTAGGGACATGTGAGGTTACCTCAATGCAAAATTTCAAACATAGAGGAGTATTAATTTCAGGGATATCACAGAAACAGTGAGAGGCATTTCTGTAAAAGAAATTGAAAAACTAGGGCTTCCTGTTCTGAGAGCTCCCTCCACTGTTTTCAGAAAAGGAGTACTTTGGACATCTCCATTTGAAGAGATATATAATTCTATCCAATCAGATCTGAAATATTCCAAGTTTTGAAAATTAGGGTTTCTGTGGCAAACCTTAGATCAGCCAGCTTCGGAACCAGGACGGACACCTCAAATCGGTAAGATCTAATCCTTTGTTATTTGCATTTGAGGTTCTCATTTCAAAGTGATATATCACATCAGATTGATGATAAGCTTGGTGAATTTGAAAACTTCCAAGCATGGAAGCATTTGATCTCTCTAAAAAAAATGAATTGGACACCTTCATGAGTAGAGAGGCTCCAGTTCCAGAAGAAGATGAGGCTCAAAGCCTTACACAAGAAGAACTTGATCAAGGCCAAGAAGATAATTGTTGATTCAATCACGGATCAACTTGTACCACAAGTGTCTTCCCTAAAGACACTGGAGATGTTTGATTCCTTGATCAAGATATTTTAAGATAAGAACATTAATCAGAAGATGGATTTGAGAAAACAGTTGAAGAATGTGAAGATCCAGAATGCAGAACATCTTGAAGCAGTAGAAGAAGAATTGGAGAATGCAGAAGTGGTGATAGCCACCTTGAATGGTCTCCCAGGATCATATAATTCATTCATTCAAGGAATGTGTTCCAGAGGGAAGTAATTAATTTCAACAGACTCTGGGAAGAAGAAGAATCTTGACTCATAAGAAGAGAAGAAGAAGGCGGGAGTAATTGAAGATCAAGCTCTCACCATTCAAAAATTAGAGGAAATTTGGGGTTTTAAATGGGCCTTATAAGAAAACGTGCCAAAATAAGTTTTTGTGAGTTGGAATTCAAGAACCAATAGAATTTCAATAAAATAAGTCAACCATAATGGTTAAATTGACATATTTGTCATTAAAAAAAACTACTTTTTTGTTCGTATTTTCGACATATCTCATTGTGTTTTTACTCAAATTTCGATCGGGAGAGCTCATTGGATGCGGAATTTGATTCCGCATCCAACGAGTACCCACAGTGCATACTTTTGATGGAACTTGCTACCCCAAAAACAAGAAATACCTGAAAAAATGTGATGATGACATCATCATCACGTTTTTTAAGGTATTTATTGTTTTTGGGGTAGTGGGGTCCATCAAAAGTATGCAGTGTGGGTACTCATTGGATGCAGAATCAAATTATCACATTTTTTCAGGTATTTCTTGTTTTTGGGGTAGCGAGGTCCATCAAAAGTATGCACTGTGAGTACTCGTTGGATGCGGAATCAAATTCCGCATCCAACGAGCTCTCCCGATCGAAATTTGAGTAAAAACACAGGGAGATATGTCGAAAATACGAACACAAAAATTAGTTTTTTTCTTTCTTCCTCCAAAATTAATCAATATTATTTTATTATTTTAACTATTATTTTATTATTTTCCTTAGGAGGCCCATTTTAGACCCCAAAATGCCTCTAATGGAAGATCCCTCAAGCAATGAGTAATGTGAAGAACTCAATTCTTGAAGAACCTCTTATCCATCTTATCATTTGGATAAGAAATGATGATGTCATGAATGAAGAAGATGATGAAGTAGAAGGATCAAGAAGGAGTCTACCCACGAAATGAATAAAAGATAAGTATTCAATTGTATTTGCATGATATTGTTTTGTTATGCATTTGATTATATTTAGTTGATGTATTATGCATGATAGATTGTTTGCATTAATGATTGTATACTACTAATATGCTTGTGATGGGTAAGTAGCTCATGGTGCCATACAACTCTCCATTGCTACTTATCAAACCTCTTTGCTGACATATTGGATTAGTGCACAATCTCAATGATGTCATGGAAAGGTCCTGTACAACCTCCTACAAGAAAAGAAGGATGAGACTTGTTCCGAAGAACAAGTGATGACAATTCAAGATTCACTCCAATGAACATGAATCTGAAGCTCCCAGGGTCAGAGACACGATGACAGAAGAAAGAGATTCAGAGAGTAGTAGATCCACCTCGAAGGATGAATACCACCATGGGTATGAGAGATAACTCAAGATGAAGAAAAGAATGCTATGAAAGAAGCTATGATCAAAGAATAACAGTTGATCACGGGGAATGATGTATACGATATGATTTCGAGACATAAAAGGGAAGTACGTAGTATCTTCCATATGGATCTACAAGAACAAGTGTACAAAACAAAGTTTGTGACTTGCCTTTGAAAGAATAGACTATGACATGACATACTCTATTGACAATTATATATCAAGCATAGAACCACCTATACAGAATGAAGAGGGAAGATGATACTCCACTTCAGGGGGAGTGACTACATAAGATATCTGAGTTCAACATGGTACGAAATGATGGACAACTTCCTGATGGATCGAGACCTTACCAAGAGTAAAGTGGGTTCCAACCTTCAAGATTGAATGCAAAAGACTAGGATATGTTGATGACCTGACAAGATGAACTCATGAAAGATGTTATGATGAAAGAATACTAGAATGATGTTTGGGATATAATACTCAAACCAGAATGCAAGAATGTGGTATCTTCCAAATGGATCAATAAGATAAAATATGCTACTGATAGAAGTAAGGAAATACTTGTGGCTTCTCTTAGAAAGAGGGAATTAATTCTGAAAAGACACTTACTCCAAGAAGCAAGGTATACTTTCTTTAGAACTATCATGGTAGTTTCTTCCATGATGAAGAAAAGACAAGCCTTCCTTAATGGTATGATTGAGGAATAGTTTTACATCGAATAGTCACAAGGATTTGAAGTTGAAGACAGATGGACTCATGTATGCAAGTTGAAGAAGGCCCTCTATGGCCTGAAGCAAGCTCCCAGAGCTTGGTATGGAAGAATAGATAGTTTCCTGACGAGCATGGGATTTTCCAAGAGTAAAGTCAATCCTAACCTTTATCTCAAGGTTGTAGAAGATGAACTTGTCATCCTGTTATTATATGTGGATGACCTATTTCTGACAGGGAATGAGAAAAAAATTGTAGAATGCAAGAAGAAGTCCACTGAATAATTTAGACCTTGGTCTAATACTTTATTTCCTAGGTCCGGAAATATGAAGGAATCTTTCTCAATCAGGGAAAGTATGCAGTGCAAAGTTTGAAAAGATTTGATATGTTGGAATGCAAAGTCATGGCCACACCCATGGACTCCAACCTGAAGCTGTTAGCTGATGACTCATCATAGTTAGTGGATGTGACTCATTGCAGATAGATCATTGGGTCATTAATGTACTTAACAAATTCCAGACCACACATTTGTTTTGCTGTGAACACCTTAAGTCAATATCTTGTTCAACCAAGACGGGTTCACCTAGTAACCGCAAAACATGTGATGAGATATCTGAAAGGGACTATAGAATTTGGTATATACTACGATGATAGCCATGAGTATAGATTGTATGGCTACACATATGTAGATTAGGCTGGAAGTATCTCATACAGGAAAAGCACATTAGGTAGATGCTTTTGTTTAGGGTCTGCTATGAGTTTATGGTTTAGCAGGAAACAATCCAGTGTTTCTCGTAGCATGGCTGAAGCAAAATACATAGCAGATTACTCTGCTAAGTTGTGAAGTCATATGGCTTTGGAAGCTGATATCAGGTCTCTTTGACCTGAAGATGGATACTACAATGATTCTATGTGATAACCAGATTTGTGATGACAGAGAACTCCGTGTTTCGATTGTAACACATAAAAATTTGATATTTCTACATACAAGATAAGATGTAGATGATTATGTTTCAGTATTCCCATACTAAAAGATATAGATGATGTTTCAGTATTTGCATACTGTAGATGCAGATGATGATGCTTCTGTATTTCTATACTGAATATAGAGATGATGATGCTTTCAGTATTTCTATATTGAAGATATAGATGATGATGCTTTCAGTATTCACATACTGGAGATACATATGGTGATAGTTCAGTATTCACATACTGAAGATGTAGATGATGATGGTTTGAATGATGATGTACTGATGAAGCCTCTGTCTCGGGTAAAATTCGAACACTTTTGAGACAAGCTTGGTGATTGTTCGAAAAGACCTTCTTTGAAAGGGGGAGTAGTGATGTTGCAGTGGGATTGTATCATCCCTGGGAACTTTCCCTAAAGTGATCCAGAGACCTCAGTCCTCAAGAATGAAGAGGGATTGTATCATCCTGGGACATCTATCGAAAAGTGATCTGGTGACCTCGGTCCTCGAGAATGAAGAGGGATTGTATCATCCTGGGACATATGTCCAAAATAGATTCGGTGACTTCGGTCTTCCTGAATGTGGTGGGATTGCATCATCCCTAAACTTCGGTTCAAAATGTATCCAGAGGTCTCGGCCCCTGTGAATGTGGGGGGATTGCAGCATCCCTGAAATTTGGTTCAAAATGTATCCGGAGGTCTCGGCCCCCGTGAATGTGGTAAGATTGCATCATCCCTGAACTTTGGTTCAACATGTATCTGGAGGTCTCCGCCCCTGTGAAAGTGGTGGATTGCATCATCCCTGAACCTCAGTTCAAAATGTATCCAGAGGTCTCAGCCCCCGTGAAAATGGTAGGATTGCATCATCCCTGAACTTCGGTTCAAAATGTATCTGGAGGTCTCGGCCCTCGTGAAAGTGGTGGATTGCATCATCCCTAAACCTCGGTTCAAAATGTATCTAGAGGTCTCCGACCCCATGAAAGTGGTGGATTGCATCATCCCTGAACCTCGGTTCAAAATGTATCCAGAGATCTCGGTCCCCATGACTGTGGTAGGATTGTATCATCCTTGAACTTCGGTTCAGAACGGATCCGGTGACTTCGATACTCGAGAACGTGTGTTGATCCTATAATTCCAATAGGAAGGTTTGTCTGAGTTCCACAAATATGTTGATTCCGTAATTATGAAAGGAAGGATCGTTAGTAACTCCATAAAGACCTAAATCCCGTAATTCCGAAAGGAAGGATCGTTAGTAACTCCGTAAAGACCTAAATCCAATAATTCTGAAAGGAATGATCATTGGTAACTCTGTAAAGACCTAAATCCCGTAATTCCGAAAGGAAGGATCATGTTGATGTTTTGATGATGTTGATGATGTTTTCATCATGATGATGTGTTTATGATGATGATTACGTATTGATCGAAAGATCAGTGTATGATGATGATGATGTACTGATCGAAAGATCAGAGTATGATGATGATGATGTACTAATCAGAGTATGACGATGATGATGTACTGATCGAAAGATCAGAGTATGATGATGATAATGTACTGATCAAATGATCAGTATGTGATGATAACGACGTACTGATCAAAATATCAGAATATCATGATGATGATGCTGTTCGAGAATTGAAGTATGATTATGGTGCTGATCACGATGTTACCAATCAGGTTGTTGATCGAAAGAACAAAATGCTGAAGAAGTTGTTGCTAATCGAAAGATCAAAGTACTAAAGATGTTGCTGATTGAAATGTTGAAGATGTTGTTGCTAATCGAAAGATTAAAGTGCTGAAGATGTTTTTGATCGAAATGTTTAAGATTTTGTTGTTGATCGAAAGATCAAAGTGCTGAATATGTTGCTGATCAAAATGCTGAAGATATTGTTGCTGATCGAAAGGTCAAAACGCTGAAGATGTTACTGATCGAAAGGTCAAAGTGCTGAAGATGTTGTTGCTGATTGAAAGGTCTAAGTGCTTGTTGGGCCCTGAAATTGTCCATTTTTCCATCATTTATTGACATACCTTTCATCCATTTTCTTACCATTATTTCTCATTTATCATTCCATTTTTCATCCATTTGTTGTAGCTGCGCGTTGAACAGTCTGCTACTTCCATTGATGTTTTAAGTGGTTAATAGTGATTATTTTTCTTTATATTTGATGAATTAAAGATTATTATGCATAATTTTACTAATGATGGTTTATGGAGTGATTTTCCACGTACAGGATGCCCATAGCCAGCTGTTACAGCCTTAACCAAAAATGCATGCCACATAAGAACACCTTGATTCGCGTCTTGATTTACGGGCAGATGGAAATGAATCTCAACAATACGAGACATGGGTTTTGTGCGTAACATCCTCATTTACTTGACATGAGAGGAAATCTTCAAAAGAAAACTACGGTTTGCAATATGCAGGTGGTTCTTTGAGAGGGTATTTTCCAGATTTGGTGTTGCAACCGGTTCCAAAGTTGCCATGTTCCAGCTGTTGTAGATCACAAGTTGGGGGTTTAGTTCTTCATTTACATGAGATAATTTTATGTATAAATATGTAATCAATCTCATTGAGAAGGGGGGGAGAGATTATGGATTAAGCATGATAGATTAGGCAGGATAGGAGATGTATGATAGAGGATGTAAGATATGAGAGAACACAATGTTATGATGTAGGATTTGATCCAGATCTATTGTAATTCTTCCATTATGATAATACATGCTGGTAGTTTCTTAATTATGGAGTTGTAGAATTTCACTGTGGAGATCCAGATCTGCTCACTGGAGGAAGGGCCCTCTTCCCTGAGCACATGCTGGTAGTGTTGATTGTAAGTGTTTTATTTTGTAGATCTGTTATTGTTAATTTATGCTTTCATTCAGTAGATTGATCATAGTTTTTTTATTATTCAATTCATGTTTTTATTCATTAGATTTATCATAGCATTCTCATGTTAATTCATTTTGATAGATTGTTGGACAACACAAGACTTATTTTAGATTTATGCAATCAGATCTTGTTTCATAGGAATAGATCTTGTTTAAAGTGTGTTCAATTTACAGTTTGATTTATGAATAGGTTTGAGGTTTGATTTACTTTCAAGAAGTTGTGACTTAGTTTACAAATAGTTTCGATTGCATATCAATAGATCAACAATGACAGGTAGAAATTGTGCTTGCATATATCTTTCATGATAACTTTGAAATAAAAGACTTCCTCGGGTTGATAATTTATGTTTAGCACCCTGCATATTAAGTTTTAATTCACTGACATATAGTGGGCATGACATTTTGGCACCGTTGCCGGGGAAGTTATCAATTGTGCAATAGTACATCTGACATTGTTTTGCAGATGCATTGTTAAAGTAGGGCATGTAGGTTGGATTATTACATTTCAGTTTATTTAATTTATTTTGAGTGTGGATTTTATGTTTTTACATTTAGTTTTATTTCAATTTTAATCTTTGGAGCATAAGTCTTATCATTCCCCTTAGTGGTGTTGTAAGCACCACCCATTCTACTAACAAGTTGACAGGAACATTCGAAGGAGGAGCCTCAAGATAGCACACGAAGAATCTAATGAAGAGATGGTAGATGCAGAAGTTGTTACCTTTGAATTTCCCATCAGAGATTCGAGAGGAGTTGCACCAACGAAAAGAATTCCCACACATGTTCTACCAAATTTTCACGGTTTGGAAAATGAAGACCCTGATGTATTTTTATTTCAATTTGAAGTACTTTGTAGAGGATATGGTTATTGTGCTAATGGTCAAAAGTTGAATGTATTTCCCCTTACTCTAAAAGGAACAACCCTCCGATGGTTCATGAGCCTCGGTGGGAATTGTATACAAACTTGGGAAGACATGAAACATGTGTTCTTGAAAAGGTACCAAGATTATTGTAGGGTTAATGAAGACATATTCGAAATGACATAAGGAGAAGAAGAGAGTCTGGAGGAATACATAGAACGATTTCAATATAACCTCGAAAGATCCAAACAGAGGAATCTGGGGAAGGAAATCTTAAAAATACTTCTACTCAAGGGAATCCAAGCTGAATGTTTAGAAATATTGAATCTGATCGGAACAGGTAATGTATTTCAGTTAGCATATGATGACATTTGTGAGTTATGTAGAAGGTATTCAAGAGGAAGCTTCAAGACTGGTAAGAATTCTAAGGAATTTTTATCTCTATTTTTGAAATTTGCTGCAAAAACAAGAGTTTTACGAGCTGAAATCAGTAATTTATTTGAAAATTCTAGTGGTGGTATCAATGATTCACTAAATTCAGAATTGGTTATTTTGCAGGATAAGGAAAATCAGGAGGAGATAAGAGAAGCAAGGGATTTCCCTTTGGATAGTCTTGAAAGTTGTGGTATATGTGACTTGAATCATTCCACAGATCATTGCCCCTCCTTACCGAGGATGAAAGAAACATATCAAAGAGATCTGGGAGTTACAACCAACTCGTTGCAACAGTCATGTCAACCATGGCCTACATCTATGGTTCAAAATTCTATCCCTCTATTTCCTTACTTTCATACTCAGCCATTGAATACTCTTCCACTAGGGCAGCTGTTGCAGCCTCAATTTAACTCTTACCTACCTTACCCACAAGGTTGGAATGGCCCATCTTATGATCATATGGCCACTCTCCCTCATGCTGCAACACAACTTGGTCCCTCAATATCAACCTCACAACTCAATCATCTACATCATCCATATCTATCTGCTCATCAAACTCCTTGGTATCCAACACAATTTTCTGTCCAATCCACCATCCACCCTAACCATAATAAAGCAGTACAGTATGCTTACAGTGCTTAACTGCAAAATGTTCCTACATTTCCCTCTTGTTCTACCTCATCTACACCGCTGCAAAAAGGTTGTGCGTTGTTGCAGCAAATCCATACAAGGCCTGAACATGTTTTAGATCCAAGTTTTGTAGATGGAGTTTCTTCTAGTCCTCATAAGCAAGCAGACAAGATCAACAATACACACGTAATATTTGATGGAGAACAACCATTGGAACCAAAAGCATCATTCACATCATTAGATCCGAAACTCTTATGCATTGAGGAAGGTTAGTTTAATAAGGATCTTTATGGTGTAACATCCATGAGCAATCAAGGGAACAAAGACTATATTGAAGCTTGGTTTCAATCTATCATCGGTCTGTAGCATCATTTCATGCTTCACCAATTCTTGGCACCATCATTTCAAGGGAAGTTGATCTCTCATATCCTAGAATTCATAAAGTTATATTTTTCTTTTGGGAGTATGAGCATACTTGAGTCACTTTTTCGAAAATGGCTCCATTGGAAATATGCATACACTTAAACAATTTTTATATTTCCAAGTAGCATAGGGTAGGATAGAATATCATAATAAAACCATGCTTTTGTTTGTTTTTTATTTTTTATTTTTGAATAAGTATGCTCTCTTCTTGCGCCTTGTTGCGATCTGGAAGATCAGAAAGTAGAAAGATGAGGAATGGGTATGAGATGTTTTCATGAATGCTTTGGAATTGTTGACTATTTGAACAAAAATGCTTAAGTCATTTTTGTCATCAATTTCTCAATTTGTCTCTATTTGTTACAATAAAAATAAAAATATCATGAAAACAAAATTACAGTAATTATGGAAAGTGAATGGACGATCCACAGGAAAATGAGCCCATGATTATGGAACACTTCAAGCTTGAAATTTGACATGAATTTGTTAGCTGCAACACCCAGCTGTGAGTGATTACTCTCAGCTACAACAATGAGCTGCAACACTAGCTGTGACAGGGAGCTGCAACACCCAGCTGTGACTGTGCTATAGGTAAAAATTTATGAGTTTGAGATATGTGTGTGTTGCACATCATGATATGTCTTTACTTTTTATTTCCCATAAAAATTCACATGCTTTATTTCAACATTATGTCATTTTTTAAGAGTTTCAGCTGTGGCTGCAACAAACCGTGTAAGTCAATCTAGGTGCTAAATGCTTGAAATTTTTGGTATGGATGTGTGTTATATTTAAATTTACATCATTAAAATCATTCACACCTATTTCGATCACTTTTTGGGGGTTAAATTTAATTTATTGGATTTTTTGTGACATTTTGGCTTGAAAATTTTACTGAAACATAGACGGGACAGTCCATTTTTGGGAGACCAAATAAAATTATTTTTAAAACCTGTTTATACCCCAAGTATCCCTTTGAATCTAGTTTCCAAAACAATTTGAATTTTTACGATTGGGTGTCAAACGAAAATTTTATGGCCAAAATACTAACAGGGTGTCAAGATGGCAGCTTAGGAACAGAGCTAGGACAGTCCATTTTTGGATGCCTTATTGGACATATTTTGCAAAAAATTTTCATTGGTATATTTCCCTATGAATATATTTTACAATTCAATTTGAATCACTCCATTCCAATTTCGTACGCAAATTTTATGACCAAAATACCGACTGCCTGTCCCAAATCTGCATTCCTAAAACTCTATTTTCTAGACTGTTCATTGGATTATTTGACCCATCAATTCTTATTGGATTCAAAACTTGTTTTTAATGGAGATACCTACATGAATCTACTTTCATATCCAATTGGAATCACATCAATCCGTTATCAAATGAAAAATTTAAGCCTAAAACCGTGACTGTTGGTCTAGTCCAGAATTCGAAAAAACACCTTGTTATGCAGGCTGTTACTGAGTGATTTGGAAGATCATTACATAGAATTTTAAAAAATTGTTTCTAATGGGAATATACCTATGAATTTAATTTAATTTGGCTTTGGAATCACTCAAATTGGACAAGAAACGAAGAAGCTATGATCAGAATACCGTTGGTGAGTCTAGATGGACATTGCTCTGCCGCAGGTATAAAATGGATTTTGCTTTGTTCGTTTTTCTTTGGATTTGTTTTATGAGAAATTGATTGTTGTTTTTTTTCATAAGTGTTGGGTGAAGAGAGACTAATCATCTCTCTTCTTTCATCATATCATGTTTTATTGTAGGCAAATGCTAGGTTTTGCAGGTCCTTGGAAGAAGAAGGTCAATGCATGCATGAGTGATTCTTGAAGACTTTTTATCAATTTGCAATTGGATTGAGCACATAAAAAAAATGGAGAGATTGATGTGCAAACCATACAGATTCCAATGTTTCCGAAGTCAAGTCCCATTGCTACATGCCAGAAATCATTTTTAGACACCTGTCATCCCACTTGTTGCTGAAAGAAACCCCTCAAGAAGCCAATTTCCCTATGGTAGATTCATTCACCCTCCTCATTTCAAAACCCCAAAAATCCATTCATGTCGAAGGCCCATTTTCCACTGCTTATGTAGTCACCATAACCATTTTATTTCCCATTACTACTACATCATGACTTCACATATACTTTCCGCTTCTGAGTTTCATGTTGGTCCTATTTTTCACTATGATTCTTCACAATTATTTATTTTGTACTCGTATTGGATGATGTGGAATGCATTAAGGTCCACCTTCCAATTAACTTGTCCCATCAACTCCATCACATCATCTGGGATCAAGATTATAGTTTTTATAGTGCCCTGGTATCTGCATGAATCAATGGTAGATTTCCTTGTTGTTAATCATGGGGATTCATCAATGCCTCTTGATTGACAAATCTTGCAGGTGACTTGACTCCAGCACATCCATTCGTACCTGTCAAGATGCACTAAGGTACTTTAGAGCTCACTATCATCAAATATGAGTTTCTTCACATTGGTTAATGGCATACATTAATGGCTACTAATCCAATGATTTCTTTCCATGCTCGACTTTAGCACATTCATTCGCATGGTAAGAATTGTACCCCGGTTTTGTAGCAGCTGAAGATTATGTGATCTAATGGTTTCAACAATGATTTGCAGCATCATTTGTTTAGTAGTTTTGCAATTCCTTTCCATTTTCAGTTTAGCAGTTGATTTTCAGAATAAGAGAAAGGACTTTCTGCTTCTATGGTAGAATTTCTGCTCATCAATTGTCTCAGCAGTTAGTCTTACATGCAACCAGCACAACATCATGGATCAAATTCAGTCTCATCCAGTTTCAGCTCTCATATACATATGTCTCAGCATCAAATCAGCCTACATAGCTCCAACATACACCAGTCCATTCATGTCAACCAAGGCTTCCATGGAGGTAAAACTTGAGGTAAAATAGCATGAGTTTTTTATTTATTAAAGAATTGGGGAAATGTCATGAAGAACCACTAAGCATTAGCCATTTCCATTTTCTAAATAGCCTCTTATGTCCATCCATTCCCATAATTTCCCACTCAATTTTAACACTTCATTATTCATGCACATCCACTTCAAATTCCAACCCAACATCTCACCAACCCAACTGACCAAGCATACAAAAAAAAAAGGGATACCTTATTGTTGTTACACAAGAACCAACAATAGGAAGTTTTGCTGCTGCCACACAAGAACCAACAGTAAGAAAATAAGTCTTGCTGCTGCCACACAAGAACCATCAGTAAGAAAAGAATCATTGCTGCTGCCACACAAGAACCAACAGTAAGAAAATAAGTCTCGTTGTTGCCACACAAGAACCTACAACAGAGGATGCATTTCAAAGTATTGTGTTGTAGGTAAAAGATGAGACAATTTTATGAAATTCCTTTCTCCACATGAAGGTTGGAGGGCTACAAAACTCAGTGGAATTTCCATATTTTGTCTTGGGGCAGCCACATCTTTGCTACTTCATCTTAATTACATGGTAAAATTGACATTTTGATACCATGAGCTTATTTGAATTATGTTTGGTGCTATCACAAAGTTTTATGCATGAGTGTTGTTGAGTGATTGAGAGCCATAAAAATTTGATATATGCATTTATGTAGCAACATTCTAAACAGATCTATGCTATATTCTTCTCCATGGAGCAATGGGCCAACTGTTACAAGTGAAATGTTTGTGAGAATTTGAGAATCATTGAATGCTGCATATGTTAAGTTTGGGGGAGATGGCTACTTTCCAACTAAGAAACAAACTCCTACTTTCCATGAGGACATGAAAAATTATTCAGTTTGGGGGAGGAGCTACTATGCTTGTTGTTTTTTCATTCACATTCATAATTTGGATGCATATTGTTCTTCACATAAAATGCCAAATTTGAATTGAGCATATCTCACAGAACACGAATTGGATCCTCATGAAATTTGGACAGGGAATGCATAACAACATGATGAACAACCATGGCAAGTTTCAGCTCAATCCAGTGCACGATTTTTTAGAAAATGACCATCATCACCTACAGCCAATTCACATTTTTCTCAAAATACGTGATGTGGTTTGTCTAATTTTTTGTGAGGAGATGCACTATAATGGTACTTACCTGCTTGAAAATTTTCAGCCCAACCCAGTTTATATTTTTTGAAATATTGGCTCTGGAAGTTCAGCTGCAATACATTTTTTTCATATTCAAAAGTGCAGAATTTGATTTGGGCATATCTTTCAATTGGTAAGTTAGATTTACACAGGTATTGGGTTGCATGAGGACATGCAACAAGTTCAGTTTGGGGGAGATGTTGGGCCCTGAAATTGTCCATTTTTCCATCATTTATTGACATACCTTTCATCCATTTTCTTACCATTATTTCTCATTTATCATTCCATTTTTCATCCATTTGTTGTAGCTGCGCGTTGAACAGTCTGCTACTTCCATTGATGTTTTAAGTGGTTAATAGTGATTATTTTTCTTTATCTTTGATGAATTAAAGATTATTATGCATAATTTTACTAATGATGGTTTATGGAGTGATTTTCCACGTACAGGATGCCCATAGCCAGCTGTTACAGCCTTAACCAAAAATGCATGCCACATAAGAACACCTTGATTCGCGTCTTGATTTACGGGCAGATGGAAATGAATCTCAACAATACGAGACATGGGTTTTGTGCGTAACATCCTCATTTACTTGAAATGAGAGGAAATCTTCAAAAGAAAACTACGGTTTGCAATATGCAGGTGGTTCTTTGAGAGGGTATTTTCCAGATTTGGTGTTGCAACCGGTTCCAAAGTTGCCATGTTCCAGCTGTTGTAGATCACAAGTTGGGGGTTTAGTTCTTCATTTACATGAGATAATTTTATGTATAAATATGTAATCAATCTCATTGAGAAGGGGGGGAGAGATTATGGATTAAGCATGATAGATTAGGCAGGATAGGAGATGTATGATAGAGGATGTAAGATATGAGAGAACACAATGTTATGATGTAGGATTTGATCCAGATCTATTGTAATTCTTCCATTATGATAATACATACTGGTAGTTTCTTAATTATGGAGTTGTAGAATTTCACTGTGGAGATCCAGATCTGCTCACTGGAGGAAGGGCCCTCTTCCCTGAGCACATGCTGGTAGTGTTGATTGTAAGTGTTTTATTTTGTAGATCTGTTATTGTTAATTTATGCTTTCATTCAGTAGATTGATCATAGTTGTTTTATTATTCAATTCACATTTTTATTCATTAGATTTATCATAGCGTTCTCATGTTAATTCATTTTGATAGATCGTTGGACAACACAAGACTTATTTTAGATTTATGCAATCAGATCTTGTTTCATAGGAATAGATCTTGTTTGAAGTGTGTTCAATTTACAGTTTGATTTATGAATAGGTTTGAGGTTTGATTTACTTTCAAGAAGTTGTGACTTAGTTTACAAATAGTTTCGATTGCATATCAATAGATCAACAATGGCAGGTAGAAATCGTGTTTGCATATATCTTCCATGATAACTTTGAAATAAAAGACTTCCTCGGGTTGATAATTTATGTTTAGCACCCTGCATCTTAAGTTTTAATTCAATGACATATAGTGGGAACGACAGTGCTGAAGATGTTGCTATTCGAAAGTTCAAAGTGCTGAAGATGTTGCTGATCAAAAGGTCAAAGTGTTGAAGATGTTGCTGATCAAAAGGTCAAAAGATGCTGATGCTGATCAAAGAGTTGCTATCGTTGAAAATTGAAGACGAAGACTATATGATGTTGAAAATCTTCCAATGATTTATAGATGTGTTACCTTGATGATGTTGATGATGTTCTCTCCTACTATTGTTGTTGTTGTTGTAGAATACCATTCTCGTTAAGGGGAAATGCTGAAATATTGTAACTTCGAAGAATATTCTATATGTATCTTTTGTGGTCCCCGATGGTCCTACCAAGAGAACCACTTGTATTATTTTGTACCCCGATGCTTCTAATCGGAAGAACTAATAAGATCCATGAGGTAGTCCCCTCTAATTGTAAAGGTGGGTCATTAGCACCCCAGTGTGGTTACTTGAGCCTACATGTGTAACTTGAGCCTACATGATTAACTCGAGCCTACATGTTGGATGAGTTAATGAAAGTGAACGGATGAATATGAATAGAGGTGTGGTGCTCCTCATTTGGAACACATATTCTCACATTATGTAGCACATTAGTGGAGAAGAGAAGTAGCTGGAGAAGAAGGAGGATTAGGCTTTGATCTCCTTGCTGGTTTTATCTTTTATCTTTTTGGGGCATCTATATTGAGGAAGCTTTTGCTGGGTTTTTCCCTTTAGGGTTTTCCCAGGATAAATATTTGTGTTCCTTTTGTATGGTTGTGCTTGTCTATCTTTCGGTGATCCTATTTATATGCTTTTGTTATGAAAATGTAATGAAATACTGATGTCTTAGCTAAGAATATGAAAAATTTAACAGACACTTCTCCTGCTCTTGTCCTAATTATTGTAAACCCTTACCCTCAAAATAATCAAGGAGAATGGAATTAGTGTCCATCTATGATTTGCATATATAGTTTTTTAGAAAGCATAACTAGTTGTTGTAAATTATTTTTTGTAGAAATAGAACTTCTTATAAAGAATAATTCATTGTCATCACAATGTCCATATCTTTGTATTTTAGTAGTTGTAGAGTAGTATAACTTGATACCACTCTGCCCTAGTACTTTGTTTTCGTTATCTTAAGAAGTTGGATTCTTAGGAGTTCAACTTAGTTTTTCATTTTGAAAGACCTTTTGATTTGTTAAAGTATTACCACGATACCCTAGGAATCCCTCTACTTTTGCATATATTTTGTAACAACTCTAAGCCTACCAACCTTGGTCGATAATTAAATATTAGGTGAATTATTCAAGACAATATTTTACCCAACATTTTGGTGTTGTTTTTGTAGAGTTGTTCTGTAAGGTAGAATAGATATAGGCTAGTGGCAAGGGAGCAGTAAGATGAGAGGTAAGAACCTGCGCATCTATTATAACAGGTGCCCCCAAATCTAGTAGTAGAAGTAGCATAGGCAAACCTAGATATTCTTAGGATAGATTTGTTAAGATAGTAATTTTTTTTAAAAATGTTTATTAAATTTTTACAGGAAACATAAAACCCTAACCATGAACTCAATGAGAAGGAATCGAAAAAAAGAAAGAAAAAAAAAGAAAGAACACCTATAGGAAGTAGTACTGCTGGAAACATAAAGAGATTTTTATGGGGGAAATCATAGAAAGAGAAGAGATCATGGCGGGAGGTCCTGAGGGCCTCATTCCTAACAAAGTTCAAAAGGAGTAACTATTGGGAACCCTTAAACCTTCCACTAAGTCACAAAATTAGATGATACAACTTTTTAGAGGAGCTGAACTTCACTAATTTTGTCAATCTCGCCTAGGTGAAAGCTCTATTTGGCAATTCAATAAACATAGTAACCCCACAAATTGAAACATCCACAGTAGCATCTCATATTCCTATAAGATCTAATAAAAGAATGGGTGATTAGAGGAATATTTCTCCTAGAAAAGAACACTAGGACACCCCATTCTCACCTTGAAAGAAAATTTCTAGGTATGCTCACTTTAGAAACTAAACTTACATGAAGAACCAGGAAGAAGAACGAGCAACAAAGAGCAATTTCTGTCCAAAATGTGAAACTAAACATCCTCGATAGGAATGTCCATTAGACAAAACCTCTGCATGTTATATTTGCATGGGGCATCATTTTTTTCCCCAAGGGATCAAGATGGATCCTACCAAGATAGATGTAATCATTGGACTCCCCTCTCCAAATACTCTTCCTCCTCCTGATCCTTAAAAATATTGTGGGTTATCATCATTTGTAAATATGTCAGTACTGTTAACCCGAAAAAATCCCTCACTCAGCTCTACATGGCCTACACCACCCAAGGACACCCATACACGACCTTCGTAACACCCCATTAGACCCCAACACCCTAAAAAAGGCTTAAGAATGAAGAAAAGGGCTTAAAAACCCAAAAAATGAGCCTAAATAACACTCCTAGGGGCTAAAGCCTCCAAAAAGGGGTAAAACCCCTCAAAGGAGCCTAAAACCTTAAAAGGAGCTTAAGTTAGGGAGGAAGGGGCTAAAATCTCAAAAAAGGGGCTAAAGCCCAGAACAAGGTCTTAAAACCCTAAAACCCCAAAAAAAGCTATAAAAGGAGGGTGGGGGGTCACTCTCAAAACACTCCTCTCTTGCATACTGTTATGCTGTCCATGGATTCCTTGAGAACTCTTTGCCTCTCAATCCACCCACATCCCCCTCTCTTCCACTCATCTTCCCCATTCATCCATAGATCCTCCATTGCTGAGTGAGATAGGGAGGTGCTTCTTCCATCCAGGGCATGGTGGCCCATTTCACCAAAGGAGAGGTATAACATAGTCTTGTTTATGTGTTTTATTTATTAGTTTAGTTGTTTTCTGACCATTAATTGTTTGCAGGTTTGATTTCTAACAATATTTTGCATGTTTATTTCTATTTAATATTTGTTTGTAGGTAGCCAAGGCAAATCCCTAACCTTGTTTGCAAAGGGGCTCACAGCCATACTCTTTCTTGTTCTTTGCTTTCTTTCTATTCTGCTTTTCTTTCTTGATTTTCCACACGCAGGAACCAACCCTTCTGTCTTATAGACAAAAGGGAGCCATTCCTACCCTTGTAGCAAGGAGAAATCCCTGCTGCAGAATTGGCGACCATACCAGGTCGATCCCACAAGATCCTTGGTTTAGTTTTTTAAATTTCATTTTTTTTTTTAGTTTATGCCCTAGTTTCTAAAATTTCTTGTCAAATCTAGCTTAGATCCAGTTTATTTTTTGTTTTTATTGTTATCGAAGCCTCTGCAAGGAAAATCCGAGTCTGTTTGACCACAGTACAAGTTACTGTCAGCTGCATCTGACTCAGGATCAGAAAAACCCCAAATCTGGGGCAGGTCACACTTATCGGGCCTGAACAGGGGATGAGGTCTCTCTTTTAGGCCTCACAGGTGCAACCAGGTCACCCTTTCCACCCCAAAAGGTGCGACTTCACTCAGAAAAGAAGGCTGCTTCTGTCTATGAAATCTGTGCGACCCCCTCTCCTATTTACAAAATGTTTTTATGACCCCCTTGCCGAATTTGACTCGAAACGGGCAGTCTGTCAATCAGTAGTTAATTTTCAGTTTATTAGGGACTGTTAGTGCAGCTCAGCCACCTCTTTCTAGCACAGTAGTCCTATTTCTGTTGCTATTTTAATTTACTGCAATTTCATGAACAAACAAAGTGTAAATTCAAAGAATTTTTTTTAATGGCTTAATGAATGTAGCTTAACTAAAATTGACATAAAATTAACAGTCTTGCTTACCTTTCCTCCTCTACCTAGTCATCACCCTTCAGGGTATTTTGGGATACGACAAAGGGCACAACTCGTATAGTCCTAGGCCCTTCACTAAATATTGTTCTAAACCATTAAAAACCGATGACCTGGAAGGTAGAAGGGGTAGAGAATGAGGGCTTCTCAGGGCGCTAAGCGTCCTCCCTGTTGACCAAACTTGCATCTGGGAGGTGACCTATGGATCTACAGATGGGATTAGTCCCATTTTGTTGAGAGCCCAACACCTTCTCTTGGTCAAAGAAGAATATAGATGTAAGGTAGTCACTTAGTTAGGCCATCAACATTCAGGGTAAAAAAAAAATTGTATCTGTTTACAACTTTCTAATTATTTAATGCTTGTATTCATAATGATATGAACTCTACCACAATATGATGAATTCATAAACCATTTGCATCTACATAATACCATAAAGACAAAAAAAAATATACACCATACCAGGTAATCAACCCAACTTAGTTCACGACGCTGAGAGAGCCCTTAAAATTTATCAATTTACACTAAGTTCAAAAAATCTACAGTCTTTGAGGACATAATTCCTTGACTTCCTTAACCGTGGGGAGTACTTGGGCTCAGCCAAGAAACTCATTGTGAGGAGTACCATGGGAACCCCAAAGTAGCTGGCCGCCGAGAGGAATTGCCAAGCGAAACGAGCAACGACCCCCATTGATTGAGTAGAAATGCCCATGATGAAAAAGCCAAGCACTGTCTTCTGGTAGTCTTGGCGGCCGAGTGACCACCTACAACCAATAGGAATCCATTGAAACCAGGGTCCAAACATCATTCCCACCAGTTTGATACAATCTAACACAATTGATCCCCCACACTCTTCCTCACGCCTAAGAGGCAAACCACACTAGTGGAAAATGAGAGATTAGTGACCAGGAGACCAAAACTTTTGGTCACCACAGTTTTTTTCAAGGGATAAATGACCAAAATTGATAAATTTATGTGAGCTAACTAAAAAAGACCAAGATAAATGACCACTTTTGGTCACGTGTAAAAACTAAACTGAAAAGACCAAGATAAATGACCAAATTTGGTCACGGGGTATCTAGACTAAAAATGACCACATAACAATTGATCATTATTTGGTTATTTTTAGTTGTGTCACTACAGCAATGAAAAATTACAATTTTGACAATGAATTTATACAATTTATTAAATTCTAACACGACATGTGGATTCAGAGGGGGTCTCTGAATCCATCTACCGTGTTATAATTTAGTAAATGATAGACCTCCTCATTTATGACAACTTAGCTATTGACACCAATTTAACTATCATGATAAAAAACGTTTGATACACTACTAAACTAGGAGTGGTTTTGAAACAATTTTTTAAGACAATAATTTAATTAGGTCTCTATTCTACCGACTTTTTTCTTTTCCTTTTCATTTCATTTTTTTTTTGTCTCAAGAGGAACGTTATAGCGGCAAGGTGAAGCGTAATTGGGGGTGATAACATTTTGGGTTTCAGTAAAACATTACTTTTCATTTTGCTGGAAAACGGATGGGTTTTACAGACCAGCTGATTGGAAATGGTTTAGGTTGATAAAATTCCAGATTCAGGGACTGTTTGCAATCAAGATTGAGACAACTAATTATTGTAACATAGCCCATTTAACAAGTGTTTCCTTTAATATATCAAACAATTTCCTTAGTAATCCCATTGATGAATATGTTTTCATGCAAAAGAACCCAAATGAACTGTGTTCTTCTATGAAGTACTTGGCTCTTCCTAGCTATCAAGTGGGGAGTTAACCCCAAATGGGTACTTGAACCCTGTTTTTAGGTTCTTTTGGGTACGTTTTGGTTCTTTTGGGTAATTTTTGGTTCTTTTGGGTTCTCGAGGGCCACATTCTCTACAAAAAATGCTAAATTTTAATCTTACAAAAGCTAAAAATAACAAGGGAAGGGTGGATTCCTCCCCCCAAACCCTAATCTTTCACTTACCTCACATTATCATGCACTTAAATGGGAAAATTAGCCTCTTATTTTTACCATTATATTTCTA
>LPNX011193229.1:64133-150533 GCA_001517045.1 Pseudotsuga menziesii
AATTTTTTGCGCAGAAAGATGCTTGGGAAATGGAGCAAAACGACCTTAATACGAGGTTCTTCTTATTTATTTTCAAGTCTTATTTGTTAGTTGACCTGGGTTTTGGGGTTTCAATAAGATCAGCGTTTTAGTTTGTGTTGGAAGTGCCTCGGATTCGAACCTTAATTTTGATTTTCATAATCAAGGCCTCAAACAATCGTTACTAATGAACCCAAATTGAGTTTTTTGGGGTTTTGCACAGCAAATTAATGTTTTCAGTAGGATTTGGTGTTTGATGGGTTTCTGCTGCGATTGAATGATACATAGTTGGCCGTAGCAGAACTTTTTTTATTTTATTTTGAGTCTCACAGCAGTTTGAATCACTTGTCGAGTCTTGGATTGGAAACTGGTAATGAGATTATAGAAATTAAAGAGTATATTGGCAGAGGTTTTTGAAGATCTTCCAGAGATTACATTTATATTAGCAGTGAATTTTAAATATCTTCCTGAGATTGCTTATGCTCGGTTATTGGGGTTATGAATTCCTTCATCTATTAATAACTTTGATCTTTGTGAAAGATTACAGTCATTCAAAAGAAAGGGCTTAATGTTTTGAAATGAACAATATGGGATCCAGGCACCAATTGATTTGAGAAACCTGTTGAATAGTTGATAATTGAGACTGAAGATCAGTCAAACATTTTGCAAATATTATATATGATTTCTTGAAGTAGAAGATTGTATGATTTAGTGGGTAGCAGAGTTTGCATCAAGTGGTGAGACATATGGGTTGGTTTTTGTTTGAGAAAATGGTCATCCATCAGGCATTTTAGCCGAGGGGAAGAGTTGGTTTCAGACATCGCGGATAGGCCGTGTAGATTTTTTTGAATATTGTGACTTTTATAGGAAAGTGCCCTTAAGACAGACCAAGATCAAGTCCAAGCCAATGGTCTGAAGGAGAAGCATCATCTTGTATTTATTTCATTGTTCATCAAGTCCAAGCCGTTTACGAGCTTTGCTAAAGAACGTCTTACATTGAACTTATGTTCTAGAATGGACATAATGGGAAATTCTTCCAAAATCCTTACCAAACATGGCCATGACACTGATAAAAAGACCCTTTTCATCATCAGTCCAATCTACATTGATGTCCTCTCAATTTTCTTCGGAAGAATATTGTATTTCAATATTTTCAACAGCTTCAAATGTTAAGGTATGATCAGTATCAACATTTTTCTTCCTGTGTTGACTGGAGAAACCTTTCTCCTGAATACTTTCAGATAGATCAACTCCAGTTGTAGTAACACATGATCCTACTGCTTCACAAGAAAAAGCACCACATATCCCTGCCAAGACATCCACTGCGGCAGTGCTTTCACGGTCCAAATCAGAATTGACTATTCTTTTGTTAGATGTGTCCATGAAAGACTGACTAGTAAATATTCCATGATCAAAGCGCATGCCCATTAGTGGCCTTCCAGCATACTTTTGCAATTTATGTTGAATACCCACTGCCTAATTACTGGCATCTTTTAATACATCCAGTGAAGCTGCATTCGACTCTCTATGCTGATTATTTCCTGAGGTGGTGAGGTAAGTACTTACACAAGAATAATCTCTTTCATTATGCAGTTTATGCATTTTCTTTATTTTCATAAAGTCTTCTTCCTTTTGATTTTTATAGAAAAACTCAACACAGTCTGCTGTAGTCTTGTGATCCAAAAAATAAGCAATTTTGCTGAAGTTCTTACCAAATGCAGTGAACTTCTCTTGGAAAATTCCCTTCTCCTCAGGCGTCCAAGGGTTAACCTCGGTACGTTCTTTCTCAAAGGAAATAGGATCTCCCACTAAGCCATTCATTGATATAAATCTTGAAAAGCATTTCTCACCATCATTCAATGCTAATGCGGGCATCTTTAAAATACTCTTAGAGGGCTCGTCCTTAGCATTTGATAGCACTTTACTTGCCAATCGGATTGATTCGTCAGTAGCTGCTAATGTCAAATTTCCTGCTGAAATTGGCCATAAACAAATTTCATTTATAAGACTTTTTCTGCATTAAAAACAAATGAATATAACATTTCAAGTAGATCAGCAAATAATGAAATAGTAGATTCAAGCCATATACATCTACCCCAAATAAACACACATTACTAATGTGGATCTTTATCAAATAATTGGCATGATCTATGATCAACACCATGGGATCAATTGCTCATCATGCAATATAAATGAGTTTTGTCCTCGATAGTTTTTGTCTTACTGTATGTTTTGTCTATAGTGGAATTTGTTTATCATGGATTTTGTCATTTAATGGAATGTAACTCTCATCTAGGTGTCATTTGTAATTGTAACTCCTCAAGATATTATTTTACCAATTACATCAGGTCTTATTTGTGTGGAGAAAGGCCTTCACCCATTAAAGGCCTTCCATTCTTGCAAGCAATTGTAAAAAAATTCTTAAACTGTACTTACAGGCCCATAAATACTGATATTAGAGATATGATGTCGTGTTTCCCTAACAAGTTCCTAAAGTTTCCTCCTCTGTATATCAAGATATCTTTTATATTTCCTCAACTTGTTCCATCTCTAGTCCTTATCAACAGATATCAGAACCTAGAGATAGGCCTCCTTTCTTAAATTAGTTCGGCAACCCCAGGATTCTCAACATCTTGCTCCACAACTGAGAACCTATTTTTTTAATTAGTGGCTCCAGAGTCCATACTTGCAGCTAAAATTTGAAATTCATTATCTGGCTGCTCCATGGTCATAGGACATGGCCAAGTCTACCCAGACTTGGAAGTTAGACCAAACTAAACTCCGAAACGAATCAGTTCAGACCAGACCCAGCCAGATCTAGTCAAACCTGTCAGTCCCAAGTTTGACCCAGTTTGTCCAGGCCGGATTTGACAGAACTTTGCCAGACATGGCCAGTCTTGATCAGACTTAGACAGGTCAACTCCAGCCAAAAGTTCGATGGGTTCCTGTCAAAGAGTATATAGAATTCAATTCTAGCCAGTACCCATAAATTTGTTGGCTTGAATTGATAAAATTTCAATAGCAATCAACCAAATATTTAAATTTTCTTGAAAATGTGTGTAATGTTGTATTTTTCTTTTTGTCAGGTTGACCCTGGAGCCCCAAGTCATAAGTCCAGTTTGACCCCTCCACCAAAAAGAGTGTGAATTTGGTTCAAACAGTATTTCTCAAATTCTCAACCCTCTCTGCACCAATTTAAATAAATAAACACAGCTAACTGTGTAGCTGATTGGAATGCTGGCATTACTGGATCTTTCTGCATTGACTCTCGACGGTAGCAGGTCTCTTTTTCTTGCACCTTATTGAGGATCTGGTTGCAGCTTATGACGGTTTCCTACGTTGTTCCACTCAACAGCTTATCCTTGACAGCAACAAAGTTTGAAGTTCTCTTTGCCACTTTATCCAGGATTTTCAAAGTTGTCATTAAGGGGGAATGTAATGTACTGCCATCTTCTGTGATGTAATGATTACCTACTGGGCATATTTTTCCATTGTATAGCCTATCATTATGATAGTTGTGAGCACATAATTCTGAGGCATTTGTACACACAATGAGGCATCATTAGACTTGTGTAGAGACAAGTATAAGGGAAAAAGATTGGACATTAGAGAGACAAGTCTAAAGCTAAAAGATTGGAAATTAGAGAGAAGTATATGGAAGAAGAAGTAGAAGTCATCAAAGTCTCCAACTCCAATAGTAATAGCATTCAATACTCCAATACTCCTAACCCACAGTTGGCAATACTCCAATACTTATAACCCACAGCTTGGGCTCAAGGTAAAAATATACTTCCACCAATAATGGAGCATTGTTCATACAAAGATGCCAAATTAAGGATCGACTGGCAAGATCAAGGTCCAACTCACAAAGTCTTGTCAAGTCACTCAAATTGCCTACCAACAACAACCTTAAACCTACAACCTAGAATAGATGAAGAAGAATAACCAGCTAACGTTTCAACAAAGTTTATAATTTCAGTCATCAAAGTATCCAACTCCATTACTCCATTACATTTCAGATGGTATTTCAAAATTCTGAAACACCAAGTCGCGTTTCATTGGAGTTTCCACACAAAATGGGTGTGATTTCGCAAGTTTTGATTGCATTTTGACTAGGGATTTGACCATGGGGACTCAGCCAAGTGCTTTTATCTGACATTGACCCTAGTTTCACATTGAAGAAACTTTTAGAAAACCGTCACAGACTATCTTTGTTCTAAATAAATGATTTGACTCTCATTCTTTTTCATACTTGCCTCAATAGCATTTGAACAAAGGGGTTTTCTGCCAAGGAAAAGCAATTTCCTTGTGTTTTGGAGCATTTTGATCTAGGTTTGGTGTAGTTGTAGTGATTGTGGGCAGCAAGAGGGTTGTGCCAAGGTTCATTTCCTCACACTTTCTTCAACAAAATTTGAGAAAAAGTGTTTCATGCAGCTACAGGAAACATTTTCTATGTTAAAATATGGCGAGCAAACCCTATGCTAGTGCCAACAGCCCACAACCCAACACCTACTAGGGAACTTATGATTTAGCAAGGACCTAGATGTCTGGAGACACACCCAAGATCGGGGGTCTTACTCGAAGGTGGCACCTACCCTTCTAGGGATGATGTGCAACATTACTCTTATCCAAGTATTGCTTCACACATTCTACAACTTGAGAAGTATTTAATCAGTGTAGATCCATCTAAACTTAAGATCTATAAAGTACCAAATGGGATAAAATAATTGAGATGCAATTCTTTTAAGGCTTAAATGAGAGTTTAGATTAAATTTTTAAAGAGACTTTAGATGGGTCTATGTTCACTCTTAATACAATTGGTGGATAGAAGACAACTAGGAATTGTGCCAAAGTGAATGCTTACAATGCGTACACAAAGTGAATGCTTACAATGTGTAAGTGAGAAAGATGTTATTGAACGAACTGCAACCAGAGCATCAACATTAGCAATACTCCAAATGTGGATGCCAAAGAAACCGTTAATACAAAGTTTTTGAGTGCACAGTCGAGGATTGAGGCCAACAAAGGCCAGAGAAAAACCATCTGATAATAGCTACAGGTAGAAATCTGAAAGGACTGCTATCAAGACAGAAGAACCCAATGCATTAAAGGGTCCTACAGCAGCATAGGATATTATTTATTCAAAATGGCTCGAATTTGTCTTTTTCCTGGTGAAATTTTAGCTAGTAAATTTGACAGAAAATTGGGTGCCAGGCCTAGTTTCATGGATCAAAGCTCCAGGGACATAGTTATTTCATGCCCCCAAATGTTTTGAGGGTCTCTGAATCGACCCACAACCTCCAAAAATCCATAAACAACCTGCAACTATACCAGAGTTGGATTTTTTACTTTGTCGTATTCAAGGCCATTTTGGAAAAAGCATATGCTGCTCCATCCTAAAGCTGCCAAACATCAAGAGAAGGAATGCCTTGATCACTCGGGTTCAACTATTCTAAGGAATATCTACGTTAAAGTAAGCTAGAAAACCCTTGGTTGAGACAAGGAGAAAACACAAAGTAAGAGCTCCAAGGAACCTAAACCCAGGAACTAGGATAGTTTCTCGAGAGTAGGTAGAGTAGTAGCTAACAAGGTCATGGCTGTTCAACACTGACAGGTTGACACATACAACTTGTGCAAGGAAGCCTTGTATCTAGTACCTTGTCCAATAAATTAGCAAATGCTGCAACTGGTTACCAAGGTAGCTAGTAGATGGCAGGGAACATTAAGGAAATTTTAGGTCAAAGTCAGTACAATCTGTCAGTATTTGGCGTTGACAAATAAGAACATACTCTGGGCCAAAGAACACTTGCGATAGGAAAAGATGTAGGAACTTGATCTTGAAAGACTCTTCATGCAAATTATTAATAACATCGTAGTATCATATCAATGGAGTAACTAATGTGCACTGATAATTAGTTCAAATACCTACTAATTGCACTATACCACCCATTTATCATATCTAAATAGCAGAACAGGAAGACCAGGCAGGTAGATCTTCACTTAGAGTTGATTCTGAAAACGCTGCCCAATGCCCAACCATCTTGTACTCTGTTTATATGTAGTAAAGAAATTGATTCATGCATATCGATTTTCATGGCCCAGTCATATGTTCTAGACTTGAACTTTCCAACAATATATGTTTTGAATGTCTAAAGATGGTTTCATCTACGACAAAAGGCCTCTAGACCACATTATTTATTGACTGATAGGTATAAATACAGAGAATTGGAGAGATCAAAAAAAGAAACCTGAGGGACATGACTGGTAAGTGATGAAAAATAATGCTTACATAAAAACTTGTAGGTTGCAATGCACTTAGAAGTCAAAATGTATTTAGCATTATGCAATTGAAGCACGCTAGCTTCTATTTAGGCAGAACTACATTTGCAAGCAACAGTGACACACACATTAGAAAAAGCAATGTGTTTATAATGGAGACGAGCAAACCATAGTAGTCAAATGGCTAATAACAAGTTATTTTTAGAAATGATGAAGGCATTGACTATAAAACCTAGGGTCGACTACAATATGCATACTTGACTGATTTGTTCTTTAAGCACAGGCCACAGCTAATAACACACAAAGGCTAGGCCAGGCCAGGCCTCTGGACCACATTATTTATTAACTGACAGGTATAAATACAGAGAATTGGAGAGATCAAAAAAGAAACCTGAGGGACATGACTGGTAAGTGATGAAAAATAATGCTTACATAAAAACTTGTAGGCTGCAATGCACTCAGAAGTCAGAATGTATTTAGCATTATGCAATTGAAGCATGCTAGCTTCTATTTAGGCAAAACTACATTTGCAAGCAACAGTGACACACACATTAGAAAACGCAATGTGTTTATAATGGAGACGAGCAAACCATAGCAGTCAAATGGCTAACAACAAGTTATTTTTAGAAATGATGAAGGAATTGACTATAAAACCTAGGGCCGACTGCAATATGCATACTTGACTGAACTGTGCTTTAAGCACAGGCCACAGCTAATAATACACAAAGGCCAGGATAGGCCAGGCCTCTGGACCACATTATTTATTGACTGACAGGTATAAATACAAAGATTTGGAGAGATCAAAAAAAGAAACCTGAGGGACATGACTGGTAAGTGATGAAAAATAATGCTTACATAAAAAATTGTAGGCTGCAATGCACTCAAAAGTCAGAATGTATTTAGCATTATGCAATTGAAGCACGCTAGCTTCTATTTAGGCAGAACTACATTTGCAATCAACAGTGACACACACATTAGAAAAAGCAATGTGTTTATAATGGAGACGAGAAAACCATAGCAGTCAAATGGCTAATAACAAGTTATTTTTAGAAATGATGAAGGCATTGACTATAAAACCTAGGTCCGACGGCAATATGCATACTTGACTGAACTGTGCTTTAACCACAGGCCACAGCTAATGATACACAAAGGCCAGGCCAGGCCAGGCCTCTGGACCACATTATTTATTGACTGACAGGTATAAATACAGAGAATTGGAGATATCAAAAAAAGAAACCTGAGGGACATGACTGGTAAGTGATGAAAAATAATGCTTACATAAAAACTTGTAGGCTGCAATGCACTCAGAAGTCAGAATGTATTTAGCATTATGCAATTGAAGCATGCTAGCTTCTATTTAGGCAGAACTACATTTGCAAGCAACAATGACACACACATTAGAAAAAGCAATGTGTTTATAATGGAGACGAGCAAACCATAGCAATCAAATGGCTAATAACAAGTTATTTTTAGAAATGATGAAGGCATTGACTATAAAACCTAGGTCCGGCTGCAATATGCATACTGGACTGAACTGTGCTTTAAGCACATGCCACAACTAATAATACACAAAGGCCAGGCCAGGCCAGGCCTCTGGACCACATTATTTATTGACTGACAGGTATAAATACAGAGAATTGGAGAGATCAAAAAAAGAAACCTGAGGGACATGACTGGTAAGTGATGAAAAATAATGCTTACATAAAAACTTGTAGGCTGCAATGCACTAAGAAGTCAGAATGTATTTAGCATTATGCAATTGAAGCACGCTAGCTTCTATTTACGCAGAACTACATTTGTAAGCAACAGTGACACACACATTAGAAAAAGCAATGTGTTTATAATGGAGACGAGCAAACCATAGTAGTCAAATGGCTAATAACAAGTTATTTTTAGAAATGATGAAGGCATTGACTATAAAACCTAGGGCCATCTGCAATATGCATACTTGATTGAACTGTGCTTTAAGAACAGGCCACAACTAATAATACACAAAGCATCTAATGCAAGGGAAGTTTGTAGTATGTACACCTTCACACCACTATCCACTGTGGAAGCTTTTGAAAAAATACCAGAACATTCAAGTCAATGTTTCCTAAAAGAAGAAAGAGATCTCATGGTCCATAAAAGCTAGTGCATAAGACATGATCGTTCCTTAGTGGCCAACCTTGTCAAATGCACTTCAAACTACACAAACTGCATAGAAGCAATATCCCATTATGCCCATTATGAAGGAAAACAAGAAGAACCCATGACGCATAACATGGTCCAGACATAGAAAAGTGGATAGAAAGACCACCACCACTTTCATGATAACATAGGAGGGTTGAACATAGGAGGGTTGAAAGAAAATCCAATTTCAACAAAAGTATAGTATAATAACTGATACATTGAAACATTTTTCATAAAACGAATGTACATGCTGTAGTGTTACAGTTACTGATGCTAATAATCTATGAAGTATCTATAATCAGCCCACAACAAGGTACATGCTTCTTAGATACCCCATGACTGAGAACTTAAGATTGGTTTCCCTGTAGTTTGAGAGTGATAACCTCATTAAACACCAAGTGCAGCTCAGTATGAGCTCCTTAAGGTAAAATTTAGGATTTTATACCTTACTAGATTCAATAGGAAAAAGCAATATCATAACTTGAATGCATATGTTATGAGCCTAATGGGGTATATATTGGATCAAATGTATAATAGTATATATAATAGTATGTCAGCTTACCAGGCCGACTTACTATTACATAAACATAATACCATATATATACCCCCACTAGGGTCATAACAGCTTACTCCTAACAATCAATGAATATGAAGAGTATGGCATAGTTGAATATTGAAGAAAATATTTGGAAGGTTTGTAACTGTAGACCACTTTTTAAATTATTTATATACATATATAACCAATGTTTAAATGGCCGAATTGATTTTTGCCTATAAAGGCTGCAGCAAAGTCTATGGGAATCCCTATATCATTTGAAATGGCTGCAAAGTCTCTGTGAAAACCAGCAAAGAGAGACATGGTTGCAAAATGCAATGATATCAATTGTAAGACAAATACCAATGCTCACTCTGATAATGCGAATGCAAGACCTTCTGAGACATACAGAATTATTTTAATAAGGTAAATAAGTTCATAACTAGATCTGTAGATTCATAATAATTTCTGATTTAGGGTTTCTCTGTTTCTTCCTAGAATATTGATTACTAGTTGCCCTAGATTTAGAGAAACTTGATAATATTGAGAGCATAAATTCCATTTTTTAGAATTCATAGCAATGGTACACTGCTCAACTCTGCTGCAGGATTGAAGATCGCCAGTGGTACTGGAGGATTGGAGGCCGTAGACAAATATAGCGGCTGCTGATGCTATTCTCTCCAACTTCCCCAAGAGCAACAATATGAGCTTGAAAAAATTCAAAAATTGTAGACTGTGAGTGGTATTCTGGTGACCATGAAGAGGATGGTAGACCACTGCAGGTTCGAATTCAGAAGAGTTGGTGAAGTGATGGAATGCACAAGGGGGTGTAAGGTTTTTCTAGATCTGTGGGTGTGATGGTTTTTAATTTTTCAGGCCTAGGATCTTTTCAGGGCAAGTGTGTGTCAGGACTTGGGCCTTTAGGCTTCCTAGGTGATGGACCTAAGGCTAGATCAAGTGGACTATGGGGAGGTTAACTCACCAAACCCCTCCATAATCTTCCGCTCACACAAGGAATTTTTTAAAGTTTGGAGGAAATCCCAAGGTTTAAGTGGAGATGCGACACATCTACAGGGAAAGCTAAAGTGAGGGTTTTCAAAGATAGATGACACATGTAGAAAAGGCTTAGGTACCTCTCTAGAAGCTAGCACATAGGGGGGGTACAACTGGAGCCTTAAAGGAACCTTTACTAGGTCAGTCCAAGTATGCATCATATCTCCAAAGGGGGTTTTTGGAGGATTTGAACCCTAATGTGCAAGAAGGATGTCACTCTCAGGTTACACCACAGGAAATTAGCAGTTCTTCATAGCCAATATCCCCAAAGTCAAGGGAATGGGCAGTTGAAGCAAACATGCACAAGAAGAAAAAATATGTAAGGGTTGAAAAGGAAAAGGTTAAAGTGGTGATGGGCCATGATGTAGGTATGGAAAGGATCGAGGACCTTATGAGATTTGCATCGGTTGTTAGGTTTATGGGAAAGGAGGTTAAAGGATTCTTTGAAATAGTGGTTGGAAGCTAACTGGTCTAAAGTGTTGGGTCATACACCCATCTTCCATTTACTGGTAAAAAGGTGGATATTGTTACTGATCAAGATTGTCTAAGGCAGACACTAGCCCCCATATAATACTTCCATATTTGTTCTATTTTCTTTATTTGGAAAATTGGTCTACTTTGAGAGGGGCATTGAAAGAACAGTATATGTATATCAGTGGCATTGAAAGAGGGCCATTTAAAGAACAATATGTGTATGAACATGACTCATTAGAATGACCATAATTGAAATAAAACACTTCATCTCAAAAACTAAATTTTCCCTATGCTATCAGTGGCATCATACCTCACTGATCACTATGACTAACACCTCACTGATTATTATGACTAAATAAAAATAAACATCTCAATTTGACATACAACATAGAGTTTTCCCCTATGGCTTCCTTGTGTCCTTTCTAGGCTTATCTTCTGAAAATTCGATTCATTTGTAGTTAATAAAATATTTCGAAAACCAAACAAATAGAAATAAAAAACCAAGCCCCACAACTATATCCACCCAAAAACACTCTAAAAATCAAAACAGCCACTTGGGCATACAATAAAGATAAAATGAGTCTAGGTGACATAAAACCATAAAAAACAATAAACTCTAGCATTATGGTATACACAAGAAAAAGCACAAATGTGAGTAATTATAATTCATACAGCCAATGGGATGAGACATGCTTCAGTTAGGGGGTCATTGGTGTCCTCAGGGGGTGGGCCCCTAAACACCATTGGCTGGTTCTGAATCAAATTGCAAACAACTCAATATTACAGTTCATGTTCTAAAATGAATTCACATTTTCCAGCATCAGCTACCTCAAAAGGAGAAATGTCTTCCACAGTCCTAAGAAACCAGACTAGTGCTACTCTGAATTTTGAAAGAAGTGGTAAAAAAATAAATTGCAGTGGAATTTGGTAAACCATATATATAACCAATATGGCTTTCAAAACTTGGCATTTTATCTGGCTCCAAATCCAAAAAAAACTTATCTCTACCCAGAGCAATTGCAGGGAATTCCAGCTTTCATCCAGCCTGATCCACATTTATAACAAAACTCATAACCACACCTGAAACACCACCCACAACAATATTTTTCAGCTAGCCTTCTGCTTTAGATACATAAACAACATCCCTTCAATTTCCTGTAATGAACAGCAAATTGCAGTGGCAGTTTTCATTACTCAGAGTTTTTTACATAAGTGGTGTTTAAATGGCTGGTATTTTTTCTATTTGCACTGAGTTTCCTACAGTTTCAGTCTGGAAATAGAGCTTCATGCTCACTACCCACATCTCTGGACTTTGAAACATAAACTTAGACTAGTTTTCACTCAGTTCAAAACCAATAATGGGTACTTACAAAACTATGTAATTCAGGAAACAAAATTTCTAAGCCATGGACAATTAGTTAGTAGCTTTGCTTTTTATCTGGTAATACTCAGGTATCCATGGACACAAAGTAAAGACACCATAACCACAACTAATTGAAAAGTGTTGTATCGACAAGAAGTTAAGATGAGGACCATCAACTAATTGAAAAGTGTTGTATCAACAAGAAGTTAGGATGAGGACCATCATTTTTTTCAATCAGAAGAAATAATTCACAGCATCCCTGCTTGAAGGCAATTATATTTAGGAAAATAAGGAGCTTTACCAATTTACTGACCTGCAAATCATATGAGAGCATCCAGAACTTATTTCAACGATATGTTTGTAGCTTACACACCGTTGCCATTCACTCTCTTTGGCAAGCTTGAATAGCATCAGATCACATTTCTCTTTCTCAAAATCCGACAATTACTGGAATTCAGAACAATCTAAACCTGCATGCCATGGCACACCACACTGAGCATAGAATAACCTTCGGCATTCAGGGCATTCTGATTCTTTAATTGCAACAGCAGCAGCTTCCCCACTTGAGCTTCCTGATTCATCAGGCACAATATCCTTCAATAAGAGTGTCGAGCAATCCCGAAAAGGGCAATATAACTTCTGAGAAAGAGGAATATCAGCTTCCTCTCTTCTTTTGGGGAAAGTTGTAACTCACTTCTGAATAGCTTGTGCTGATCAATTTATGTGTTGGATGATCATGTTCCATATCACATTTTGAATCATTACAAGAGTTTTTTGGAGTTGGTTAAATATATTTGGGCTTCTATTTAAACTTACCTTCTTTTGTACCATAGATGATTTCATACTCAATAAGAGTTCTATTTCGTTGTGATATGCTTCAAAGCACAGATTCAGATGATGAGGTGTTGTTTGATGCCACACAAGGTCTAATGGAAAGGCTTGCAATAGAAGCATATGAAGTTTCCATGGTAATTCCAATAAGAAACCTTGTAAATGTAGTTCTTAGAGAATGTTAGTCCATTGGTTTTGACTGCTATGTTGTCATTTTTCCACTGAAAAGGTGAAAAAAGAAGCTAGGATTATGGAGGGTGACGTAGGTAAAGCACTTTGTCATGAAACTGTAAGAATCAATCCCGCTGCACTTGTAATGGGAACAAGAGGACTGGGGATAATCAAGAGGTAAGACCCTTTTATTTTGAATACTCTGCATCTCCTTGTAAGCTTAAAGTTGTGATTATAAGTGACTTGGAGCTATTGTTTATAAAACACAACTGTGACCAACAAGAATATTGTTGATGAATCTGATGGGCCTCTTTGATTTTCCTTCTGTACTAGTCATTTTTTCATTCACCCAAAAAATTCAGAGTAAATCCATGTTTATGTTCTCTTTGAAATTTCTCTCTTGCTGGAATCCATCTCTGCATTCAATCAAAGCCTTCTATAATCTTGTCATTTCAAAGGACAAAATAGAGTTAAAAGTGCCATTTTTTAAACAGATAAATACCCTCCAGCAAAGTAATAGATTGTAATGACTTGCTTATCAGCCTGAATGAGCAATCAAAGGACCCCAGAAGAAATTTGATCTCATTGAAGCCATGCTGGCCCTAAATCTATAAAATGCTATGTCGTGCAATTTAGATCATGTGATAGATATTATTCCCAGTCCTAGAATAGAGAAGCACACATGGAGATAATTTGATGTGCATCAACCAAAATATAGTGGAGCCAATTTGAGATGAGTTCAAAAACTGTTATGCATTTGATATTTACCGACTGTCCACTACATCTCCATTTGTAACCTTCATTTATGTGCATTTTTATCTTGTAACATGAAAGCTCCAAAGATTGTGTGAATGCGAATTGCATTTGTTTTGAATCCAGCTCCTAAGAATCTAGCAATGAAAATAAAATGAAGAACACAAGCAGTAGGGATGCTGAAGAAAAGCTGAAATGCTAACTAATTTCAAGTTTGCAACACATATGCCATCATATCTACAAGATTATTCTCTTTCTAGGATTTCCTTTCACTTTAGGTATCACATTGTATCATGAGAAAGTTTTTGTTTGCATCCTACTTTGAAAGAAACTCCATGGAGTACTTGAGCCCTGCATTTGTCTAATTGCTTGAAAAGCCCAAAAGTAGAGTTGTTACAAGTATCTTGCAAATTATTTGAGCATCTTTGCAGTCAAGATATAACTTAGGAAATTATTTGAGCAGACATGGTGCATGCAATGTTGAAATATTGATAAAAGACATGCACACATTTTGCAGGAACTATAATTATTAGGCATAATAAGATCCATACAGGCAAGCTAGGTAAGGGAACATTCTCTAAATAAAACAAAACATAATATTAAAGTATATTTGATAATATTTTTTTGGAAAGAACACTGCTTATATTACACAAAATATATGCAAAAGGAGGACAATATGTAAAAGAGCAGGGACAAATAAATTAAAGCCAAATATGTAAAAGAGCAGGGGCTTAAAATGATTATGTACTGCTTATATTAGACTTTGCTTATATTGAACACTATATTAGAGATCTAGCTGTTGAGAGTGCTTTGCAGGGCACAAGGGTTGAATGTTTAGATATCACTGGGGTTTCAGAGTTGAGGGACGAGTCACATATATCCAAATACATTCTCATATCAAAAGGTGGTTCTCAGGATTTTCTGCATTGGTGTCTTCCAGGAGTGCCTGATACATGGAATGAACTCCTCTTTGCTCAGCTGTTGTTTCCACAACCAAAGAAACCAGCAGCACAAACATGATGTGGCGACACTGTGTTACTTTTTATTGGCCATTGCACAGGACTCCACTGATGGTTTATGGAAGGAAATTAATAACTGGTTCCAACATGAACAGATCATGAATTGGAGGTTAATTGTAATAGAGCATAGTAAGTAAATTCACATTTCTTTGTGTCCTATTGCCTATTTGGCTATAGCCTATCATTCTTTCATTCCCAGAAGAAAGCATGACAAGGACTAGCAGCAGATATCTTGTTGTAGTTGCCATGCTTTTCAAAGATTTTCCACCAAAACAGTTGGAAAATGCATCCTTGTAAGTTTCCTACTAGAAGAAAATGCAAGTTATTCATTGTGGCATATTGAGTCACTATTTTGTTTAATTATCATTGTTGATCCTACTGAAAAGTTGGTTCCAGAGTCATTTTTCCTAGTTTTTATTTTTAATGTGATTCAGTATGTTGCCGCAGGCAGGCCTGTACTTTTCTCCTGTAAAATTGGATTCATGTACTTTTTTCCAGTCCCATTGGCCATTTTCTGTCAAAGGATATCTAAATATTAAATTTAAATAAAAATCCATGGATTTCAAATCGTCTTTTATGATTGAAATTAAAGTGGGTATAAAGTGGGTATGCTGTCTCCCATTATAGTGCCCTGATTTAGACTGATTGTGTGCTAGTAGGCTATTTTGAATCTTGGCAAATGCTTCATTTTATCATGTTCCTTTCATTTACTGGTCTTTGATTGCACATAGGTCATTTGCCAATTTAATTGTGTGCTGTGCACATAGGTCCTATTGAAGACCTTTATGCATGATTTTCCTATTTTGGATAGGTCGGTATTGAACACTGCTGCTGTCAACAGAAATAAGTAAACTTGCTTCCCCACAAAAAAACTAAATTCTCAGTATCATTATAGATATGGTGGCTTCTAACTGAAAGTGTTAAATGCCCTCTGAAATTGGCTGCTAACTCAACACTAACTGAATTTTTAAGTGCTCAGAACCTAAAACTAGAACTTAAACTCAACTTCTGCATGGTTTGTTTAAAGATGGGTAAAAGACAAGGTTTATGTTTTGACTGCGCTCCTTTTGCATGCTACACTAGCCAATGTTCCCCCTTTTTTTGCAATATACTATAGAGTCTATCCATATATAAGAAGTGTTCTGCACATGTTGTTTATGAACACCATAACAAGTTCTTCTATCCTTTGCATGTACATCGACCTTGAAACCCTGTGCACCTTTGCTGCTGTGACTCAGGCCTAGGAAAGGAATATATTCACAGAAATTAACTTAATGCAACATGCCTTCTCTCTCTCAATATTGACAACAAATTCCTCAGCACTTCTCACCTATCTTCACAGCTTCGAAACACAGGAAGAAACACTAGTTTTAGCTGGTTTGTTTACTAAAATTTTGACTGCATATTCTTCACAGGACAGAGCATTACAGCCCATCCGTTGAGTGTTATTGTTTATCCTTGAAAAAGTAACAATGCCATTATTTACTGACGCAAAGTATGTTATCTGCCCTATGATTTGGATCTCCTACTCATTGTAGCTAAGAAGTGCATTTATGTGCTTGAAAAACATTTTTCTACTGTGACAAGTTTGTCAATCTCTGAAAATGGCTGGAATCTGCTCAGTGCTGGTAGAGATAAGGTACTATCTAATGGTAATTCTGGCAGGTTATAAGGTTTTTATTTAGTTTATATGCAAACTAATAAATCAATTGGCCATTTCAATTTCATTAGTTATTGGTGAGATAGGCATGCAGAGTGGTTTTGGGTTGTCTGTGATGTCTATATGCAAAGCTGCTATATTTATTTATAGATATTTCTTCATTTTACAAAGTACCATGCATTGCAGACAAAAATATAGCATTCGACTATGGCTTGGACATGATCTTTTAAAAATAAAATTTGTATAATGGTACAGTGGTTAATAGGCACTTCAAACTTATCCTTGTCCCTGAACTGGTGATTTGAAGGGTGTTTTGTTGAGATTGCATTCTTGATTAAAATGTTTTGCTGAGATTTTTGTTGTTTTCAATTGAAAATGTCTATAATTTCGTTGATTGTACTAGTCATAAACATAAGCTATGCTGGTGTGTTGTCTAGATTGCTCCTTGTTAAATGCCTGTCTTTTTAGTTCATCTTATATTTTAACAATCTTGTATTGAGTTTTGTCATTATATACATATTTTAGGTTGTAAATATATGGGACCTGCATGATTATCACTTCCGGGCAACAATACCAATGTATGAACCACTAGAAGCTATGTGTGTTCTCCCAAGTGGTTCTAGGCTGGTGTCTATTATGAAGCAAAGCCAAACATTGTCTGAGAATCAGAAGAAAAGTGGCGCAGCCCCAGTGTATTTTTTGACTGTAGGGGAACGTGGCATTGTTCATATATGGTATTCAGAAGGGTAAGCTGGTTAGCCACATCTACCAATTTTAGTTACTGACTGCAGTATGATTTTATGGAAGTGAAAATTTGAGATCATTGTTTATGTTATTCTGTCTTGAAGAATGGTATTTTGAGTTTAACATCATCTCCAAAGCATTTTCTTATACATGTAACTGGTCTTAATTTTCCTTGCAATGTTTGTAGCGCTATGTGCTTATATGAACAGAAGTCCTCGGATGCAATCATTAGCTCTGACAAAGATGACATGAAGGGAGGCTTTGTATCTGATGTCCTACTACCCCTTGCTCAAGGAGTGTTGTGTGTTACTGCTGATCAGTGCTTTCTCTTTTATGACCTGGGTGAGAATGATAAAGGAAAATATGATTTAAAGATTAGCAAGAGGCTTATAGGTTACAATGAGGAGATCGTGGATTTAAAATTTCTTGGGGAAGAGGAGAAATTTCTTGCAGTTGCAACAAATCTGGAGCAGGTGTGACTTTTTAATAAAAGAGTTCTGGATTCCTCTTCAAGTTTTAGCAATGCAAAATTTGTTTTCTCTTGGTGTTTTAATTTGTTTTCTATTTTGTTATAGGCAAGGGTCCATGTAACTATTTTGTCTTGGGCATGTATGGTTTCTTGTAAAGTTTATACATAGAATCCAAGATTTTGAAATTAGTCTTATGTGGAATGTTAGTACAATGTTTACTGGAGCTGTTAGAAGTACACATTCACCAATGCTTACTATTATGTAGCTCATGAATTGTCTGTTGGTGCTATATATATTTGGATGCATGCATCTGTAATGTATTTATAATGGTTTTGTAAAATTTTACAATGATTGGAAAGCATGCTAAACTGCAGTAGGAAATATTTATTTTTCATGTCTGGGAAATCCTCTCAACTGTGATTTCATGCTGCAATATTGGGATTGTCTCTGCAGGTTCACATGAATGACCTTGCATCCATGACATGTGTCTATGAGTTGCTAGGACACACAGACATAGTTCTTTGTCTTGATACTGTTGTTTTTTCTGGACATATTCTCCTAGATTCTGGGTCCAAAGATCACACGGTGAGTATTTCACAGTTGGAACATATTTTTTTAATTGCGTTTTCTTGAATATCTTTATTAGTAGGTTATTGATTATCAACTTGTTTAGAATCACTGATCAACTAAATATAGCTGATTTGTAAATGCATTCTTTATTGCTGATTCATTATGTCGTTGATTACTTTCTAATTTCATGTAATTAGTCTTCACTGTGTGGTATTGGAATTGTTAACATTATGTGGAAGATATTTGTTTTTTTCCAATGTTAAAGGTAAATAATACTGATTCCATAGTAATTGCATAAATTGGTATTCAAGTTTTGTAACAATCCCACTAAATTTCTTGTTAATCCACCTTTGTAAACCTACTGGAAGATGGTAATTGTACTCCCTATTATGACTTCTAAGATTTTGCATAGTTCTTATTGTAACTTGTTGTTCTCAGAATTGGTTCAGTAAGTGGATAAGTCTTGCTGAGTTGCTCTTGCATTGTCAAACTCGAGGCTAGGATTTCTTTTCTTTTGCAATTATTGACAGTAAATTGCTTTCATGGATGCGAAGTCATTTTTTGTGGATTATCCTTTTTAATCACATACTGAAAGATGCTTTGTGCTTTTGTTGCAGGTAAGAATTTGGGATACAGAGAGCAAATCCTATATATGTGTGGTAGCAGGGCACATGGGTGCTGTAGGAGCTGTTGCCTTCTCAAAGAAAGCTAAGAACTTCTTTGTGAGTGGGAGCAGGTTAGTAGACATTGCCCATGCCTAATCTGGTTTATCACGGTGTGAAAGATTTTCCACCCACGTGTTTTGAGTGACACTTGCTCATCATTGGGCTGAAATAGAGAAAGTGAAAGCACATTGAATTAGTGTTACTATGCATATTCCATTAGCCATCTGTATCCAGGTCTTGCTTGGACATGATTTGGAGATTCGTGGCACTTTTCACTATAAGGATAAACTCTTATGATTATCCTTTACTTGACACTGTCACAAATTTGAATCCAAGACAGATGCAAGATGAATCTGCTATCCAATTACAGGATCAACCACCCAAAAAACATGTTAAAAAGGACAACAAATCAACAAGGAAAATTTGTTAAAAAGAGAAATTTGAAAAGTTGCAAATAATCACAAATCTTTCTGGTTACTACATTCCCCATTAGGAACATCAAGGAAATTTTTAGGGCTATAAGCTGAGGTCTGTATTTGCATGTTATTTGTGTTGAGTGAACTTTTTAAGCTCATAGTATTTTGATTTCATATATACAAAAATATAGCAAGTATCGATACATTTTCTAAATGGTGGTTTCCTTGTATATCTTCAGTGATCGCACAATCAAAGTATGGAGTTTTGCTGGTGTACTAGGTTCTGGTAGTATTAGTAAGTCAAACAAGCTATCATCACAGGATGCGGTTGCAGCTCATGATAAGGACATCAATTCTGTGGCCGTTGCTCCAAATGACAGCCTTATCTGTACTGGTTCTTAGGTGTGTTAGATTATGAATTTATTCTTATATCTGCAAGGACTTCTAGCGGAAGATGACTTCCATTGCAACATATTTAGTTTTTTACCCAAGTCTTATGCCATGTTTTTAATCAGGATCGAATAGCTCGTGTATGGAGATTACAAAATTTGGTACCAGTACTAGTGCTAAGAGGCCACAAAAGAGGGGTTTGGTGTGTAGAATTTTCACCTGTAGATCAATGTGTGATAATAGCATCTGGTGACAAGACAACAAAATATGGGCCTTATCAGATGGTTCTTTCCTGAAGACTTTCGAAGGTCATACTACAAGTGTACTACGAGCTTCCTTCCTCACTCGTGGAACACAGTTCGTTTCTTCTGGTATAACCTCTTTCCTGGCATCTTTAGTTCTAATTTAGTTTCTTATTGTTATCCTTATAATTACACTTTTCAAAGTGATGATGGAATTATTTTTTTGCTGTTTGGAGCGTCTTTTGTTTCACAGGCGTAGATGGTTTGTTGAAATTGTGGACAATCAAGTCAAATGAATGTATTGCAACATTTGATCAACATGAGGATAAGGTGAATTTCAGCTTCCCTGAGTTTCAAACTCACATATTTACTTCTACAGGACATCATAGTTGCATGTGTAATTATATTCTACCTCAGGCCCTACCTTCACCCTATGCATCCCTATCCAAATGAGCTCCTTCTTTACAAAGAAAAATCACTGTGCCCTGTAGCTAAGTTGCTAGTGTACATGGGTATGGGTATGTCACTTTTGAAACAAAGAATGGGTGTAGGCCAGGGGTATATCTATGCAAAAATTTTAAAAATGAAAATTAAGATAAAACCCATGAGAAAATTTTAGTTTGAACCTTCTTATTGTTTTTGTTTTAAAATTAATCTAGTATTGATGTTGGCATAATCGGAATTCGTTTGAGAAGTCTGTGAAGATATACAATTGAAAGTATATCCAAGGATTGCTTCTCTTGTAACAATTGTCTTTTATGGATGGGCCTTGAGGAGGCTGATTCGTTTAGGGTATGTATATATAGATAAAATTCATGAAATTTTTTGAGTGAATATAAAGTGAATTTTCCAGAGTCCAGAGTCCAGAGTCTAAGAAAGAAAAAATCATGAATTTTTTTGATTATATATAGATATAGAGGGTAAAATATGATGGTTGTTGGCTTGATGCCTAAACTATGTCATGAACACTTTGAGGCTGACAAGTTAAAAAGAACTTTTTATAATTTTCGTTTGTTTATATACAAATATATGTTTGAAATAAGGACAAGGTAGGCATGTAGGAAATTGAGAATGTTAATGCTATTTGATGGGTTTTGATTATACTGGTGGTTGATTATAACATCACATTAGTTTGATGGGGTTCTAAATCATTCATTAGTTTCCATAGTTGTCATGTCATTCACTAACCACATGACATATAGGGGTGAACTCCTTCACAGATTGCACTATGTATGTAGGTTTCTACCTGTGCAGTCGAGCATAATTGTTTTGTGGATTCATTGATTATCTTTCTTGTTGAAATCCATTTCCTAGTTTAAAGCTGAGTTTTACTTTTCATAGGTACTAAATAGTTGTAGATTTATCCATTCAAGTTTAATTTTAACCAATTCTTAAATTGAATTTGTTATATTATATTTTATTATTTTGCACATGATCTTGGTTATTGTTGTTAGTTGTTGAACAAGATAAATAATTTGCTTCATTGTTTTTCTACTTTACAAGTGATATTTTTTTATTGGATTTTGCAGGAGTGAGCTGAACTTATAAGTGGGCCATTGAGTAAGAAGAACCTGTTATTGAAGATTTTCCATTCAGTATAATGAAGAACCTGATGTTAAGGCTTTCAAGCTGCTAAGTGTGGTTTTGAAGCTACTGACATGGGATCTAAGTATGGTTTAGTGCTGAGTATGGTTTTGAAGCTGTTGACGTGGGATCTAAGTATGGTTTTGCAGCCAAGTGCAAGTATGATGGTTTAGCCATTGTAATATTTTGAAAAGTGATGATTTTCCTGTAAAGTTATATGGAAATTAATATGAGTATTTGAGAAAACTCATATTTATTGTAATACTTTTGACATCTCATATAATATAATTTGTGGTTTAAAACTTATATATATGGTTGTACTTTATGTTATGTACCAATGTTGTAATTATTAACTAATTAATGTGACATTGTATGATTTACATGTGTAATAGATATTATTTACAAGTGTTATAATTGATTATAATGTGACATTGCATAATTCACAAGTGTATTAGATGAGAATAAATGTATGATTCTTTTTTTAATTAAACATAATATCATATTAAAATTTTATATTGATTAATAATGGACACCATTCAAACTACTAAAATATAATGACCACACATAAAGCGACTAAAAATGACTAAATTAGTGACCAATAATTGAGAGATATGTGACCAAACAATGAGATATAAATGACAAAAAAAATGACCAAAATTCGCATATCAATGACCAAAAAACAGTTTTGGTGGCACTAGTGGAAAATGAGAGATTAGTGACCAAAAAAATGACCAAAATCTTGCATATCAATGACCACTTTTGGTTTGGTGATCGCTGGTGCCTAATTTACGGTCTTTTATTACGCGACCAAAATTGGTCATTTATAGCTTGTCGGTTGGTCATTAATTTGGTCATATATTTGGTCATTGATTTGGTCATGTATTTGAATCAATGACCAATTATATGACCACATGTATGACCAAATTAATGACCACATGACAAGCTAGAATATGACCAAATTTGGTCACGTAATAAAAGACCGTAAATTAGCCACCAGCGATCACCAAACCAAAAGTGGTCATTGATATGCGGATTTTGGTCATTTTTTTGGTCACTAATCTCTCATTTTCCACTAGTGCCACCACCATTCGAGACATTAAACTGACACCGTCGAAACTGCTCTCAATGACCTCTCATACCATTAGAAGGCCACATAGCCTTTGATTTAGATTCAGACCCATATCAGTTTGAACTAGACCTCCATACTGCACCATCAAGCCCCATGGCTGGTGCAAATCCGGATCCATTTTCCAGCATAGCCATAGCTAGTGGACCCATGTCCACACCACGGTTTGTAACTAACAATCCTGCAGGTGGCCCCAACATAGTCATGCAAACTGTCATCAGTCAACTACCACCACCCATAGTAACCACTCAGGCTGTCCCACCTGCATCACTTGTGGGTAGGGGAAATTCCACATACACTGCCCCTCCTGTCACACAAGGGGGCAGTACCCCATCCACATACACTATCCCTCCTATCACACATGGGGGCAGTGTCCCTTCCATCCACACTGTCCCTCACACCACACTTGTGGGCATTGGCCCATATACAATAGTGCCACCACAAATACCCCCAACCATGCAGGTGCATTGTGCACCTGCAAACCCTGCCACCATCGCTGGCCCATCTCACATTAACCTGGGGTCAAATATTCCTTTCATGGCTCATCTTAACTTGATTGATTTGGCTGGATTGACAAATGACCCCATCTACCATCAAACCTTTTGGCCTCCCATGCCAACCAATCTGCCATCAGACATTCCCAAGTTTGAAGGCAAGGCAGGGGAATGTCCCCAAAATCACATTATGAAATTTAATCTATGGTGCTCCTCAAATAGCATCGTAGATGAATCGATTAGACTAAGACTGTTCCAATGCACCCTCATAGGTGTGGCATCCAAATGGTACATTGAGCTCCCGCAAGCCAATTACCCAGATTTCAACTCCTTAACTTTCATGTTCCTACAGTATTTCCAACTCCCTGTCAGATATGACGAAGGTGTGGAGATCCTGTTATCCTACCTCTAGAGCACTACGACACATATAACCAACCACATCCATAAGTGGCGGTGATGTCTTAGTTTGTGCAAAATCCAACTTGACAATAGGATCTTCTTGGATTGGTTCCTCAAGACCTTGCTCCCACCCATAGCAAAGGATGTTGCATCTGAATATCCCCAATCCAAAGAGGAGGCCATACTAAAAGTCCAATAGTTTGACTTGATCTATGCTCAGTCTAGATATTAGTACACCATCATTCCAGATGCTCCCCGCCTGGGTACCTCCTACCGGGATGCACCGAGGGCATCCCATGCTGTGGACAACATCATAGGCTCGGTCTCCCAACAACCACAGCACCGTTTGACACCACCTAAAATTACACCACAACCAATCAACACTTCTAGTGTTGCTTACCAAAACCAAACTCCAGACTACACTAGAATGATGTCCCAGTCTGGAGCAACAAATTCCTATGCACAACCTACGCCACCACAGCAGGATTAGGCCATGGCATGGCCAACACAGTAGTACGTGGGTAAAATTCCCACATTTGTGGCATTATAGCCCACCCAAATTTATTATGCACCACTAGTGCAAGCAGTTCAAGCCCCCGTGCCTGCTCAACTCGCTCCGTTGGGACAAGTATTTGCACAACAAAACTGTCCCAACCTGCCTACCCCCAACAATCAACAAGGGAAAGCTAGAAATAATCGACCCCGGAACCAAGCCAATAGCCAACTGCAGGGAGGCGATAAACAAAAAAACCATCCCAACAATGCTACAGCAAATCGACCCACCCGAAACCCCCCACAGAAAAATGCACCAAGACGCAATGCCCCATTGTGCACAAACCAACCCTGCACACTCTGCGACGTCTATGAGAACTACACATTTGAGTGTCCCATCATTGGTAGCACTAAGCAGGCCATTCAGAACGAGGCCCAACATGCCACCAACGCTACGAACCAAGCCCAACCCAACTCGGCACCACAAGGACCTCCCCCCATGGTGCTTCAAAACCCACTACTAGCCCAAGGATTGGTGGCAACTGCACCCCCTCCCCAGGCCAATCCCAATGCTCCGGGGGCACCTCCCATGGCAGAAAAATGTGTCCACCACCTGCTAGCCATGACAACTGAAGAGGTTAACCTACAAACCAGAAGAAATTAGTAGGATATCACCACCAAACCCACTGACACATCAGCAACATCTACATCCAAAACAGTCAACCTACCTCTTCAGTTACCCCCATTCTCCCACCCCCCCAATACACCGAGTGGATAACACTGCCACAGCTAGAGCTGCTGTCAGCTATAGCATTATGGATGATTTGGCCCAAACACCAAAGGCCATGTCTGCTCTGGAGGTACTCAAAACGTGCCCAATGTAGTGAAAAGCGTTACTAGCTGCCCTTAGGGCTGTAGACCCCTCTGAATCCAAGTTGATCACATTCGACACAGAGAATGAAGAACCATGCATGCCATCCACTATCGCCTTCCAAATCACGGTGTCTATCCAAAATTTGTTTGTGCACCGGTGCATAGTGGATGAGGGGGCATCCATGTGTGTTATGTCCACCGTGGTTTGGCAGAAACTTGGATCCCTAATTCTACAACCATCCTCCATAACTCTGCGGGATTATGATGGCCATCCCACTAAAGCCCAAGGAATCCTCCCCCATGTCCCCATCACATTAGCCGAGAAGATAGTGCTGATCGACATAGAGGTCATCGACACTCAACTAGACTATAACCTTCTCCTTGGTAGAAGTTATATGTATTCCATGAGAGCGGTCACATCAATTGTTTTCCGTCTCATGATGTTCCCTCACGAAGGGAATATTGAGACGGTTGATCAACTCACTTATCATGATCCGCAAGGGTTAACAACACCCACCAATGTTATCCCTACCATCACCACCATTGAGTCACAAGGGAAAACCACACATGCCAATGTCGTCCCTGCAATCAATACCATGGTTGACAACACACCAACCTCCCCATTGTTGAATGTGAGTCATGGGTTATTTCCCGATACCACCATGACGGCTCATTTCCCCTTAGTGTCACCACCACTAACATGAAATGAGACTACGTACTTGTGCATGGTCTCATCCAGCACCATTGCACCCAAACAACAAGTGCAACCGCAGCCCCAACCCCAACCCTGACACCGTCCGCAGCTACAACACCAACAACAGACACAACATCATCTGCAGCAGAAGCATTTCGTGTAGTTGCAACCACAACCGCATCCCCAGATGCAACCAGTAGGGAGTTATCTAGGCTCATCACCAGTCCATACGATTCCCTTCCTCTTTCCCCCACCTTGGGTCATGAGCAAGTCGGTAATGGCCACCTTAAGCCTACCTAACTTCACATTGGGAATTATGGTATGGTATCTTGATCCACTAGCTCAACCACCCATGCCCCAGGTTGTTTTAACCCCAGTGCAACCCATTGCGGTGGAGTCTCACCCTCCACCCGGCTGGTGAAATCCAACCGCTGCACCCGTACCCACACCCGCACCGCCCCACCCAAAAAGGGCCAGGGGAAAGAATGCAAAACCTACCGCAGAGCCGCGACAAGTCCCACCTTGCACCGTTTGCAAAAAAAAGGGCCACCAAACTCAAAATTGCCCTGAAATCCCAATGATCCATGTGAATTTGGATGCCATGGATACAAACAAAAATATCCCCGTGGTTGAACTCCCGACCGCACTGATAGTAAGAAATAAGGCATTGAGAATAAACCACACTTGCACCCTTTGTGGTTTGTATGGACATTACTCTCACCATTTCCAAGACTTGCCCGAATTTCAAATGGCTTTAGCTGACTTCCATCAACATTACCTTGAGTCAGAAGTCACCTTGATCGAATAAGTTCACCCCCCACTACCTTCTTCAGACACCATGTCCATTTACATGATGTCTAGTTTAACTGACCCACTTATCTCCACCTCCAACGATGGTCCATTAGACCTATCTCTTTGTTTATTCAACAACGATGAGGAGATACTTGAAGCTCTGATTGCCTCAGAATACCCATGGGACGACATGCACCATCGCTCATTCTTCCTCCTGGAAGAACTTGTGTCGCAATCTCACCAGTTTTCCATGGAGACCAAAGATTTCATCCATGGGAAAGTTGAATGGTTCAAGAACCCCATCCCAGCACCAGACGCCTTCAAAGAAGAGAACATGGCCAATATCTCTCCCATCCTCAAAATCAACATCTCAACCAATCCTGAGAGTGTTGAAGAAATCATGCTAGGGGCATCTTGCTCCCCGGAAGAGGTTGCTACTTACAAAGCTCTCTTCCAAGAATTCCGTGACATCTTCACCTAGTCGTACACTGAAATGATTGTCTTAGATCCAACCATCGTGGAACACCACATCGACACATGGCCCGATGTGGCCCTAGTATAGAAAAAACAACGGCCCATCCATCCTTCCAAAGTGGCTGCGGTTAAAGCCGAGATAGAGAAGTTGTGCAAAGCTGGCTTCATCTACCCCATTTCCTACACTACTTGGGTTTCTAATCCTATTCCTATGAATAGCAAATTGGGTAACATTCATGTTTGCACAGAATTCTGTGACCTCAATGGGGCGTGTCCCAAAGACAACTTCCCAACACCCTTCATCGATCAGATCATCGATGCATGTGCTGGACATGAGGCCTTTTCCTTCATGGACGGATTTTCTGGCTATAACCAAATCCAAATCCAAAAAGAAGACCGTTATAAGACAACATTCACAACCCCATGGGGCACATTTGCATATTGAGTCATGCCCTTTGGCCTGAAAAATGTTGGATCCACTTTCTAACGCACCATGACACACTACTTCCGTGACCTCATTCACATCATGTTGGTTTGTCTAGAAAACCTCATTGCGTGGTCATAGAAGCAAACACAGCATATAGACGACATGTGACAAGTATACCTATGATGTCGCAAGTATGGAATCTGCTTGAACCCTTTCAAGTGTGTTTTCTATGCCCCAATGGGCCATCTACAAGGATTCATCATGTCACACAAAGGAATGACCGCTGATCCCTGGAAATTCAAAACAACTTTCCCTCTAACATCACCCCTTTGAGTGATGGTAGTACAACTTGTATTATAGTCTTTCTCCTTTTTTGTTTTACAATTTTTTCAAAAGTGAGTCTTATGTATCATTTCCCCTCATTGCTCCAGATGGATTACACCTCAAACCGGTATAATGGATTCGCTGATGGAGCAAGCAGATGGTCTCCAAACCTCGCCTCGGCTACATGGGTCATCTACTCACCATCGCATGAGTTGATCCATATCGACGAAATATGCATGGGCACTGTTACCAACAACCAGGATGAATACGATGGTGTCAATGGCCTCTTGGCCGCCGCTCTTCAGTTAGGCGTTCACCATGTCAATGTCTTCTTAGACTCCTAGCTGCTTGTTTCTCAGTTGAACAACTACTATCGGGTATGTGATCCTTGCCTCTTTAGAAAGTTCCTGCACACTAAACAGATGGTTAGAACATTTGAATCCATCACATTCACACATATTCCCAGAAACCTCAATAGTGTCATAGACCAAATGGCTAATGATATTCTAAACTGGCACATTCATAATCGCATATAGGGAGTATACAACCATAACATCATGCATAATCATATCCATAAATACACACACAAGTGTAATAATACATCATATAGGCATTTTCATTTCACATCACCATAAAAAGAATCACATAATAAAACCATAAAAGCACATCCACGTGCATAAAAATATATATATATAAATCGATCAGTCGCATGTCTAAAACATGTCCAATACAAAATGAGAAGCCACATATGCTTTCTCAGCAGGATATACATAACAACACAAAAACTACTAAGTGCACCAACTCACTAGGGACAGCCCCACTAGGCTGCTAATCTCACGCAGACTCATCATTTGACTCAGTATCGTCATCTTCCTTAGAAGACTCATCCTCCATAGGAAGATCACTTCTCGCCGTTTGACGAACTTGCTCACAGGCCATAGCCATCCTCCTCATCATAGCAGTCCACTCACGAGGAAAACTATGAATAGAAGTGATCAAATTGCTGCTCAGATGTTGCCACCCATCATCAAATATCCCAGTAGAAGGCTGCTCCAGATGCGGTAACAGGCCATCCATCTCCCGCCGTCTCCTACGAGGGTTCCCAGTAGGAACCGCCGCAGGAGCTATGGTAACTACCCGCCTCTGATGCCCGGGCGGCGGGTGAGGACCAATATCTGCATATACAAATAAGGACACCATCAGTCCACACATATCACACATACAAATATCAACCAACTCAAACTACACTATGTATAAATATGAACACAAAAACATCACACATACATACCATCTAGTCCCCACGTTTGGCTGGGAGGTCGGGGCATCTTGGGGTCCCCGTGATAGTCCATACTTGTGCATGAGTACTCCTCGATCACCACTAGAAGATATCACCATTTCTCTAACAACTCCTCAGTAAAAATGTGGCCCAATCTACCGCCACCCTCTCGGATCATCATCTGGCACCACCAGTACATTCGTGGCTCCTGTGGACCACTATCCTGCACAGCCCAGTGTAGACGCAGGGTAGGTACTTTCTCGAAAAAGAAATCACACAGGAAGGAGCCAAAACAAAATCCTACCCCAAATGTCTTCGACTTGTTTAGCTGCCGCCGAACAGCCTGAAGATACATCTGGACCTATCCATAGTATGTTTCCCCTATAGCATGCTCTACTAACTAAAGCTACCCTCCAGATATCTTGTGGCTCCCCATGGAACCCAAGATGTGCAGCAGTAATGTATCCACCACCCATGTCGACAGATTCTCAATGTCACACATCAAGATATAGGAGCCAGTCACATACGTCGTAGCATAACAGTTCCTGTCACACAGCTCCTCCAATGTCCCTGCCGGAGACAACACCGGTGCTAAGTCACCCACAACTCCCAACATAGGGAGCCCAGTTAGAAAGTATACATCCACCAGTGTGATCTCAATCTGCTGTCCCTAAAAGAGGAACGCCTCCTCATCAACATCCCAAAAACTCACTAGTGTTTGCAGTAGCAAACCCAAGCTCTTCATGAGGGGTATCCTCATGAACTTCAACAATCCATAACGTGCCAATGTATCTCTCACATTCCCATCTCGTAATGATGCCTCCTAGAGGTATTTTCAGTCTCTCTCTCACCACTTGATCTCAGCCATCCTGCACAAGCAAAAAATCTAATGTCAGCCACAACTCTCATAAAAAAACACCAGTTAGAGGCCAAGTCGCACCTGTTTGGGAAAAAATAAGCAACCAGGTCGCTCAAAAATTCCCGATAGATGCGACCAGGTAGCTCCTTTTCCTTTGAAAGATGTGACTTGGCTTCATGAAACCCAAAATGCTCATGGAGGACCTCTAGGTGACCAAATGCAGAATGTAAACCACTAAAAAGATGAGATTCAGTGAGAGATCTTACCTGCAAGTCATGAAAATCAAAACTGTCGATTGGATCAGGAGAAATCAGCAAATGAATATTTAGGGCCCACCTCTCCAACTCCACAATGAACAGTGACAATGACACCTCACCAAGTGGACCCCACCCTTATATAGGCCCCATTTGACCTAATTTATTCTGATCGACATAACATGACCATACGGACTTCGTTTGAGATGCCGTTTAAGCCACTGGTTTCATATTTCCACCCTCTATCTCTTTATGAGACCATCGTCTCATGTTTAACAAATAAATTTCAGGACCATTTCCTGAAAGTCACCTCAATTTACAAGCCACAACATGGCGATACAAGTGTCTAAGGACCTATACTTGAATCACTATTGCCTCCCGCCACTCATGCGGGTTTTTGGGCCACCACCCGTTAAGGGTTACCATTTTGAATTTTTTTGTTGTATTTTTAACACATAGTTTCCTTCTCCATCCACCGCACCTTACGCGGGTCTCTGCATCACTGTCCACAAAACGATTTATTTTTCTTGCATGTATTCGACATATAAGTGCCCCCAGACTTGCACTCACATCACATGTAGTCAAGTCCATCCACCATAACTCACACACAACTCTCTTGACCTCTATCCGAGAGCCACCTCGGTTTTTGTGCCTCTGCTGCACTGACTTGCGAGCCTTTGCCGCAATCTATCCCGCGCATGTATTGGTATGTTTGAGAGCCTTCTTCTCCGTCCATACTGTGCGGATGACCTTTGGACCACTGCCCACCCGACATGGGCGACCGCCTGTGCCACTGCAATTGGTTGACCACATCGGAGTTTCGTTTAAGCTATTTTCTGACTCTTAAACACAATGAAAATATTACCGAGCGCAGTTGCTTCCTTTCCCGCTCACTAAAGTATAGGAAAGGGCATCTGCATCATCTCATTTACCTCCTTTTGCAGACTATGTAGACCATCAAATGAAAAGGACCACCTTGACATATTCAATCCAAGACCGTTCCCCTCTACATACTTTTATTCTTTCTCGGGAAGAGGGGCCGCACTTTATGAAAAAGCTCACCATGGGTTATCGTTAAGCTCTTTTCCATCCTTCTCATCAAGAAAATATTACCGAGAAAACATGGTTTCGTTCATGATTGTAAAAGTATTTGAATGAACGTCTAGTTAGTACAGGTTTAACCTTTTTCGGTTTGATTGGACTACCAATGGTAAAGAAGTCTCTCATCCCCTGCAGGATAGGCGAGCTCTCCTATGTATACTTTTATGCTTTTTCAGGCACAAGAGACTACCAATGAAAAAGAGCCCCCACTAGAGTCTTCTTCATGCTTTCAGACTCTCTAAAATTGAAAGCACCATCGGGCATTTAATTTCTCTGGCTCACCAAAAATCCATGAGATCGTACCATAACGGTGTCCCTAGACACCACCCCACATAAAACAGTTTGGCATCAGTCCCCCATGGGGTCACCTTTGTTCAGAGTACTCTACAATGTGTCTTCCTTGGATCCCATCAATATCAAAAGCATCTACCTTCTCCAAGTATTTCCCATATGCAGTGACATTTTCGGTATTACAGCTATGATCCCATTCCGATGAGTCAAGTTTCATTTGCTGCCTGGTCTGCCTACCATCATACTCTGAACAAAGGAAGTTTGAGTCTACAACACTCTACTCTAGATGCGGTAATAGGTCATCCATCTCCCATTGTCTCCTACGAGGGTTCCCAGTAGGAACCGCCGCAGGAGCTATGGTAACTACCCGCCTCTGATGCCCAGGTGGCGGGCGAGGACCAATATCTGCATATACAAATAAGGACACCATCAGTCCACACATATCACACATACAACTATCAACCAACTCAAACTACACTATGTTTAAATATGAACACAAAAACATCCCACATACATACCAGCTAGTCCCCACGCCTAGCCGGGAGGTCGGGGCATCTCGGGGTCCCCGTGATAGTCCATACCCGTGTACGAGTACTCCTCAATCACCTATAGAAGCTATCACCATTGCTCTAACAAATCCTTAGTAAAAAAGCAACCCAATCTACCACCACCCTCTCGGATCATCATCTGGCACCACCAGTACATTCGTGGCTCCTGTGGACCACTATCCTGCACAGCCCAGTGCAGACGCAGTGTAGGTAATTTCTTGAAAAAGAAAGCACATAGGAAGGGGCTAAAACAAAATCCTACCCCAAATGTCTTCGATTTGTTTAACTGCCACCGAACATCCTGAAGATACATCTGGACCCATCCATAGTATGTTTCCCCTATATCATTCTCTACTAGCTAAAGCTACCCTCCAGAGATCTTGTGGCTCCCCGTGGAACCCAAGATGCGCAGCAGTAATTTCTCCACCGCTCATGTTGACAGATTCTCAATGTCACACATCAGGATATAGGAGCCACGCACATACATCATAGCATAACAGTGCCTGTCACACAGCTCCTCCAATGTCCCCACCCGAGACAACAACGGTGCTAAGTTACCCACAACTCCCAACATAGGGAGCCCAGTTAGAAAGTATACATCCACCAGTGTGATCTCAATCCACTGGCCCTGAAAGAGGAAGGCCTCCTCATCAACATCCCAAAAACTCACTAGTGTTTGCAGTAGCAAACCCAAGCTCTTCATGAGGGGTATCCTCATGAACTTCATCAATCCACAACGCGCCAATGTATCTCTCACATTCCCATCTCGTAATGATGCATCTTGGAGGTCTTTGCAGTCTCTCTCTCGCCACTTGATCTCAGCCATCCTGCACAAGCAAAAACCCTGATGTCAGCCACAACTCTCATAAAAAAACACCCCTTAGAGGCCAAGTCGCACCTGTTTGGGAAAAATAAGCAACCAGGTCGCTCAAAAATTCCTGATAGATGCGACCAAGTAGCTCCTTTTCCTTTGAAAGGTGTGACTTGGCTTCATGAAACCCCAAAATTCTCATGGAGGACCTCTAGGTGACCAAATGCAGAATGTAAACCACTAAAAAGATGAGATTCGGCGAGAGCTCTTACCTGCAAGTCATGAAAATCGAAACTACTGGTTGGATCAGGAGAAATCAGCAAATGAATATTTAGGGCCCACCTCTCCAACTCCACAATGAACAGTGACAATGACACCTCACCAAGTGGACCCCACCCTTATATAGGCCCCATTTGACCTAATTTCTTCCGATCGACATAAAATGACCATACGGACTCCGTTTGAGATGCCGTTCACACCACTGGTTTCATATTTCCACCCTCTATCTCTTTATGAGACCATCGTCTCATGTTTAACAAATAAATTTCAGTACCATTTCCCGAAATTCACCTCAATTTACGAGCCACAACATGGCAATACAAGTGTCTAAGGACCTATACTTGAATCACTATTGCCTCCTGCTACTCATGCAGGTTTTTGGGCCACCACTCGTTAAGGGTTACCATTTTGATTTTTTTTTTGTATTTTTAACACATAGTTTCCTTCTCCATCCACCGCACCTTACGCGGGTCTCTGGACCATTGTCCACAAGATGATTTATTTTTCTTGCATGTATTCAGCATATAAGTGCCCCCGGACTTGCACTCACATCACATGTATTCAAGTCCGTCCACCATAACTCACACACAACTCTCTTGACCTCTGTCCAAGAGCCACCTTGGTTTTCGTGCCTCTGCTGCACTGACTCGCGAGCCTCTGCCGCAATCTATCCCGCACATGTATTGGTATGTTTGAGAGCCTTCTGCTCTATCCATACTGTGCAGATGACCTTTGGACCACTGCCCTCCGTCCCTACATAGGCGACTGCCTGTGCCACCGCAATTGGTTGACCACATTGGAGTTTTGTTTAAGATCTTTTCTGGCTCTTAAAAACAATGAAAAGATTACCGAGCGCAGTTGCTTCCTTTCCCGCTCGCTAAAGTATAGGAAAGTGCATCTGCATCATCTCATTTACCTCCTTTTGCAGACTATGTAGACCATCAAATGAAAAGGACCACCTTGGCGTATTCAATCCAAGGTCGTTCCCCTCTACATACGTTTATGCTTTCTCGGGAAGAGGGGCCCTACTTTATGAAAAATCTCACCATGGGTTGTTGTTAAGCTCTTTTCCAGCCTTCTCATCAAGAAAATATTGTCGAGCAAACTTGGTTTTGTTCATGCTCATAAAAGTATTTGAATGAACGTCCAGTCAGTACAGGTTTAACCTTTTCCGGCTTGATTGGACTACCAATGGTAAAGAAGTCTCTCATCCCCTACAGGATAGGCAAGCTCTCCTATGTAAAATTTTATCCTTTTTCAGGCACAAGAGACTACCAATGAAAAAGAGCCCCCACTGGAGTCTTTTTCGTGTTTTCAGACTCTCTAAAATTGAAAGCATCATTGGTCATTTACTTTCTCTGGCTCGCCAAAAATCGATGAGATCGTACCATAACGGTGTCCCTAGACACCACCCCACAAAATATAGTTTGGTAGCATTCCCCCATGGGGTCACCTTTGTTCAGAGTACTCTGCAATGTGTCTTCCTTGGATCCCGTCAATATCAAAAGCATCTACCTTCTCCAAGTATTTTCCATCTGCAGTGACATTTTCGGGTATTACAGCTATGATCCCTGTCCCATGAGTCAAGTTTCATTTGCTGCCTGGTCTGCCTACCATCATACTCTGAACAAAGGAATTTTGAGTCTACCACACTCCTCTTTCCCTTGTTCAATTCTTTCCCTCCCCCCCCCCCCCCCCCTTTCAGTGGGTTACTCCGTAGATTGTCTCACACCTTTCGGTTATCTCCCTCATGCTTTTGGTCAAGGAAACATCATTGCCTTGACTAGGGGCAGGTCTCCCTCTGTCGATGAAAACACACATATTCTAGAGGATAGACCTATAGGTCCCTATACCTTGGTTTCATTAACATCATTGATGATTTCCTTGGACCACTTGAGAGGAGTCCTTAGTGCCTCTTGGGATGGTTGTTTCTCATGTGCTCGACTTCAACTACATCATCCCACCGTTGAGATTCGTACAGGGTTTGGTCTTTGCAGTATTTGGTCGAAGACCCCTGATGTCACTTGAATCTAGCACATTAATGAGTATATTTGAGGGACCTAAATAGGTTATGTCCCTTGTGATTTATGGGTTGCGTTGGAGACAGCATTCAGAAGCCCCAGCAGTGATTCTATATATATTGATGATTGATGCAACATACTTGTACCATAGAGACTCTGATTCTCAATCAGCGAGTCCATATAGCTATGTACCATTCCATATCTAGCAGGATGTCAGTCATGAAGATATAGCATTCCATGAGAATGCCATGGGTCCAATGTACCAGATCAGTATTATATTCAGCCTCACATTGAGGCAACCATTATTGTACCATGAGTTGTATATGATAGACTCTTGTATTTTAGAGCATAGATCAAATTATTCTTTTGACGTTGTCATGAGCATGGGGATGCCTGCCTCATCCATATATATGTCACACATTATTTGTATCTCACCCATTGATGGGAACCATATTAATACAAAAACCAAAAGCCACCATGCCCTTGCCCCCAGAGCACCACCTCTACCCAGCAAATCTTATGATGTCCGTCAACCATATGATGAGCTCCTACCCTCACACATCCGGGGGAAATATGTTAACCCGAAAAATCCCTCACTTAGCTCTACATGGCCTACACCACCCAAGGACACCCATACACGACCTTCATAACACCCAATCAGACCCCCACACCCTCAAAAAGGCTTAAGAATGAAGAAAAGGGCTTAAAAACCACAAAAAAGGAGCCTAGATAACTCTCCTAGGGGCTAAATCCTCCAAACAGGGGCTAAAACCCCTCAAAGGAGCCTAAAACCATAAAAGGAGCTTAAGTTAGGGTAGAAGGGGCTAAAAGCCCAAAAAAGGGGCTAAAGCCCGGACCAAGGGCTTAAAACCCTAAAACCCCCAAAAAAGCTATAAAAGGAGGGTGGGGGGTCATTCTAAAAACACTCCTCTCTTGCATACTGTTATGCTACCCGTGGATGCCTTGAGACCTCTTTTCCTCTCAAGCCACCCACATCCCCCTCTCTTCCACTCATCTTCCCCAGTGAGCCATAGCTCCTCCATTGCTGAGTGAGATAGGGAGGTGCTTCTTCCAGCCAGCGCATGGTGGCCCATTTCACCAAAGGAGAGGTATAACATAGTCTTGTTTATGTGTTTGATTTGTTAGTTTAGTTTTTTTTTCTGACCATTAATTGCTTGCAGGTTTGATTTCTAACATGTTTTGCAGGTTTATTTATGTTTAATATTTGTTTGCAGGTAGCCAAGGTGAAGCCCTAACCTTGTTTGCAGAGGGGCTCACGGCCATACTGTTTCTTGTTCTTTGCTTTCTTTCTATTCTACTTTTCTTTCTACATTTTCCACATGTAGGAACCTACCCTTCTGTCCTATAGACAGAAGGGAGCCATTCCTGCCCCTGTAGCAAGGAGAAATCCCTGCTACAGGTATGTGTATATTTCTTTGAACAAATTAGAGTCATCTCTAATCATTTCTTTGCAGGGGACTCTTTTCTATGTTTTTACAGATAAAATAAATCATCTAACAAATGGTTTTGAAATTTGGTTACAAATGGGTCGTTCTATTTCTTTGAGCAGGTCATGGGATATTACCTAAAAAACAAAGTACTCTAAAAAAAACATTCAAAACATATCTTAACTTTGAAGTTTTAAAATTCTTGTTTATCATTTTCAAACCACTTATTTTATGATTTCATTATGCTTCAGACATGTACATTCCCGATTAATTGAAAAATTGCTCAAAAGGCTCACTTTAATTATCATGTTCTTCAGAATTTTCACACCTATAGATTAATAGCTCATCTACACTTGTTATCAAAACTTGACTCTTAAATATTTTTGAGGACACTCCAGGATAAGTGGAATTTCTGCTTGTGGGGAACATTATCTTTTATAAAGAAGATAGACTGAGAGGCCCAAGAACATCTTTAAGTTATTCTCTTTTGACATGATCTATATTTAAGGCCATTTTATGATTTTCTTTAATATATAAATCATGTGTTTAGCACGGCTTAGCATGCTCTAGTACCAATCGTTTTCCATATACTCAAAATATTTATACAAGGAAAACCTGTCGGGGTACTAAACATGCTTGTTGGTAGCAGGTCAATGCTAAGTAAAACCTTAAAAACAAGGAAGTTTGATAAATGCAGGTAAACCCATCGGGGTATGGAACAGTCTGGATGGAAACGAGGCTATGCTCGCATGGTACCAAGATAGAACCGCTGAGGTACTGAACATGCCTACTGGCAGCGGGGCAATATCGGGTAAAAGAGATCTAGTTAATGTGCCATTAGGAACATGGTTTAAAAGAAAAAACATGTTTAGGCATATTGTTTCTGATGTCATTAAAGAATAACCGTAAGTTGGCCTTGGATCTGGCAATCTAAATTCAATCAATATCTAGGATATGCTTATCCTATAAATGGGACCCATAGCTGTAAACTCCTACAAATTCGAAGGTGAGCTAAAAAATTCTTGAGATGACAATATATCCTTACAACGAGGTAGGGATGACTAGTTTTCCCTAGGGTGCTTTCACTTATATCTTCATCACATGATAAATGATAAATTTATATATCTACATATTTGAGCACTGTTATTTTTGGATAAATGTATATATCTAAATCCTTTCCATTTATTAGTTAATATTTCTCTCTTTTACAAAATTACAACAACATATTTGAACTTTTGTTCATTTATTTTGGAAGTTACTTAGTTTTCTTGTATGGTTTGAGGAAAGGTCATATCTTTGGTTTCGGGGAGGATTAGACTGTCTGTATTTATTTTTACTTAGAAGAGACTCATTGCCAAATGACAAAGTGCTTGCAGGATAATGCAAATAGCAAAACTGGTTTTAAAATATTGGATGAATAAGGAAGAACGCCAGAGAATGATTTCATATGACTTCTTTGTGGCGTGGAAGCCTAGGAAAAGCCACGATTAGCAGCAGTCTGATCCAACAAGCTCATTTTTATGGAAATTTGTATGAAGGATCATATGAAGGGTCAAATGTCAATATGAATAAAAAGTCAAATGATGGTTTGAATCAAAATTATGATATTTTCGTATCTATGGTTAAGTGTTAGCTTAATTTTGTTTGGGAAAAAAACCGAGTCATATCATTAGAGTCACATCCACATGATATTATGACTAATATCGATTCATGATAGTACAAATTAGATCTAATATGATTTTATTTTACCTCCATATGGATATGATACGACCATATGGTACTTCCTAGTCATCATGACTCTGCCATCACCATTATCCTCTTTTCCGCTCACACGCATAAGCTATCAGATAAGTTGACCTTCTTATTGAACTAAGGCTATTGTTATGAATTTGGTTATACATCCGTATTAAGTTACATGTTCAAATTGTCCAAATTTTACTTTGGACATGGTTGAACCAACTAAACTTTAGAAACTCATTCAATTATGCGTTTTTGACGGCACACATTTCAAAGATTTCCATAATTCCATGATCGTCTAAGCATGCTGATCTATTTGCATGATCATTTGGTAGGTTGAATGTGGCATGTTTTAAACCAACACTATGCAAATATTCTCTAATTCCATCATTTTCACTGACTGTTATCACTATAGAGCGTTTTAGGCACCTTTCTCTCATACTCCCTATAAACCCTTGTATTTTCCCCTCTTCTTAAACCATGTCAAACTGATTTGAGCTGGAAAGTTACCAATATTTGTTCCAAATGATAGAGTTCAGAGAATACCATGAAGTATTTTTCACAACGGTTGGAACCCGTTCCTCCATCTACTGCAAGGATACGGTGAGGAAATCTCATTAATTTTTGCAATGGGGTTTGATGGGAGAATGTCTAGGGTAGGACATCTTTCCTTCCAAGTCATGGAGGAATCAATTGCACACGCCACCAAGCTTCCCCGAGAAGGCAAGCAATGGAATAAACACTGGTTTGTTCCACGGGCATCGCATAACATTTCCCTCAAGCCTGAATTTTGGCATGTGACAGGCGTAAAAGGTTATCACCATAGTTGGATAAATCCTGAATACATCAATCCGCGGATGGTCATTATTCATCTGGTTACATGTGAACGTAATTTTAGTGTTTTCAAATCCTGTCATCTCCATTTATTGGCCCATTTTTTCAATAACAAATGTCTTAATTTTCCTTTCTTTTTCCTTTGAAGTCTAGAAAAAATGTCGAACCTAGTTCGCAAAAATACCCTTCACCCCAAAAGCAGCTTATACCACCACATCTTGATCAAAATTTTAATCCTGGACCATCTCAAGGAGTGAAACCAACCTTGGGAGACTTTTCTATTCAAGGTGCTTAATCCCCATCTTAATATCCACAAATGATCCCATCATATTCAGAGTGGGACTAGTCAAACCTTACCTGTAGAAAAGGAAAACCCCAACATCATCCACCTTGATGAAGATACCTCAAAACCTATCCCATCTGCACAAAATACCCTTTCTAGTCCTGTGTGTGCCGAATTCATACCTTTCTCATGACCTTGCACTAGGAAACAAAAGGAGAAAAATGTTCAGTGTATGCTCTCGCCCAATACCCAGACCGTAGTTCTGTATGATGTGCAGACCTGTCATTCAGATAATGTTGCTGAATTAGAGAAAACTAACCCAAATTCATCCCTGTTAGCATTATCCAGTATTTCTTCCGAATTACTAAAGGATGCCAATGAAACAAACATTCCTACATCTGCTAAGGATATTAGCCCCGAAGAACACATTCTTACTGTTGATTTGGATCCACCATCAAGGGAAATCAGTCCTCCATGACATTCCAAACGGTCCGTAGAGCCATATACGCCACCATAGCTAACAATAGACCAGTTAACTTATCATTTGACTCAATCAACGAAGCAAAATGAATGATATGTTAAGTTGATTTTAGATCTTGGAGAGGAGAACAAAGAGTTTCGGTTACAGATTAAAAATATGGAGGAACTCCACAAGACCGTTATTTTATCACATACGAATCATCAAGAAAGAAATGCCCTTTTGAAAGCACAGTCTAGGAAACAAAATTTCAAACCATCTGCTTCATCAAAGTCAGAGGTAGTTGCTAATGCAGCTCTGCCTCCCTCCTAATGCTATCTTTTATTTTGACCAATGGGATCTCGCATTCGTTCGGTTTGGGGGAATGTTGATACTCATTTTGTCACCATTTTTGGCTAAATATTTTACATATTGGACACATGTTTTCTTACCTTTTGGCATCTTTTCTACCATACAGTTCACCATTTAGCAGCAGGTATGGTCATATTTTGAATTTATGCAAGTTATGTTTTATTTTGCATTATTTCACGATTTTCTTGTCTAAATTCGATGATATGTAATGATATCCTAATGTATGAAACTGTCATTACATAATCATGGTCTTCAGTGAACCAACAGGTAGGTATTGTATCTATCCTAGATGTGCGCAGAGCATATCCAACACATTGTCTAGCTCACTGTTCGAACTGTCGAATCAACCGCGTATTGCTATCAATTGATTCCTCAGCATTAAAGGAATGTAACAGCCGTAAACTGTTGTGACCATGTGCCAACATGTTAGCATGAGCCTCCTTCTGGAAGAGCGCTTGTGTGATGCCTCTGTGTGACACCTTGACACCAGTTACGATTAAGATGAGTTTATATGTCACATCGCACGCCATAGAAGAACCCAATTTGCAAAGAAGGAGGAAACGTCATATGTTGGTTACCAATGTAGTTACCTGCCATAATGACTGCTTTATCTTAAGAGTAGTCAACCACTAAAAGGGTCGAATTGCTTGTCGTGTTGTAAAAACGTTATATATTCAAACGTTGTTATGCGAGAGGGAAAAATGGTCTTTTTTAGTTGATATATGTAATTAGTCAATTTAAAAAACTATGTAACACCTATTCCTTTACTTTAAGAGAATTTTTTTGAACGTTGTGTATGATATGGTATTAAGCAACACGAACTGGTTAACACTCTAATTGTTGGGAGGGTCTCCCGTTAACCAGAGCCTTTTTCTTTCCATGTATTTTCATTCTCCCTTTCTTGCAAGTAGTGTACTTTTATTTCTAATTTGTTTCTGTAGCTTAGTTATTAAAATTGTTCATGTTGTTTACTTCCTGTAGCGTAGACTTTGAAATTATGTTGATCATGTAATTTATTTCATAGGACAAGCAACCGGTTGTGTATAGTCTAGTTTTCAAATTCCTTTTTCAAATCGTTTCAGTCTATTACTTGGTTCATGTTAGTAGAGTAGATTTCTTTGAGTCAAGTACTATAAATTTAATTCTTCCCGTTTACATTATGTAATGAATTCAGTTAAAGTTACATTACAGTTTGTTTGATGAATAGATAATGATGCTTTTCATTCTGAATAAAATTTAAGTTATTTCATAAATTGAATTAAATTGCTACATAGGTCTCATTTCTATCCTTTATACCTTGTTATCATATGCATGAGTCAGTTGTCCTCAACAAATCATTTAGATTCATTTTTTTCTTGAAGTTTTAGTATTTTCCTAAGACAGACTGTCATTCAGATAGCATGTTTTGTCTCTCATACAGACCTTCATTTCAGTTTTTCATCCAGTCTTTCATTTAACCCTGGACGTTTTTAATCTTTTTTAATCTTGTCTATTTAGTTTTTTTATTCTATTTTGATAGTAGTAGTTAGACAATGGTTATATATTCTCTTAAGAACCTTATATGCGATTGTTTAGAGTACTGTTGGAGGAGCTAGTCGGTAAGCCGATTAAGTCGATCAGCCAACTAATTAGAGATTAGGTTGGGCACATAAGGTCGTGTCGGTTGATCGAACCAACAGGTAGTTATATGTAACTTTTTGTAAATCATATATACTAGGCTGTTGAGCTAGATGGGAACTTGGTTCAGTTCTATGTTTTGTATGGACCCTTTTAATATAATATAATATGTTATTCTACATCTATGTTCTTGTCTCTTGTCTCTATTATATTTGTATGTGTAATGTCCCCGGTTTTGCCCCGTTTGCATGATGTCTATATTGTAATTAATCGTGGTGAGGAGCTCAAGGAAAAATCCCCACCATCGATTTGGTTATGTGTGTGTTTCGGCAATGGGGATAGTTGCCGATGGTTTATCATGCCATTTGGCACATTATAATTCGGCGTCATGTAAATACGCACATCAAATAAAACTAAAACCACAACCAGCTACGGCAGTGCAACGTTGAATGAAAAGGGCATGGTTCCAAAGGATAAGGGTGCGGGGGATGTCAAACCTTGGTTTATGGGGGAAAGACCCATGTGTTGCCACCTTGTTATTTTGTCACCTTTCTTGTCTCTTCTAACCTCTTTATTTTTGTTGTTGTTGAGGTAGTTGGGGCAGTTATGGTGGGTAGTGGAGTGTGGCAGGATGTTAGCCTTTTCCCACGCGTACACTCAACCAGGGAGTTGACCTCACATTGGGGAGAGAAACCGCGGCCATTCTCACCATCCTCTCCATGATGCCACTCCTTCCCTGGTTGGTTCACTGTCTGTTCATTTTCCTCACGCGACTGGCCTTCACCTCCACCGCCATCTTCTTCGTGGTTTGTTCATGCTCACACGCAGGGACTCTGCATTGGTTTTGCTCATGCCGGGAGCAAGAGAAATCGTGGCTGTCGCTTGGGATTCTCGGGTGCAGGAGCCATTTCGCGCTCAGGGACTGTGTGTAATTTTCCTTACCGATTTGTGGCCGTGCATTTGTTTTCCTTTGTGTGTTGCGGTTTGGTGCCAGTTGCACTCACGCACAGACTATTTGGGGCGTTTTTCCCATGTTGTGAGCCGTGCTCACTGATTATGTTTTGAGGTTGTTGTCTTCCCCACATTTTGTTTGTTGTGAGTTGTGTTTTCTCACGTGGCTGCTATTGGTAAAGGCGTGACTATTGGATTCTCCTTTTTTTTGGGTTGTGCATTGCTGCTATCATTCGTTGTGAGTTTGTGGCTGCTAAAGTTCCCTGGTTTTGGGGTTGCAGCTGAGTTGTTTTGGCCACGTTAGGGCCAAGAACATCTTTGTGTTGTCTTGTGGCTTGATCTGTGCTTATCGTTTGTTTGGGACTATCCCCGGTTGTCTTTACCTTCTTCACGGAGATGTGAAGGGTTTGTTTTGCTGCAGTACACAGTGGTTGGTCTTCGGACTGTGCTGGCTTGGCTGATTGTGGAAGGCCTAGTAAACCCAGTGGTGTTGGTTTGGTTGGTTGTGTCCCTCGGCTATGTGTAATCCTGCATTGACCCTTATCCTTAGAGGAATCATGCCCAGCTCGGGGGTGGCAGTGTGCTGAGAGATTGATGAGTACGCTGGCCTATGGTTGGGTGGAACGTTGCAGTGACGTAGCTGGTTGCGGAATTATTCATCAAAGATAAGTTACCTTGACTGTTCCATCTATGCAATTATATTGAATTATAATGAACATGTTGAATGCCAGAGTTGTATGTGTGCTTGCTTCCGCTGTATGTTGATGAACTGTGCATCTGTGTATGATGGGTTATGCATCCTGTTATGGATCATGTTAAGTTTTCAATTCCAGCATTGATTTATCCTTGTTTATGTTCATGGGGCTTTTTTCCCGGTTGTAGTGGTGTTCATCGCGTCCTCTTCGTCAGTTAAGGGATGGGGACGTGACAGTATGGTATCAGAGCAAAGGGTGCAACAGTGGGCCTCTATGGGCCAAGAAGATGCAGTGACAGAAGCAGAATCGCCTTCTATCCAGCATATATCATAATTTGACATGGCAGCAGCAAAATTCAAAACTTTTTCTAAGTATTTGAACAGTGGTTCATCGGAGCACTAAGCGGAATTGACTTCCGCTGTGGCGGAAGAGTTAGCGGGATTAACTTCCGCCGTAGCGGAAGGGTTAGTGGAAGAGACTTCCGCTGTAGCGGAAGAGCTAGCAGAAGTGCACCTGACGGAGGACGTTCGGAGGGAAAAATTTGGAAAATCGCCTAAGTATTGGAAGTTCATTGGAAGAATTTAGGGGAATGGACTTCCGCCATTGCGGACGGCAAAGTAACTACGCACCCGAAGGAAAAGTCCTCTGATTGCCAACGCCGAAAGTTAAAATTTCCCTAAGTAAAGCACAGATCGGAAGAAATAGTTGTTTGGCATGCCGTCATTGTGGAAGCCAAAAGCACTAATATTCCGAAGTGCAAAGGCCACCGACGCCCAAAGTTAAAATTTCTTTAAGAAAATAGTGGCCAATCGGAAGAGAAAATGGTTTGTGGGCCGCCGTTGCGGAAGCCAAAAGCACTAAGGCTTTCGACCAGAAAGGCCGCCGACGCTGAAAATTTTAAGTTTGTTCTAAGTAAGTGGCGACCAGAAGGGATTAGTGCACTAAGCTTAGGGTTTTTGGAAAGAGCGCCAACGCCAGAAGTGTTAGTTTTTCATCAAATAAGCTAGCATTATGATCTTAGGATCTTTTCACTGAGAGAATAACAAGCACATCACAAGAGACAATAGACACAAAGAGTTTTTCTCGGGGAAACCATAAAGGAGAAAACACCACAACTTCCTTAGAGAAAGAATCAGCACCAAAACAGTAAGAGATCTCCCCAATAGCAGTAGACTTCTTGTCCCAGTAATTTCCTTCTCCATTAGTGCGCCACACTTGAGAGAGTGAATGATGTGTATGATAAATAGAGATTCTCACTCTCTATTTATATTCTTTCATTCACTTGAAGTGCACTTAATCACGTAGGCTCAACTTACAATTACCTACTCGAGCCTACACCTTAATTAGTGTATAATAACTCAAGTGCCCCGAAACTGTGGGGACTTACCTAATGACTTGACAAGACTTGTTTACATTATTAATCCTCCCGATCGGAACATCGGGGCATGACAACATGACTCAAATACATAATAGAAACATCCCGGAATAAACATTGGGTTACAATACATAAGATACATAGAAGAATACATTCCGAAGTTACATATACATCAACACTCCCTCTTAACTAGGAAGGTATTCTTTCGACACAATTTTCAGCATTGGTCTTCTTCTTGGTATCAGCTAGATCATCTCGTCTTCAAGTCATCTTCGTCTTCAAGTCATCTTTTCCTTCAAGTCATCTTCATCTTCAAGTCATCCTCAGATCTGGATCATCTCTCGATCTGGATCATCATCACTGGACTGGATCTGGATCATCACTCGATCTGGATCATTACTGCTGGATCATCATTACTGGATCTGGATCATCACTCGATCTGGATCATTACTGCTGGATCATCATTACTGGATCTGGATCATCACTCGATCTAGATCAACACTAGTGCTATCTCATGATTCTTCTCGTCATAGGAATTTCTACAGAGCCAGCCCTTTTTCATGCTGGTTGTAGGCCTACCCATCATGTAGGTCTTCGCCCAACACTTATATCTGACCTGCTCATCAGAAAGGAACGCCCAACACTTATATCTGATCATATAAGAACCAAACCTATAATCACATCAGAAATGCCCAGCACTCACATTCACCAGCATGATAGGACATCACATCACTAACATCTGTGAAAAGGCTCAGCACTTACATCTGACCTACTCGTCAGAAAGGCACAACCATCCAGGGGAACACATGCGACCACACTGATGGAACACTCCCATCCAGACAAGAACACATCCTATCACAGTGATGAGAGATTTCAGCACTTACATCTGACCTACTCGTCAGAAGGGCACAACCATCCAGGGGAACACATCTGACCACACCGATGGAAGACTCCCATCTAGACAGGAACACATCCTATCACAGTGATGAGAAATTTCAGCACTTACATCTGAGCACATGGGAACACATCCCTCAGTCGCTCCAGAAAGGATCTGCACTTACATCCATCCAGGGGAACACATCCAACCACACTGATGGAAGGGCTTGCACTCACATTTGATCCTATGAGAACACATCCCAACAGTCATATTAGAATGGCCCACAGTCCTCGACTGAGCTACCTGGTAACTGACCAGGCACCTCCATTCTCCTAGAGAATGGTAGTTTCCCTTACATCTGACCTACTCATCGGAATGGACAACACTCACATCTGACATGGAAGGAACTAAATCCTTTATCCATGAATAGAATGGTTCAGCCCTTACATCTGACCATGGAAGGAACCAATCCTCTCACCATGTCAGAATATCTATGGATCTCATCACTTTCTCTGGGAGGAAGCCTCGATCTGGAGAACACCAAGTCTCTCTCTGAACTACTTGAACTTCAGCCTAGCCAATGGCTTCATCAATACATCAGCTATATCTTCCTTCGTCGCAACATACAGGAGCTTCACTGCTCCTCTCTGCACCATATCCCTGATATAGTGATGCTTGATCTCGATATGCTTTGACCTGTCATGGAACATTGGATTCTCTGACAACTTCACGCAACTCTGGTTGTCACAATGTATACAAGTAGCATCCAACTGGAGATCAAATATATCAAACAGTAGCTTTCGTAGCCATACTGCCTCACAACTAGCTGAACAAGATGCGACATACTCTGCTTCAGATGTACTCAGTGCCACACAGGATTGCTTCCAAGAGATCACACTTGATCCCATACTGAAGCAACATCCCGAAGTACTCTTACTGTTGATGGCACTACCTTCCCAATCAGAATCAACATAACCCTCCAGGTTAATATTTTGATTCGCATCATACTTGAGCCCATAATAAACTGTACCCCTGCATGATTTGCAACCATCAGGTGAACCTATCTCAATGTGTTCTCAACAAAGAAAATATCTGGTCTCAGGTACATCAAGGACCCAATCATCTGACAATACATCGTAGCATCAACCGTCTCTAATGAAGAATCACTCAATAGCTTCATGTTCGGTGCCATAGGTGTGGTCATGCAATCCATCATCCTGAACCTCTTTAGTATCTCTACTGCAAACTTCCCTTGTCCAAGGAATATTCCATCTGTACTCTGCCACACCTCCATACCTAGAAGAATAGTGCATTGACACATAACAGGAGCATCACTGGTATTTTGTCTTCAACCTTGAAGCAAAGGTTGGAATCCGCTTTACTCTCAGTAAAGCCTAGAGTCATCAGTAATCTGCCCATCCTATCATACCATGTCGAAACTTAGATCTTCTGTAGTCACTCCCTCTGAAGCGAAGCATCATACTCCCTCTGTCTTCTGTGCTCTATGCATTCTGTACCGGAGTGACAAGTAGCTTCCTATGCTACTAATATTCTATGTGACCATCTAGTGTATAGACTTGCATCTTCAACCTTGTAGAAAAGGTTAAGATCTTCATCAATCTCATCATGTATGTGTTTCAACTCTTACTGGCTGAAAATGACTCTTCGTAGTCTAGGCCTTCCTTTTGTGAAAATCCTCATGCTACGAATCTTGCTTTGTATCCCACGATGTTTCCATCTACTGCATGATGGAACTATGAACTTCTATTCAGGTCTTGATACTGTGCCCTGACATCATTCTTCTTGAACTGGTCTTCCCTTTCTTCTTGGTGGCTGGAAGGTTCTGCATCAATTATGTCACTGCACTCGTCATATTATTCTTCATTTTGAAATGTCGTCACTTGCTCTTCGAAACAAGTATTCATTCTTCTTTGCTTGTAGGTGATTATGTATGCGATATTTCCTACAAGTCAAATTCATTTATATGGTTAGAAACATTTCATAAGGAATATTCATACTAGCAAGTTATTATGCATAAATATGTGATCATGCAACTACTTTAGCCAATACAACATTCATCCATATCTCACTGAAACTTTCTAGATGCCTTCCATCTCTACCAGGACAACATTGAGATTGTGCACTAATCCAATATGTCAGCAAAGAGGTTTCATTCTAGATAAGTAGCAATGGAGAGTTGTATAGCACCATGAGCTACTTACCCATCACATGCATATTAGTAGTATACTGCCATTAATGCAAACATCCTATCATGCATGATACATCAAATGAATATAAACAAATGCATAACAAAACAATATCATGAAATGACAATTGAATACTTATATTTATTTGTTTTGAGGGTATACTCCTTCTTGAGCCTTCAGCTTCATCGTCTTCTTCATTCATAATCGCATCATTTCTTATCCAAATGCTGAGGTGGATAAGAGGTTCTTCAAGAGTTGATTTCTTCATATTCCTCATTGCTTGAGGGATCTTCTTTGATGGTGAGAGCCGGATCTTCAAATGCTCCCATCTTATCTTCTCTTCTTATGGGTAGAGCTTCTTCTTTTTCCCAAAGTTTGCTGAAAGTAATCACTTCCTTCTGGAACACATTCCTTGAATGAATGAATTCCACGATCCTAGGAGGCCATTCAAGGTGGCCATCACCACTTCTGCATTTTTCACTTCTTCTTTTACCACTTCAAGTTGTTTTTTGATTTGAGAGACTCTTACGACTGTATGGTCTCTGCATTCTGGATCTTCACATTCTTCAACTGGTTTCTTTAGGTCATATTCTGATTTTTGTTCTTCCCTTCAAATAGCTTGAAATTTTGGAACAGCTTTGCTTGTAATGCACATGTGCAAGCGTTCTATGCCAAAGCTCATTTGGCTCTACTGTGTCATGGATCAAGGCTTGTTCTGGATGGCCCTTCAATTTGTACAAGACTCCTTCTTGTTCTCCAATCACTACCACATCATTGATAGTATTTCCTTTTGGCCACATGATGACTTGACCATCTATGAATGCAACCCGCATTCCTTTTGCATCAATGCTGAAATGGAGAGAAGGTACTTCTTGAGTTCTGGAACAAACAATACTTCTTTCATTGTTAGAGACTTACCAGAGTCTAGCTTGTATGAAGATTCCCTACTACCTTTTATTGGATATTGGTAGTCATCTCCTAGTTTCACCTTGTGAGGTGATTCGTGTTCTGATAGTCTTACAAAGAATTCCTTGAATCCCATCATATGTTTGGAAGCCCCACTGTCTATAAGCCAATCATTACTACCATGAGTAATGTTACCTGTGAGAGCTGATATCATAACATATTCATCCTCACTTGAAGAATCTTCACTTTCGTATCTGGATCTCTTTCTGGATGGTTCATCATCCTCTGCTGCATGAGCATGATGTCTTCTTTTGTTGATCTTCTTCTTGTGAGAGTGGTTCTTGCTCTTAGGACAATCTTTAGAAAAGTGTCCCTTTTCATCATATGTATAACATCTAAATCTAGATAGATCCCTTTTAGAGTGAGAGCTCTTACTTTTAAAAGGTTTTCTTCTTTCCTTCTTGGAGTGAGTTGTGAGGGCTTGGTCTTCACTTCCCATATTCTCTTCCCGAGCTGCTATCCGTGCTTCTTCTTGAGAACATTCTTCCCATAGTCTGCTAAATTTTACCAACTTCTTTCTTGCATAGATTCCTTGGATAAAAGCATCCCATGACCTAGGAAGGCCATTCAAATTAGTCATGACAATCTCCGCATTTTCCACTTCTTCATCAATAGCTTCTAATTGTTCCTTGATTTGAGAAACCCTTGTGAAGTATGACTGGATAGTTTCTACGTTCTGAATCTTCACATTCTTCAGCTGGTTCCTCAGGGTCATCTTCCGATTGATGTTCTTTCCTTCAAACAATTTGGTTAGGGCATCAAACATAGCTTTAGGTGTCTTGAGAGAGGACACCTGTGGGATGAGATGATCCTTGATAGAATCAGCAATGATTCTCTTTGCCATAACCATCTTCTTCTTATGTAAGGCCTTTGCCTCATCTCCCTCTGGAACTAGAACCTCCTCATGAATGTAGGAGTCTAATTCATTCTCTTCCAGGACCAGGGAGATCCTATACTTCCAAGCTCGGAAGTTATCGCCCCCCTCAAGCTTTTCATCAAGCTTGGTATGATGAGACATCTTTAAATAAGAACCTCAAATGGAAATCCAAAAGATTTTAGATCTTACCAGGTTCAAGATGTCGGATCTGAAACTTGAGCTAAAATCCTGCAGAGCTGGTTCTGGAGCCAACTAGGGTTTTGATTTTCCGGAGTTCTGTCCACCCAAATGTATTCAAATTTGTTCCTAACTTCAATTTTGGGGAGGATATCAATCCAGTCCTGGGCTCACTAAAAAATTCCTCTTCTGTAAAAAGCCCTAATTTTCGACCCTAGTGACAGGTCCAAAACTGAAAAACCTCAGAATTGAATTCTGTTTCGACAGAAAGATGCGCCCTATGGAGGAGAGTAATTCCACCTTACTTTTGCTGAAAAACTGTGGAGGAAGATCCACAAAATAGGAATCCCTAGTTCCCGCAGCTGCATAGTGTCTTCTTCTCAAGTTAGCTCTGATACCATGTTAGTTTTTCATCAAATAAGCTAGCATTATGATCTTAGGATCTTTTCACTGAGAGAATAACAAGCACAACAATAAACATAAGCACATCATAAGAGACAAGAGACACAAAGATTTTTTCTCGGGGAAACCATAAAGGAGAAAACCCCGCAACTTCCTTAGAGAAAGAATCAGCACCAAAACAGTAAGAGATCTCCCCAACAGCAGTAGACTTCTTGTCCCAGTAATTTCCTTCTTCACTAGTGCACCACACTTGAGAGAGTGAATGATGTGTATGATAAATAGAGAGTCTCACTCTCTATTTATATTCTTCCGTTCACTTGAAGTGCACTTAATCACGTAGGCTCAACTTACAATTACTTACTTGATCCTACACCTTAATTAGTGTATAATAACTCAAGTGCCCCGAAACTGTGGGGACTTACCTAATGACTTGACAAGACTTGTTTACATTATTAATCCTCCCGATCGGAACATCGGCACATGACAACATGACTCAAATACATAATAGAAACATCCCGGAATAAACATCGGGTTACAATACATAAGATACATAGAAGAATACATTCCAAAGTTACATATACATCAACAAGAAGAAGATAGAGTTTTTGCGTGCCACCGTTGCGGATGGAGGAACAGTTAGGCGTCCGATGGGTAAGTTCTCCGACTGCCGACGCCATGGAGAAGTTTGAAAAATTTGGCTAAGTGTTGAAATCATCGGCTAATTGGAAGCAGAAAGTGGTTGAGCGCCTGCCGTTGCGTAAGCGAAAGCGTCTCATGTTTCGCCGTTGCGAAAGTGATAGTCACTAAAATTCCGATGAGAAGGACCTCCGACTGCCGACGCTGATCGAAAGAAGAAAGTGTTTCATGAGCCGCCGTTGTGGAAGCAAAAGCACTAAGTATTCCGACGAGAGAGACTGCCGAAACGTCGAAAGAATTAGTGGTTCTAAGAGCCAATTCTGCGAAATAATTAGTGGTTCCGAGAGCCGATTCTACGGAAGAAATAGTGGTTCCAAGAGCTGATTCTATGGAAGAATAATTGGGGAAGAGACCCGATTGAACAAAGGAAAATTCAGCGGTTTTTCAGAGGGATTTTCAGCTGTCTTTCAGTGGATTTACAGGTGGCTAAGTTGGTCGTGGTGTGTAAAAATGCAAATATTTGGTGAAAGTCTTCATTCTTAGAAGTGCTGTGGTTTTCACACCGAGGTCAGAATGAAGCATGTGTATAGGTGTTGGAAAGCTTATCCAATAGGGAACAAGGGAAAGTCATTGGAATCTGAGCATGAAGCAGCAAAGTGCTAGTGATGGCCACTGCTATCGAATGGACAAATATGGACAGTTGCATGCCCAGGGGTAGCAAGGACTATGAAGTCAATCAGCTGCTATATGGAAGAGTAGTTCCATGCCAGGATGAAAGACTTGAAAAGGGAAGTTTCCTTGAAACCCTGTCTTGCTGATTATAACTACATTCCTAAGTTTCATGCTTGAAATGCATAAGGATATGTATCGTATACATAGGATATTAAAGATTTTTACATTTATAATGAACCACTAATGATAATCATTGCTTGATGTTGGCATTAGTGGAAAAACCAACGATGACATGGACCCGGATGAATATGTTGCTGATGCTGATGAATGACACCAGCAACCCTATAGAGAAGGGGTAAAGCAACAAGTCCAGGATAAAAGTTGGTGAGCCAATTCTGCAATCTCCTGCAAGGACCAACCAAATTGGTCATGTCAAGGGTGTAAGTAGGACCCATGCAGGTAAGATTTTGCATATGACAAATTCCATGGACTGGTACAGGTAAGATACCTCATACCATGTGAATATTGGAATGTAGAAAGGTGTCATGCCTATATATGTTGATGACATTCATTATAGTAATGCATCCTATATGAAAGGACATGGTTAGGCCATGCATGGTATATTGAATGCATTGAGATGAATGCATGTGATATTATGAATAACTAATGACTGAAATGATGAATTAATGATAATTCTGGAACTGTTTCAAAGGTTGTTATGAATGCAGGATAGTCATGATCAATTGGTCGCCAGAAATGCTCTGTGGAAGAGCAAGGTGGTATGAATGATACGCCTATGACGTAAGGAGTATCTAAACACTTCATTTAATTGCATGAACAATATGACTATACCTTGCAATGTTAATATGATAATAATGGCATAAAGTAAATGAGCTTTGATAATATTGATGTGACTAACAGCTGGAAGCATTTGAATTTTATAAATTCTGAAAATGCTTCAGTGATAGTTGTAGCAATGAAAAGGTTATAGGCATCCAGACTTATCAAGTGTTTGGTTGATTGAAACTTATGTTTCAGGTAGATTATTTCGAGCATGGCAGTGAGAGGTAAGATCCTGACTAATGCCAGAATATACCATATGGTATGCATAATAGGTTGTTAAAATTTGAATTGTGAATTTCGGATTTGAGGAATTGCTGACAACCACTAGCCACTGTTGGCTTGCATAAGATTGTGTTTGGTTGATTGAAACTCATGTTTCAGGTAGATTATTCGAGCATGGCAGTGAGAGGTAAGACCCTGACCAATGCCAGAATCTACCATTTATGAGAAGAAATCTCATGGTTGTGAAAGTAGTTGGCATGCATGATGGGTTGTTAAATTTGAATTGTGAATTTCGAATTTAAGAAATTGCTGACGACTACTAATCACTGTTGGCTTGGGTAAAATTGTGTCAGGTGGACGCATGGTAAGTGGGTATTCGTGTTATGTTAGTAAGCATAAAATTATAATGGGCATAGTAGTGCTGCTTACAAGAAACCCACAATTGAGCAAGTCAATTTCTGTAATAGATATAATTGCAAATTCTTATTGAATTGGATTACTAATGTCATTGCTTGGTTATGGAACAATCAATTGGGATTGTAGTATCAGGTAATGACTGACTGTTTGGCTATTTGATGAATGTGTTAGGAGTACACGCTGAAGGAAGATCATGTGTGATGACCTACAAGAGCCAAACTTCATAGGAAGGTTTTCCCTTATCTTGGAAATGGGTTTCGGATGAAACGCCATTGGACATTTTGAAAATGTCTCATCTGCACTGCATGTTTGGTGATAACATGAGTGAGATGGTATGGGTTATGTCGGTAAGACATGTGTGAATGTGAAATGTAAAAAGGAGTTGGGGTGGCTAACTGAGGGATTGTTAACTCAGGGAAGGAGCCTCTATTCCTCCTTAACAAAGGCATACGGCGACAGCAAATGGATAAGTGTTTCGTAACCCTTGCTATGAATATGCATGTTAATTATTAAATTCCATATGCAGAACAAGTTTTGATTTAATATCCATTATGGCCGATTGATTGGGTATGAATAGGACTTACATGGCACACATCGGAAAGGGGTGCACACTTTCCCGATGTCGGATCATGAAAAGGGGTTTTCAATATTGATTACACTCTAGGGAGTGGACGCACTCTTGGTGTCTCAATACTTGATAGTGAATGATGAGAAATGTGATTACCATTTTAGAGCAATAACGTTGATGAGTTGCTTGTATTGCTTATGTTGCTTGTGTTGACAGGCTAAAGGTAAAGGTAAAAGGTAAAGGTAAAATGGTAAATGGTTGTTGTGAGGGGTTGCGGAGTAAGGGTTATTGTTGATATAAGTGTATGTTGATATAAGTATATGTTGGGCTGTTATATGCTTGAGGATCCATAGTAGATCCTAGACCTGGAAATGGTCATGATAAAGTTCCAAGCCCAGTCGACATAAGGATGTACTGGATGGACATTGAAAAAAAATAATTTGATGTTGTGGAGCAGCCGGCATGTTGACCTAACATCTAAGTCCATAGGTGATCCCAAGGCTTGCAAAGCGAAGCTGGATCCTGTGGACGAACGAGGAAACGCATAATACAGATAAGTATTGGATTATTTTTCTTATGAATATACATGTGTATATGATTTGGTTAGGATGTTTTAAGCTCTTGTTCTAGAGATAAAACCGATGAGAATAAACTAAGCATGTGAATTTATTCAATGTTTGGATACAGGTATCGCTGGAAGCGAGGACTATGAGAGCATCCTAGGGGTGCATGTGGACATGTGACTATCTTGGAAAGCTTGGGTTGAGTGGTAAAGAAAAAGGTGCTAGTAAGACGAGGGAGTCCTAGCAATTGAGACTAACCATGTGGAGAGACTCCATGGTTTAGAGGTCTGGAATAGACCAAAGACACTAAGTGTCATGACCAAGAAGGATTGGTCCAGCATTCACAGTGAAGTGAAAGAGGCTAACAGCATGAAAAGCCACTGCGATGGTGTGGGTTCCAGGATGGAACAAAACAAAGAGGGGAAAAACTCTTACTGCTCTCTCTTTCCTTTTGCTTATATATATACATATATATTTATGCATTGTGAAAACAAAAGATTGTTGAATGCATGTATGACTGAAAATGGAATGTGTGTTTTGCTGAAGGTAAATTGTGAATGCTGGAATGGTTAATTACTTGCCCAAGAATGGAAATGAATGAGCTCGTGTTCCTGTTGGGAAGGCATGAAAAATATGAAAGTCTCCTTGATGAGGCTTGGACTATCATGCCAATTGGGTAATTAACTGACTGATTTTAATGTCTATATTATGCTTGGTCTGATAAAATTTCAATGGTGCATTCCACAGATGAGAAAAATGAAACTAGGTGGTGCACATTGATCATGGCAGCAGATCAAAAGTTGTTGGACTTAGCTGGAAGTCTCCTTCAAGTGATTGCCAAGACCCAAGAGAATCTTAGGGAAATGCTCAAGATACAGAAAAGGCAGAGTGAAATGAACCACCATATTTTGCAAGAATCTATTGGTTTGCAAAGGGAGGTGAAAAGCCTTCTGGGAGCAATCGGCAAAGGAAAGGAAGGTGGATCAGCGATGGGACATTCATCTAAGCGACCCGATAGGAAACGGTCCAGGAATGAAGACTCAAAGGAAATTGAGCAGGTAAAGATGAAGCAGCCAGTGAGATGCTAGAGATGCGGAGGACATCATTTACGCCGGGACTGCCCAATGAGGGAACATGATGAAGGAAATAGCCACAAAGTTCCTAGAATTCGGGATGATCTGGAAGCTGAGAACCAGCAGGAGAAGTCCATGGGGCTTAGTCTTGAATGTTCAACATAAATGATTGAATGTGGGACAGATCTGCAATTTTTGAAATTTTGATGTGCAATTATATATGTATTGTATATATATGTAATGGAACACCGAGGACGGTGTTACTCCAAGGGGGAGGGAAATGTAATGTCCCCAGTTTTGACCCCGTTTGCATGATGTATATATTGTAATTAATCATGGTGAGGAGCTCAAGGAAAAATCCCCACCATCGATTTGGTTGTGTGTGTGTTTCGGCAATGGGGATAGTTGCCGATGGTTTATCATGCCAGTTGGCACATTATAATTCGGCATCATGTAAATACGCACATCAAATAAAACTAAAACCATAAACAGCTACGGCAGTGCAATGTTGAATGAAAATGGCATGGTTCCAAAGGATAAGGGTGTGGGGAATGTCAAACCTTGGTTTATGGGGGAAAGACCCATGTGTTGCCACCTTGTTGTTTTGTCACCTTTCGTGTCTCTTCTAACCTCTTTATTTTTTTTTGTTGAGGTAGTTGGGGTAGTTATGGTGGGTAGTGGAGTGTGGCAGGTTGTCAGCCTTTGCCCACGCGTACAATCAACTAGGGAGTTGACCTCACATTGGGGAGAGCAACCACGACTATTCTCACCATCCTCTCCACGACACCACTCCTTCCCTAGTCGGTTCACTGTTTGTTCATTTTCCTCACGCGCCTGGCCTTCACCTCCACCACCATCTTCTTCATGGTCTGTTCATGCTCACACGTAGGGACTCTATGTTGGTTTTGCTCATGCCGGGAGCAAGAGAAATCGTGGATGTCGCTTGGGATTCTCGGATGTAGGATCCATTTCACGCTTAGGGATTGTGTGTAAGTTTCCTTACTAATTTGTGGCCGTGCATTTGTTTTCCTCTATGTGTTGCGGTTTAGTGCCAGTTGCACTCACGCACAGACTATTTGGGGCATTTTTCCCATGTTGTGAGTTGTGCTCACTGATTATGTTTTGAGGTTGTTGTCTTCCCCATGTTTTGTTTATTATGAGTTGTGTTTTCTCACGTGGCTACTATTGGTAAAGGCGTGAATGTTGGCTTCTCCTTTGTTTTGGGTTGTGCATTGCTGCTATCATTCATTATGAGTTTGTGGCTGCTGAAGTTCCCTGGTTTTGGGGTTGCAGCTGAGTTGTTTTGGCCACGTTAGGGCCAAGAAAATCTCTGTGTTGTCTTGTGGCTTAAGATGTGCTTATCATTTGTTTGGGACTATCCCTAGTTGTCTTTACCTTCTTCACGGAGCTATGAAGGGTTTGTTTTGCTGCAGTACGCAGTGGTTGGTCTTCGGACTGTGCTGGCTTGGCCGATTGTGGAAGGCCTGGTAAACCCAGTGGTGTTGGTTTGGCTGGTTGTGTCCCTCGGCTATGTGTAATCCTGCATTGACCCTTATCCTTGGAGGAATCATGCCCAGCTCGGGGGTGGCAGTGTGCTGAGAGATTGATGAGCACGCTGGCCTATGGTTGGGTGGAACGTTGCAGTGACATAGCTGGTTGCGGAATTCTTCATCAAAGATAAGTTACCTTGACTGTTCCATCTCTAAAATTATATTGAATTATAATGAACATGTTGAATGCCGGAGTTGTATGTGTGCTTGCTTCCGATGTATGTTGATGAACTGTGCATCTGTGTATGATGGGTTATGCATCCTATTATGGATCATGTTAAGTTTTCAATTCCAGCATTGATTTATCCTTGTTTATGTTCATGGGGTTGTTTTCCTGGTTGTAAGTGGTGTTCGTCGCATCCTCTTCGCCGGTTAAGGGATGGGGACGTGACAGTATCCTTTTAATGTGTATTATTGGAAACCCTCTGTGATCCATGAGATTGCAACATTGGTTCCGTTGTCGATAGTACATATCTGAGATGAATATAAGAAGATGATATTAGAACAAGAGATTAAGAACTAGTGGGAGCGTAAGATAGCAAATTATTTGCAAAACTACGTGCAGAGAAACAGATTAACGATTGCTCAGGTGAAAGAAATATTCTTCACCGAAACCCATGAGAAGTTTGTAGAATCGGTACCCCATCTTTTGAAAAAAAATTTGGATGAAAAATCCATAAGCGACTAAGGACCAATAACTATTAGAGAAACTGATTCGAGGGGGAAGAACAAACTTGTCGGAGTGGTTTGAAAAGATCATCGATGAATTTTGCGAGGAGCAAGTTATAGAAGAAATAAATTTAGTAGAAACCATTCAAAAGAAATTCTATACAGACCTTACCGAGTAGTTCCTGTGTTCCTTGCCGACCTTGTTGTTCAAATTCCTAATAGAAAAAGGAGTGGGTCATATTGTTGAACCTCGTCCATCACTACATGAACCACCACAAAATTCTAATTGGGCAGAGAAACAAAGGAAGTGGGAGAAATTCATTACCGAAAGGGAGTGGGAATATTTCCTAAGCAAGTAAACAGAAATATCCAAGCTTTCTAAAGCATCGGGTAGGCCATCAGGGGGTAGCTAGTCATAGGTCGAGATAAAGTGAACAGGATTCTAGTCGACTAAAAATAAATACCATCACCAACAATGAAAATTCAACCTAAAAAGGAAATCGAAGAGACAGTGACACACAAAGGTACGATGGATTTATAAAAAATAGAAAGAGAGAAGAGGCTGAAAATAAGGGAAGAAAGAAGAAAAAGAGCTATAGCACTGCAAAGAGGAATGAATACTAGGGTGACCAACCAAGAAAGAAAGATGGAAGAGTCGAGTCATGACCGATGGGAAGAAGGCATGGATGAAGAGGCATCACCCATGGAAGAAGACTTGTGGATAGAGCAGTGAGAAGCTCTCCAAATAGAAGTTCCCCAATAGATAAGACCTTTGTCTCCAATGAATCTGAGTACTAGAATACAAGCCATTGTCGAAGAAGATCTAAGACTAAGAGCTGGTGAGTTCAGTATATTGGGCCGAGTAGACGACGAAGTAAATGATGATAATCACTTAGTGATCCATTGACCACAGGAAGGAAAATGGATCATGCTTTAGGCATACCCTTTCGACCGAAGTATCCATTTACTTTACCCAAATCATGAAGGAGAACCCCCCTTTCCAAATATAGATTTGGAGAATACAGAACAGTCGGACCTGCAGACAAATAATTGTAGTTGGACATTGACAGGAGAATTCAACCCTAACCAACTTCTTGTCAGAGAATAAATGACAAACAAAACAACTGATGAAAATGAGAGTTCAGTTGGCAATAGCTCTACAAAAAGAAACAAGCAAAACATCCCACTACCCCCACCACCACCCCCACCACTGCCACCTCCTGAAGAAGATAGCGACAATGAATCTGACATGGGTCATGGATCAGCACATATCCCTCTATATGAGTGCGACAAAGATCCTGGATGACATTGGTTCATCTGCGAGTCGACATGGGAGGCAAATCAAGTCACAAGAGAAGATAGATAGATGGCACAGTTCACTGGTGCCTTGAGGAAAAGAGCACTAACATGGTAGATGACCTTTACTGAAAGAACCCCTCAAGCATCCAAAGCAGAAATTAAAGTGCAATTTTTGTTGTTCTTTAAAACCCCAGATGCAAAACATGTGGCAGCTAAAAAGTTGAAAACAACATTGCGAAAGCTAGTAGAATCTGTTCGAGAGTACAAAAAACGCTGGAAAAACCTCCTCATCCAACTGGATTATGTAATTGATGAGAAACTATTAATTCAGTGGTTCCTTGCAGGTCTATCACATAAAATCTGGTGGCACATAAGCCTAGAGATGTTCAAAACATACGAATATGTGCTTACTAAATCTTTACAAGTGGACATGGACAAAGATTTCCCAGCATAGCCCACAAATACTAGACTGGAAGAACAACTCAAAATCATGCAGAAATCATTGAAAGAGATAAACCTTAAGAATCAACATGTCTAGTGCACAAAATGATCAATGGCCAGAAATTCAAAAGATAATTGTCGACAAGAAATTAGCCGATAGGATGTTCGATTTGTGCAGACAAAGTGCTTTTGCGACATCTGCTAAGAACATGGAAAACACACAACAAAAGATTTCCCGTATAACATGAAAGATGGTAAATCATCTTGGTGTGCTATCTGTGAAGTGAAAAGTCATGCCACGACCAACTTCCACCTAAACTTAAAAAATCAACAAAAATACCAAGCAGTCTACCAGAAAAATGTAGTCGTGCAAAACAACGATAACAATTAGCAAAGCAATGCTCAAAAAGAACAAAATAATCAAAGGTAATAAGGTCGTCAATATGAGTGTCGGTTCGAAAACTGACATGGAGGATATGGAGGTCGAGTTCGATTCTCTGGGAATCACAACAATTGACCACATCGGCCCATCCAATGTTTGACGTGCTACAAAGAAGGTCATCGATATGTAGACTACCCATACAAGGAAAGAACTGATTTAAAATTTTGTACTAGCTATGGAGTAGGGGATCACTCATTAGAGGATTTCCCTACTATGCTTGATAAAATCAATAAAAATAATCTGCATAGAGTAACCCAACAAGGAACAAAATTTGGGAGTGATAATACATGTATAAGCAAAATAAAATAAAAGAATGATTATCCTAACCTAGCTAAACAAAAACAACTATATAAAGATGCAACGAATATATTTAAAGAGTTTTCTCGACAAGAAGAAGCTGATGATAATAGACAAAGCACAATTATCGAATTAATACATTTAGTACAAGATGATAAAGCGGTGTCTCAATTCATTGACTTATTGTATAAAATAAAACACAACAATAATACAGAAAAACAAACAAAAAATATATGTAGTCTAAACCAGAAGGACAAAAGTGATGCCGACCCACTTGTTGACCTAGAAATTGAAGGGTACCATGTTCGACAAGTTGTGCTTGATTTCAGGTCACAAGTAAACATTATGACTCATGACACTTGGGAACAATTGGGTAGACCTTCGACTATACAAGTTAGGAATATACCTGAAATTAGCCGACCAAGGTCTGATTGAACCTATCGGAGTTTGGATAAATGTTGACACGAACATAAAAGGAATATTGACCAAAGTCAACTTTGAAATTATTGACCCTAAAGAAGGATCGAGTTCCTTCCCAGTGTTAGTAGGTCGACCTTGGGGAATAAAAATGAAAGCATCAATATCCTTAGATAAGGAAAGGATAAAACTAAAATGGAATGGACAAAAATTCATAGTACCTATCCATCCATCCCAAGGAGAACCTTGGATAGAACCTGTTGATGAAGAAGTCGACATCCGATAATTATATCAAATACAAAACAATGAAGAATACATAGAACCCAATGTCTATGGTGAACTTCACTTAGGCAATCAAGGTTCAGTAGGATACAATTTAGATGCAGAATTATATGATTGGGATGTCGAGAACTACAAAACACAAGCAAGAGGTTGTTGGACCATTCAAACAGTGCAAAAGAAACTAGTCCAACAATGCTTCTTGGTGTCCATCATCCCAAAAATATTTGAAAAGAAAACTAGGGAATATCCTACCCTAAAACCAACAAATTTAAGTATCAAACAAATCCCAAGATACAAAGAAAGAGAATCACCAGTTATGCATATAGAACAAGTATCCAGAAACATTAGTGAACATGGCCGACTACAAAGCTTAGTGGAAACCTTCACAGGACAAGCTGCTAGATGGTGGGATACCCATCAATCAAGATTGCAGACATGGAAAACAGCTTTGACCCGCTTTATAGAAAGATTTGGAGGAAAAAATTTAACCAATCAAGATCAAATACCTATGTTCATCCAAGGGCAGGATCCAGAAGACCACATAAGAACATGTGAAAAAGAATGGAAAATACTTGGGTATAAAGATGAACGTACATGGCCACACCTTTTTCCATCGACACTATCCGACTTACTAAACAAATGGTACAAAATGGAAGAATATCAGGGTGAAACATTCCTATGGCATGAACTAAGAGAGAAATTTATCAAATATTTCAGCTTTATACCACAAGACAAAAAGTTATTCAAACCCACAAAACAAATCAAGGCATTTATAAAGCCGACCGGGAACAAAACCCTAAATCATGATTGACCGACAATAAACTACAATAACATACAAACCAATACAACACCACAATCAACAAGACTAAGAATGGAAAATTAAAATACGAAAGGGAAAAGCTTTACATGGAAATCATACGATTTAGAAACAACAAAACCAATTCGCACAGTGCTCAAAGTTGAGACAATCAAAGACACCGACCGAATGACTACAACAGACTTTCCTGCCACATTTTCATTGTTTAAAGAAGGGATCTGACCAATCAATGAAGTCAAAGCACTAGAATAGTCATATGCTAAAGTAAATACTAAAGAATTCTACATCTCAAGTGATGATCGACCAAAAATGGAAAAAATTGGAGACTAATGGAGTGAAGAACAAGCAACATAAATAGTAAACTTACTAAAAGAATTCCAGGATGTATTCTCTAGAGACTACAAATATCTCAAAGGTCTAGTCCATGAAATGGGTGAAATGAAGATTGACATTAAACCTGATGTCCGACCTATAAAGAAGAGACCATATAAATTAGCTCATAAATACAAAGAGATAGTCAAGAAAGAGATTGATAATATGCTTGTAGCAGGAATTATCTACCCTATTGACCAGTTAGAATGGGAAAGTCCAATGGTTGTTCAAAAAAAGAAACATGATCCAACCAAAATAAGGATCGATGTCGACTTCAGAGACCTAAATAAAGTTACATTAACAGACCCATTTCCAACACCTTATGTAGATCAAATCTTAAATGAGGTCGCAGGACATGAATGCTACTCATTTAGAGATGAATTCTTAGGTTATAACAAGGTACCAATAGCGAAAGAAGATCAGAAAAAGACAACATTCGTATGTGAATTTGGCTCATTTTCTTATAGGGTTATGCCTTTTGGACTAAAAAATGCACCTGTAGTATTTTTGAGAATTATGGTCAAAACATTTCAAGAATATATCTACAAAACAATGGCAGTATATTTCGATGATTGGACAATATACTCTATGCTGAAAGATCATTGCAAATGGATAAGGATCATGTTAGAATGATGCCAACAAATCTAGCTATCTATGAACATAAAGAAATGCATATTTTTAACCCCTATAGGGATACTATTAGGACACATTGTCTGCAAAGAAGGCATCAAGGTCGAATTTGCAAAAATAAAAATTATCCTCGACTTAAAACCACCGGTGAACCCAAAACAAGTCAGGGTACTACTTGGTCATACAGGATATTATAGGAAATTCATAAGATACTACTCAGATATGACATATCCATTGGAAGAATTATTAAGACAAGATCAGGAGTTTGACTGGACAGAGGAATGCAACATATAATTCGAAACACTAAAAATGAAGTGAGTCGAAGCACCCATTCTAATATTTCCAAATTGGTCGACCAAATTCCATGTACACATCGATGCATCAGGCCTAGCAATAGGAGCAATCCTAACTCAACTAGGGGACGACGGAATGGACTACCCTATATTTTACATCAGCAAATAAATAAATAAAGCAGAAAGAAACTACTCGACAATAGAGAGAGAAGCATTAGGAATGGTTTTCGCACTACAGAAGTATTGACATTACCTACTAGCCAATCCGTTCATCTTTTATACCGACCACCAGGCACTAAAATACCTTGTAAATAAACCCTTACACCATGGGAGAACTTGTCGATGGCTACTTCTGTTCCAAGAATTATAATTCGAAGTCATTGTCAGACCAGGAAAATTAAATGTCAGACCCGACCACTTATCATGAATTGACACAGGAGAGGAACCGACAAGATTTCAAGAGGACCTACTGGATGCACATTTATTTCGAATAGAAGCAGTCCTAGCATAATTAGAGAAAATAACTCAATTCTTAGGAGATGGACAAGCACCAGAGGGCATGAGTACGAAGAAGAAACAAATATTAGACATTAAAGCTACACCATATATCCTCATAAATGGATTCTTATATACAATGGGCCTAGACGACATCCTCATAAAATGCATATTAGAACATGAAAGAAATATATCATGTATGAAGCACACTATGGACCTACAGGAGGAAATTTTCAAGTAGACACAACTGCCAAGAAAATCCAACAGTTAGGGTTACGGTGGCCGACACTTTACAAAGATTGTAAAAATTTTGTAAGCTAATGTGACAGATGTCAACGACTGGGTCGACCTCTACCTAGTACATAAATTCCCTTGATATCAGTAAACCAATGTTTGAAATTTGAAATTTGGGCCATCAACTTCATAGGATCATTCCCCATACTAGCAAAAAGAATAGGTGCAAGGTACATAATAACTACAGTAGAGTATGTAACCAAGTGGGTAGAAACAGAACCAGTCGACACATGTTCCAGTGAGATAGCTGCTAAATTTATCTATGAAAATATAATTACCAGATTTGGATGTCCAATAACCCTAATCAGTGACCAAGGTTCACACTTTATTAATAAAACCATTAAAGTACTAAAATATTAGTTCAAAATTGACCACCGACGTAGTACATCTTATCACCCTCAGTCGAATGGAGCACTCGAGGCATTCAACAAAACATTAACAAAAGACCTAACAAAAATATGTAACATTGAAAAATATGACTAGGATGAGAAGATACTTGCAGTACTATGGGATTACAGAACATCATACAAGCGTTTGATAGACCAAACACCATTTCTACTAGTCTATGGACAAGAAACAGTTGTTCCACTACATTTTCGATAGAAAACACCTATTATAGCAGAAATTTTACATGTCAATGTTGAACAGAGAAGGAAGGAATGACTGATGCGATTAATAAAGCTAAAAGAACACTGACTGATTGCTCTACAACACCAAGAAATCCAAAAACAATAGTATAATTCATGGCACGATCACAATATCAAAAACAAAAACATATCAGTAGGGGACCTTGCCCTACTATACAATAGTCGAGTAAAAGGAAAACCCAAAAAGCTACATACAGAATGGATGGCCCTCTATGTTGTCAAAGAGATTCATGCAAATGGATTAGTCCGAATAAGGACATTACAAGGAATAGTATTTATGAAACTTGTTAAAACAAAAACAGTACAAAAATTAAAACAAGTTGGAAAAAAAAACATGTAACGACCATAAATGTCAGACAAAAACTATAAAAATAACAAAACAGAACCAACACCCATAACCCAGGATGACGATAAATCAACGCTTTGACAGCTGACATCAAACCCATTGACATACCACCATCGACCATTCAGATGATCGACATCGACCAACGAACCTGAAGGTCACATCACGCCTTCATGACTACAAGCACCAAAATCAAATCACCATTAACACAAACTCCAGTGACCACACTAGACCATCACTTCTGCCATTAATACACCCATCGACAGATATGTCAAACACACCACCTATAAATACCAGACTAGAAAAGGATCATTTACAATATTTTGAACAGAGAGAGCAATTTAGAAAACAGAAAACTAAGAACCGAGAACCTCTAAGAAAATTCAAACAAAGAACTGACAAAATGGCACCAAAACAAACCAGAGCCGTAGCAAAAACAAAGGAACTACAATCTGCTGAAACCCCATTAATGAGGAGGTTAAGAAACATAAAGAATGCCAAGGTCTAAGAGACCTCATGGGCAAAAACATGGGCTAAAATCAAGGAATGGGCCTATGTCGATAAGAAACCAACACAAGCAGCAGAGAAAGTAAACCCCACCTCTATTATGAGCTACATGAACATATCGTTCATGGCAAGTTTTGGAGGAACAAAAGAAACAACAGTGAAGTTCATTATTAGCCGGTACCACAACGAGAAATTCTACTTCGACATACCAGTCGAGATCTCTAGCGAAGTAATATATAAATTGACTGGTCTATTCAACCAAGGTGACCCAGTACTAGTCGGCATAAAAGAAGGGCTAGTAGTGCAACTAACTAGAACACCATCAGAAAAGAATTCAAAAGCGATAATTATTAGCCAGATACAAGCCCAGATGCCACAAATTGTGGGCAAAATCATAGCAACAGGGCTCACACCTCTAGGTCGAGGAATCGAATTGAAACTGGATATGCTAGAGGGATTAGATATGATAGATGACATAGGAAAAGTATACATATGGGATCAGTATGTCACTAACATGCTCAAAGGCATCTGTGAGAAATGCCAGGAGTTGGGAGGGATTATAAGGTTCCCATCTCTGATAATATGGATAGTAATGTACTACTTGTGTCGATTCGAGGACAAGCAGTTCCAAGAACCAAAAAAATTCCAAATGTGGAGGTTCAAACCATTTTCCCAGACTAGAACACTGAAAGAACTAGAAAATGGAAAAGTGATGTTGGAAAACTGGTTCCAACAGCTGAAAATTCAGGCGACTAGATGGAGGGTTACCTAGAACATCTGACGATGTCTGCCAAAAACCACACACATCCAACTGGAGCTTGACCATACTGTGGTTTGGTATATGTAGGGTGCAAAGGAAAAAGAAAAGACTCTCAACTACTATCTAATAGTCGAAGAGATCTTCCGTGAACTAGCTCAACAGTTTGGCACAAAACTGTCGATACCAGCAAAAGCCAAGGAAGTAACCCTAGCAATAGAAGAACCATTAATAGACCAGGAAAAGGAAGAATATTACAAACTTTGACTACACATAAGCACCTTCATGTTGGAGGAAACACTATCAGAGGACACCAATCGACTTCAAATCACAATCATACCACCAACAGCCTAAAGGGGAAGTACACAGATAGAACAACAGGTAGCCAATCCAGCTGAGAAAAGTGTCATCCTAGTACAATAATAGGAGGGAGGGGAAGAATTGGGATACATTGAGTCTGACAATCTTGAGAATTACATAACCAAATAAAAAGTCAAAAAGCTAGCAAAGGAAATGGCAGTAGCAAGGAAGAAAGCAACTGAGACAAAAGGGAAGGGGAAACGCAAGTTGATCCTTTCAGAATCATAGGATGAAGAGAAACTATTAGCTGTTGTGGTCGACATCATAGAAGATGCCGTAGAAAAAAAAGTTCTGGTTGAGACACAGTTCCAAAGATTTGTTGAAGTAGGAGAACAGCAAGGTCAGCCGAAAAAGCAAAAAAGTACAAACACCTCAACGTCCGAAAACATTGTTGACTTAGTGTCTACACCCCCACTGCCATCTTTGACCTAGATCACACAGGAAGAAATTCCAAAGCTACCCTCCATAAGCCCAGTCGACATATGCAAAAATGCTATGCCAGAAACCTTAAAGGAGAGGTTCGACCAAGATAGAGATTTCCAGGCATACATTTAAAAACTTCCTGAGCTACTTACCTCTTTCTAGAAGATCACCACTAGGTGTCCTCTGTTCGAAGTTGGTGGATCAAGAAAGCTCATTCCTCCACAACCTAGCCAAATACCCCAGAAATCGAGATCTCTGGGAATTTTAAAATCAACATTTGTGAGGAACCCCGATAAGACAGCTCAAGTTATCGCAAGTCGAACCTCATCCTTTACCCCAACTGATATCACACCCCCTCCACCAGCCAATGAACCAACAAGAGATGTGGAAGAAGAGAACCTGGAAGAAATCAACCAGGAAATTGACAACCTATTCTTCGAAATCCTAGAGGATTCACCCCCACAAGTCGAGGACTTGAAACCTGACCACATCCCTACCACACCAATTACACCTGACCATTCAGCATCACCACCACCACTTCCCAACCTAGAACTTGGAATCGAAACATTTGCACCTGAACCATCAGTATCATAAACGTCTGTATCTGAACCCTCTACACAAAATCCCCCATATACTAACCCAGCTGTAGAAATCATCTAGGAGACCCAACCAGAAGTGCCACTGACTGTTGCAGACCAGCAATGAGACAATCCACTAACAGAAAATCAACCACAGGGAAGTCTAACCCTTATATAAGCACATGCACATCAACAAGTAGAGAAACATAAGCATAAGAGGAAGAGAGACAGAAAGAAGAAAGACCACAAAAAAGAATCACAAGCGGAAATGGTCCACATTAGCCAACTTGGGTCGACCACTGTAGTCGACGCAGCAAAGCTGAAGGATGGAGAGTTGGGACAACTCTTAGAAACTCTGGCCATCGAAGCAAAAACAAGAAGCCAGACTAGATGAAAGGAGCTCGACGACACTGAGAAGGAACAAGTCGAGTTCCTGGTAAAATGCAGAAACCTAGCACAATCTATGATACTAGGACCAATGGAGTGTTAGTTTTTCATCATATAAGCTAGCATTATGATCTTAGTATCTTTTTACTGAGAGAATAACAAGCACAACAATAAAACATAAGCACAACACAAGAGACAAGAGACATAAAGAATTTTCCTCGGGGAAACCATAAAGGAGAAAACCCCGCAACTTCCTCAGAGATAGAATCAACACAAAATGGTAAGACCCCAAGACAGTAAGATGCACTCTCGACATCAGCAGTCTCTCTCTCTCACATTGAGAGAGCTTCTCTTCCCACTCATGTGCCCCAATGAGTGAGCGTGGGTGTTGCAAGTGAGATAAATAGAGAGGCTCACTCTCTATTTATATTCTTCCGTTCACTTGAAGTGCACTCCAACATGTTGACCTCACTTAACAATTACTTACTAGAGCCGACATCTATAGGAGTGTCTAATAAACCTAGTGCCCCACCACTTGTGGGGACTTTGCCTCCTCCCACCAATAGGAGGGTAACATAATGGTGGGGACTATTGCCTTCTACAGATCCAGCCTTCTTTCATGCTGGGTGTATGCCTACCTCCTCGTAGGTCTTTGGTAGCCGTTATATCTGACCTATCCATCAGAATGGCCAACACTCACATCTGAACTGCTCATTAGAAAGGCGGTAGCCCTTATATCTGATCATATAGCACCTAATCCTACAGTCACATCAGAACGGCCAGCACTCACATCTGACCTACTCGTCAGAAAGGTGGTAGCCCTTATATCTGTGTAGGAGTGTATCCTACACCAGAATGGCTAGCACTCGCATCTAACCTGGTAGGAACCAAATCCTACACCCTCGTCAGAATGGCCCCCAGTCCCAGACTAAGATACCTGATAACGAACTAGGTGCCTCCACTCTCCCAGAGAGTAGCAGTAGCCCTTACATCTGTCCTACTCGATAGAATGGCCAGCACTCACATTTGACATGGAAGGAACCAAATCCTCTCACCATGACAGAATGGCTCTGCCCTTACATCTGACCTACTCATTAGAATGGCAATAGCCCTTACATCTGTCCTTCTCGACAGAATGGCCAGCTCTCACATATGCCATGGGAGGAACTTAATCCTTTAGCCATGAATAGAATGGCATTGCCCTTACATCTGAACTGCTCCTCAGAATGGCAGTAGCCCTTACATCTAACCTACTTGTCAGAATGGCTAGCTCTCACATTTGCCATGGGAGGAACTTAATCCTTTAGCCATGATAGAATGTATCAACTCTTACATCTGACCATGGAAGGAACCAATCCTCTCACCATGTTAGAATGGCTATGGGACTCATCACTTTACCTTGGAGGAAACCTCGATCTGGAGAACACCAAGCTTCTCCCTGAAGTACTCGAACTTCACTCTGGCTAATGGCTTCATCAACACATCAGCTATATGTTCCTCTGTCACAATATATTGGAGCTTCACTGCTCCCCTCTACACGATATCCCCGAGATAGTGATACTTGATCTCGATGTGCTTCGACTTGTCATGGAACACTGGATTCTCTGACAACTTCACACAACTCTTTTTGTCACAGTGTATACAAGTAACATCCATATGGAGATCAAATAAATTAGACAATAGCTTCCTCAACCATGCTACCTCACAACTAGCTAAACAAGCTGCGACATACTCTGCTTCGGCTGTACTCAGTGCCACACAGGATTTCTCCCTGCTAAACCAAGATATCACACCTAATCCCATACTAAAGCAACATCCTGAAGTGCTCTTCCTATCAATGGTACTGCCTGCCCAATCTGAATCAACATAACCCTCCAGGTGAATCTTTTGATTCACATCATACCTGAGCCCATAATCAATTGTACCCCTACATGCTTTGCAACAATCAGGTGAACATGTCTCAATGTGTTCACAACAAGGAAAATATCTGGTCTCAGGTACATCAAGGACCCAATCATCTGATGATACATCGTAGCATCAACCATCTCTGATGAATCATCACTCAATAGCTTCATGTTCGATGCCATAGGTGTGGTCATGCAGTCCATCATCCTGAACCTATTCAAGATCTCTACTACATACTTCCCTTGTCCACACCTCCATTCCTATAAAATAGTGCATCGACACATAACAGGAGCATCACTGGTCTTCCGCCTTCAACCTTGAAGCAAATGTTGGAATCCACTTTACTCTCAGTAAAGCCTAGAGTCATCAGTAATCCGCCCATCCTTTCGTACCATGTCGAACCTTAGATCTTTTGCAGTCACTCCCTCTGAAGTAGAGCATTATACTCCCTCTGTCTTCTATACTCTATGTGCTGAAACATTCTGTACCAGAGTGACAAGTAGCTTCCAATGCTACTAATATTCTATGTGGCCATCTAATGTATAGACTTGAATCTTCATCCTTGTAGCAAAGGTTAAGATCTTCATCAAGGTCATCATATATGTGTTTAAATTCTTACTGGCTGCAAATGTCTCTTTGTAGTGTATGCCTTCTTTTCGTGAGAATCCTCGTGCTACGAATCTTGCTTTGTATCCCACGATGTTTCCATCTATTGCATCATGGAACTATGAACTTCCCTTCATGTGTTGATACTGCATCCTAGACATCATTCTTCTTGAATTGGTCTTCCATTTATTCTTGGTTACTTCTTCATGGCTGGAAGGTTCTGTATCAATGATGTCGCTGTGTTCGTCATATTATTCTTCATTTTGAAATGTCGTCACTTTTTCTTTGGAACAAGTCTCATTCTTCTTTGCTTGCAGGCGATTATGTATGTGATATTTCCTACAAGTAAAATGCATATGTATGGTTAGAAACATTTCATAAGGAATGTTCATACTGGAAAATTCTTATGCATAAATATATGGTCATGCAACTACTTTAGCCAATACAACATTCATCTATATCTCACTGAAACTTTCTAGATGCCTTCCATCTCTACCAGGACAACATTGATATTGTGCACTAATCCAATATGTCAGCAAAGAGGTTTCATTCTAGATAAGTAGCAATGGAGAGTTGTATAGCACCATGAGCTACTTACCCATCACATGCATATTAGTAGTATATTGTCATTAATGCAAACGTTCTATCATGCATAATACTTTAACTAAATATAAACAAATGCATAACAAAACAATGAAATGACAATTGAATACTTATCTTTATTTGTTTCATGGGTAGACTCCTTCTTGAGCCTTCAGCTTCATCGTCTTCTTAATTCATAATATCATCGTTTCTTATCCAAATGCTAAGGTGGATAAGAAGTTCTTCAAGAGTTGAGATATTCATATTCCTCATCACTTGAGGGATCTTCTTTGGATGGTGAGATCTTGATCTTCAGTTGCTTCCATCTTCTCTTCTTTTCTTATGAGTTGAGCTTCTTCTTCTTCCCAAAGTCTGCTGAAATTAATCACTTCCTTCTGGCACACATTCCTCGCATTAATGAATCCCATGATCCTGGGAGGATATTCAAGGTGGCCATCACCACTTCTGCATTCTTTACCGCTTCAAGTTGTTCTTGATTTGAGAGACTCTTATGACTGCATGGTCTCTGCATTCTGGATCTTCACATTCTTCAACTGGTTTCTTGAGGTCATATTCTAATTTATGTTCTTCCCTTAAAATAGCTTGGTCAAGGAATCAAACATCTTTGGTGTATTTAAGGAAGACACTTGTAGTACAAGTTGATTCGTGACTGAATCAGCAATGATCTTCTTGGCCTTGACCAAGTTCTTCTTGTGAAAGGCTTCTAGCCTCATTTCCCTCTGAAACTGGAACCTCTCTACTCATGTAGGTGACGAATCCATTTTCTTCAGAGAGATCATATACTTCCAGGCTTGGAATTTGTCAACTTCCCCAATCTTGTCATCAAGCTAATGATAAATCACTTTGAAATGAGAACCTCAAATGGAAATAGCAAAGGATTAGATCTTACCGTTTTGAGGTGTCCGTCCTGGTTCCAGAGCTGGCTAATCTAAGGTTTGTCACAGAAACCCTAATTTTAAAAACTTGGAATATTTTAGATATGATTGGATAGATAGATAGATCCCTTCAAATGGAGCTGTCCAATATACTCCTTTTCTGAAAACAATGGAGGGAAGCTCCCGGAACAGGAAGCCCTAGTTTTCCAATTTCTTCTGCAAAAATTTCTGTTACTGTTTCTATGATATATTTGAAATTACTACTCCTCTGTGTTTGAAAGTTTGCACTGAGGTAACCTCACATGTCCCTGATCCAACAACACATGTTTAATTAGGATTGGTTTCACCATTTGGGATTTATGATCCTTTTCCCAAGGTGACCTGTTACAAGACTATTCTAAACAACGAAGTTGTACGACATGCCGTGTGTCACTGGTTCATCTTCTAAGTATGATATTTGGAAAATAGAAATTAAAGTCTATCACCTTTCTGTAACATCTTTAGTAATTCCATTTGTACCTCTATAGCCCAATATATTGCAATTCTCCCCAGGTGTCCTATTTAGGGATGAATTCTGGAAGAGGCTGGAACCCTAACTTGAAGGGATCAGATATCCCAGAATATAGCGAATCTAAGGTGGAACTTTGGATACAGTGTTCATCATGACATGGTATTCGGCCCCTGAAATTTTCAGCACTTGATGCTTCTCCAATCGCGGGATATAGCAAATGTACCAAAACTTAGCAGCTTTAGTACTTAGGGTTTTTCTAGTTCGGGGTCAAACTAGGGTTTGACTTTATCGGAGTTTCACCCAACCAAATTTCTTGATACAGGTCTCTAAAATTAGGTTTTTATGAGGAGAAAAATCCTATGCTCGGATCACTCAAAAATTCTTCTTCTGTAGAAATCCCTAATTTCCGCATCAAAAACTGAAAATGCTCGAAATCGAATTCTGCTTCGACAAAAAGATGCGCCCTTCAATGGAGAGTCATCCTAGCATACTTTTGTTGATGGATTGTGGAAAGAGACCCAAAAAGTAAGAAGTCGTAGCTTTTGTAGCTGCACAATGTCTTCTTCTCAGGTTAGCTCTGATACCATGTTATTTTTTCATCATATAAGCTAGCATTATGATCTTAGGATCTTTTCACTGAGAGAATAACAAGCACAGCAATAAAACATAAGCACAACACAAGAGACAAGAGACACAAAGAAATTTCCTTGGGGAAACCATAAAGGAGAAAACCCCACAACTTCCTCAGAGATAGAATCAGCACAAAATGGTAAGACCCCAAGACAGTAAGATACACTCTCGACAGCAGCAGTCTCTCTCTCTCACATTGAGAGAGCTTCTCCTCCCACTCATGCGCCCCAATGAGTGAGTGTGAGTGTTGGAAGTGAGATAAATAGAGAGGCTCACTCTTTATTTATATTCTTCCATTCACTTGAAGTGCACTCCAACATGTCAGTGTCACTTAACAATTACTTACTAGAGCTGACATCTCTAGGAGTGTCTAATAACCCTAGTGCCCCACCACTTGTCGGGACTTTGCCTCCTCCCACCAATAGGAGGGTAACACAATGGTGGGGACTATTGCCCTGACTTACAATGACTCACCTAGGTTCGACTTCACTAGGATAGTCTAATAACCCAAGGGCCCCACAACTGTGGGGACTTTAACCCTTGACCAATAGGAGGGTTACCCACAATGACTTGACATGACTTTCTCATTATAGAAACTTCCCGAAATAAACATCGGGGTATGACATGACTCAAATACATTACAATACATCCCAGAATAAACATCGGGTTACAATACAAAAGTAATACAGATGAATACATTCTGAAGTTACAATTACATCAACATGGAGGCCGACACTGAAAAGCCACTTGAAAAGGCATATCAACTATTTGAAAGCATGGTGTCAACCCTACATGTACAGATGCAAAATACAAGAGAAGAACAAAAAGAAGAAATAGCTAGATTACTAATGCAACAGCACACAACTTTCTCCGAAGCTTACAAAGTGATTCAAGATCACATGGAAAAGTATGTCATAATGGAAGGGGTACTACAAGATTGGCCTGCTTATTACGGGCAAGTCTTCTAGTAGACCCGACAGACTTGGCAAAAAATTCAAGCACTGGAAAAGAGAAAGAGCATGGAATAAGCATTGATAAACATTATCCAAGATCAAATCGAGCTCGAGACAGCCAAACTACAGAGGCTGAAGAGACAAGCACACTAGTGGGTACAGCAGGCACTCCCGAGCTTGGACAAATTAGACACCATATGCCCGCAGATGAAAAGGATTCTGGAGATAGCTAAAGAAAAAGAATAGTTTATGGGTCCCGACATGGAAAGGATAGCAGACCTTTCCATTTAGGAGAATATGTCGATGTTATCAAGCATTACAACATTGACCATCGACATCCAGAAAGTACTTCAAAATTGGATAGAATTTCAACACCAATTGGTCATTACAGCAGAAGCAATTGTCGAAGTCTGTATACATAAATGACTAACCATCTAACTTCATAGCCCATAAAATACAAACAAGAAATAACTACTTTAGACAATCAAAGAAATTTTGAGTACCTCCCATGTTTCTTCAGGATGAAGAAAGGTTTTGTTCGTGGGGGAGATGTTGGAGGAGCTAGTTGGTAAGTTGACTAAGTCGACCAACCAACTAATTAGAGATTAGGTCGGCCACATAAGGTCGTGTCGGTTGACCAAACCGATAGGTAGTTATATGTAACTATTTGTAAATCATATATATTAGGCTGTTGAGCCAGATGAGAACTTGGTTCAGTTCTGTGTTTTGTATGGACCCTTTTAATATAATATAATTTGTTAATCTACATCTATGTTCTTGTCTCTTGTCTATTCTATGTCTATATTCTTTTAATGTGTATTATTGGTAACCCTTTGTGATCTGTGAGATTACAACAACTACTTGCTAAACCTTATTCTTATTTCTCCTTTCTTTTCACCTTATGCCTAAGAATTATGTCATGTGTTTTGATCTATTGTATTGATTTGTCCCTTTATATGTGAGGTTTAAGCTTAAATTCATTTATAGACTAAGTGTCTTATACATTGCTCATAGTAATACGATTTGTTCTCTCAATCATATAGTTATTAAAGGAATCTATAGGATAGAATTTAGATCATCTTTATAAGTTTTCTACTTGTTCATAAATCATGTCTACCTTCTTGTAGTATTATTTTATCTTTTGAAAGTAGGAGTTATTTGTTTGTAGATCATCATGTTTACTATAGACTGTAATTGGACGTTTCTTATTCTACATATTTTCATAGATATTAAGTTATATTTGATTCCCTTTAGTTTCTTCACCTCATTTGAAAGTCACTTTGACACTTCTCTTGCTCCTGTCCCAATTACAGTAAACCCTTACCCTCAAAATAATCAAGGAGAATGGAATTAGTCTCCATCTATTAGTTGCATATATAGTTTTTTAGAAAACATAAATAATTGTTGTAAATTCTTCTTTGTATAACCAGTTCCTAAAAGTTGTTTATCAGTAAAATAGACCTTCTTATAAAGAATAGTTCATTGTCATCACAGTGTCCATATCTTTGTCTTTTAGTAGTTGTAGAGTAGTATAACTTGATACCACTCTTCCCTAGTACTCTATTTCCGTTATCTTAAAAAGTTGGATTCTTAGGCGTTCAACTCAGTTTTTCATTTTTAAAGATGTTTCGATCTGTTAAAGTATTACCATGATACCCTAGGAATCCCTATACCTTCGCATATATTTTGTAACAAATCTAAGCCTACCAAACCCATTCGATAATTAAATATTAGGTGAATTATTCAAGACAATGTTTTACCCAATATAAAGCAAACACCCAATCAACTACCTATACATTGTATTATTTACCTGCTTATTCAAGCTTAACTCCTGCAAGGAATGGGTTCTTTCTTGGCTTGCAAACTTTCATGCTCAACTCGGTGAGAAAATATGAAGCATACTTTGACTAATCAACTGTGATTCCATGTTGGGATTGAGCAATTTAGAGACCCAAGAATTGGCTCAACGATCCTAATTCTGTCATAGAAAAGGTATGGTTCATTGCATCCTTCAAGGAGGCAATATCTTTCTTTGAAATTCCTGTAATCAGTAGGTCATCCACATAGAGAACAATAATCATTAAAGAACCATGAATCAGATGTTGATGTAATCATAACTTCAGAATGTATTCACTTGTATTTCTTATGTATTGTAACCCAATGTTTATTCCAGGATGTATTTGTAATGTATTTGAGTCATTTCATGCCCCGATGTTCCTATCGATAATTTTCTATAATGTAAACAAGTCATGTCAAGTCAAGGTGGTTAACTCTCATATTGTCTAAGGTTTAAAGTCCCTACAGTTCCGGGGCACTAGGGTTATTAGAATCACCTAGTGAAGTCGGCCCTAGTTGGGTTTAGTCAAGTCAGGAATTAGTATAAATAGAGAGCTATCCTCTATATTTAACACAAACTCACTCACACTCAGTTGTAGCACATAGCTGAGGAAGAGAAAGACACTGGGGCAAGGATGAAAGAGGTTACTGTTGTCGAGAGATCATCTTACTGTTTTTGGGTTTCACTTTGGTGTTGATTCTATCTCTGAGGAATTTGTGGGGTTTTATCCATTTATGGTTTCGCCGAGGAAAAACACTATGTTCATTGTCTCTTGTGTTTTATTGTTGTGCTTGTTGTTCTCTTAGTCAAATATCCTAATGATATGCTAACTTAATGTTTAAAATCTAACATGGTATCAGAGCTAACCTGAGAAGAAGACATTGTGCACCTGCGGGAACTAGGGATTTCTATTTTGTGGATCTCTCTCCATATATTTTCAGCAAAAGTAGGGTGGAATAACTCTCCTCCCTAGGGAGCATCTTTCTGTTGAAGAAAAATCCAATTTTGAGGTTTTTCAGTTTTGGACCCAACACTGCTGCCGAAAATTAGGGCTTTTCACAGAAGTGGAATTTTTCAGTGATCCCAAGCCTGGATTTATCTCCTCCCCAAAATCTAAGTTAGGGATCAAATTCAAAGCATTTGGTTGGATATAACTCCAGAAAAAGAAAAACCCTAATCTACTCATGAACCAGCATTATAGGATTTCAGCTCCAAATCCAGATCCAACATCTTGACCTGGTAAGATCTAAATCTTTTGTATTTCCATTTGAGCTTCTTAGTTAAGATGTATCATCGTACCAAGCTTGATGAAAAGCTTGAGGGAGCTGATAAATTCTGAGCCTAGAAGTATAGGATCTCCCTGGTCCTGGAAGAAAATGAGTTGGACTCCTACATCCACGAGAAAGTTCTAGTTTCAGAGAGAGATGAGGCCAAGGCCTTACATAAGAAGAAGTTGGTTATGGAAAAGAGGATCATTGTAGATTCTATCAAGGATCACCTCATTCCACAAGTGTCCTCCCTAAAGACACCTAAAGCCAAGTTTGATGCCCTAACCAAACTGTTTGAAGGGAAGAACATCAATCGAAAGGTGAATCTAAGGAACCAGTTGAAGAATGTAAAGATCCAGAATGAGGAGACCATCCAGTCATACTTAAAAATGGTCTCCCAGATCAAAGAACAGCTAGAAGAAGTAGATGAAGAAGTGGACAATGCAGAAATTGTGATAACAACATTGAATGGCCTCCCTAGGTCATGGGATTCTTTCATCCAAGGAATCTGTGCTAGAAAGAAGTTGGTCAAGTTCAGTAGACTGTGGGAAGAATGTTCTCAAGAAGAAGCTCAGATAGCAACTCGAGAAGAAAAGATGGGAAGTGAATATCAAGCTCTCACAGTACACTCCAAGAAAGGAAGAAGGGAAAATCATCATCACCAAGGTAAGCATTCTCATTAGAAACATAACATTGCAGGAAGGGATTCATCCAAACTTAGATTTTATAGATGCGATGAAATATGACACTTTGCTAGAAATTGTCCCATGAATAAGAATGGATCCAAGAAGAAGAATAAATCCAAATGAATACATCATGATCAGACTGTTGAGGATGATGATCCTCCCACGAAGAAAGTAAAACAAGAAAGTGAAGACTCTTCAAGTGAAGATGAATATGTTCTGATCTCCGCTCTCATGAGAACTATCACTCATGGAAGAAAATATTGGTTGATTAACAGTGGGGCTTCCAAGCACATGATAGGATTCAAGTAATCCTTTGACAAGCTATCTAAACATAATTCACCCCATAAGGTGAAGCTTGGGGATGACTACCAATATCCCATAAAAGGTAGTGGTGAATCCTCTTGCAAGCTAGACTCCAGAAATGAAGGATGTCTTGTTTGTACCAGGACTGACAAAGAATCTTCTATCCACATTAGCATTGGATTCAAAAGGCATGAGGGTTGCATTTGTAGATGGCCAAGTCCTCATGTGGTCAATAGGAAATACTATTGATGATGCAATAGTGATTGGAGAACAAGAAGGAGGTTTATACAAACTGAAGGGCCATCCAGAACAAGCTATGGTCTATGACACAGTAGAGCCAAATGAACTTTGGCATAGAAGGCTTGCACATGTGAATTATAAAGCACTACCACTTTCAAGCAAAGCTGTTGAAGGTCTTCCAGAAATTCAAGCAAAACATGAAGGGGTCTGCAAAGGATGTGCGAAAGGAAAGAATACAAAGAAGACATTTCCAAGTAGCGAGAGCAAGGTAAAAGGAATCTTGGAAATCATCCACTCCGATGTATGCGGAACAATGTCATCAAGTTCATAAAGTAGGTATGTATACTATGTTTCTTTCATTGATGACATTTCTTGGAAGACATCGATTTACTTCATGAAGAACAAAGATGAAGTTTTCACCAACTTCAAATAATTCAAAGCCTTGATCGAGAACCACACAGAAAATAAGATCAAGACCTTTAGATCAAATAATGGCAGAGAATTCACATCAAATGAATTCAAAGAATTATGCAAAGAATCAGAGATTAAGAGGGAGTTTTCCACTCCTTATAATCCACAACAGAATGGGGTTGCAAAAAGTAAGAATAGAACTATCATGGAAGCTGCAAGAGCAATGCTTCATGATCAAGATCTTCCTATGCATCTATGGGCAGAAGCTGCTAGAACAATGGTGTATGTACAGAACCATACTCCACACAGAGTACTCAAGAACAAGACTCCTAAAGAATTCTTCTCTAGTAAGAAACCAGAAGTCAGCCATCTTAGAATATTTGGTTGTCCAGTGTACATACACATTCCAAAAGAGAAGAGAACAAAACTAGATCCTTTAGGAAAGAAGGGTATATTTGTGGGATACTCTGAAAGCTCGAAGGCTTACAGAATATACTTCCCAGGATACAAGAAGATCGACATCAGCAGGGATGTAACATTTGATGAAGACACAGCTTACAACAAATCCATAAAGAGACCTCTTGGAGATACTGAAGAAGAAAAAGCACCCATAATTCATGATACAACCATGAATGAATCAATTCAAGAAGAAGATCGAGAATTTGAAGAACCACAAAGACCTGTAGATCCACCTCAAGATAAGAATCCTCACAAGAGGAAACTTGCTTGGGTACGAGAAATTATCCAAGGTGCGGAAAGATATTGGGCTCTAGAAGAGAATCACAGAGAAAGAAAGAGAACTAGATATTGCTCCAGATATGTAGCCTTACTATGTGACTTTATCAATGAAGAACCTTCCAGTTATGAAGAAGTGATAGAACCGAAAGAATGGAAGGATGCTATGATCGAAGAGTATCAATCGATCATGAAGAATGATGTTTGGGATGTTGTCCCAAGACCAAAAGGGAAGTAGGTTGTAACTTCCAAATGGATCTACAAGATCAAGCATGCTGCAGATGGTAGTATAGAGAAATATAAGGCAAGATTCATGGCTTGTGGTTTCTCCTAGAAAGAAGGAATAGATTATGAAGAAACCTTTGCACCTGTAGCGAAATACACTTCCATAAGATCGGTACTTGCTTTGGCTACACTGATGAAATGGAAGATACACCAAATGGATGTCAAGACTGCTTTCTTGAATGGTGTAGTGGAAGAGGAAGTGTCTGTAGAATAGCCACTCGGTTTTGAGACACATGACAGGGAGTCTTATGTGTGTAGATTGAAGAAATCCCTGTACGGTTTGAAACAGGAACCTAGGACATGGTATGGAAAAATTGATAGCTTTCTATCCAATTTGGGATTTACCAAGAGTAAAGAAGATTCCAACCTTTACTAAAAGGTTGAAGATGGAAACCCAATGATGCTCCTACTATATGTAGATGATCTGTTTGTAACAGGTATGGATGGGTTGATTGCTGATATGAAGAGAAATCTTGCTGCCGAGTTTGAAATGAAGGACTTGGGAATGATGCATTATTTTCTAGGTATGGAGGTGTGGCAGAATGCAAATGGAATCTCCCTCTGACAAGGGAAGTATACATTAGAGATCCCGAGGAGGTTTGGGATGATGGACTATAAGGCCATGACCACACCTATGGCATCGAAACTGAAGCTATTGAGTGATGCTTCATCAGAAGCGGTTGATGCTATGATGTATCATCAGATGATTGGGTCCTTGATGTACCTGATGAACACGAGACCAGACATTTGCTTTGTTGTGAACACCTTGAGCCAGTTCTTGAAAGATTCGATACATGTTCACTTGATTGCTGCAAAGCATATTCTGAGGTACTTGAGGGGTAAAATTGATTATGGGCTCAAGTACGAGGTGAATCAGAAGATTAACCTGGAGGGTTATGTTGATTCAGATTGGGTAGGCAGTGCCATCGATAGGAATAGCACTTCAGGTTGTTGCTTTAGTATTGGATCAGGTGTGATCTCTTGGTTTAGCAGGAATAAATCCTATGTGGCACTAAGTACAACTGAAGTAGAGTAGGTCGTAACTTGTTCAGCTAGTTGTGAGAAAGTATGGCTGCGGAAGCTACTGTCTGATTTATTTGATCTTCAGATGGATGCTACTTATATACATTGTGACAACCAGAGTTGTGTGAATTTGTCAGAGAATACAGTGTTCCATGACAAGTCGAAGCATATCGAGATCAAGTATCACTATATCAGGGATATGGTGTAGAGGGGAGCAGTGAAGCTCTAGTATGTTGTGATGGAGGAATAGATAGTTGATTTTTTGATGAAGCCATTGGCTAGGGTGAAGTTCGAGTACTTCAAGGAGAAGCTTGGTGTTCTCCAGATCGAGGTTTCCTCCAAGGGAAAATGATGAGACCCATATCCATTCTAACATGGTGAGAGGATTGGTTCCTTCCATGGTCAGATGTAAGGGCTAAGCCATTCTGTCATGATGAGAGGATTGGTTCCTTCCATGTCAGATATGAGTGTTGATCCATTCTGATGTGACTGTAGGATTGGTTCCTACATGATCAGATATAAGTGCTGAATGCCATTCTAGGAATGGAGGCACCTGGTCAGTTACCAGGTAGCTTAGTGTTAGACTGGGGGCCATTCTAATAGGATTGTAGGATTGGTTCCTACATGATCAGATGTGAGTGCACGTCCTTGTGACATTGGTTGTTAGATGTAAGTGCAGAGCCCTTTCAGCATGAAGGATTGGTTCCTTGAATGGTCAAATATAAGTGCTGAGCCTTTCTAACATTGGTTGTCAGATGTAAGTGTAGATCCTTTTGGCATGGAGGATTCGTTCCTCGCATGGCCAAGTGTAAGTGCTGGTCCTTTCCGATCATTGGTTGATGGATGTGAGTGCTGGGACTTTCTAACAGGGTTGTGGGAGGTGTTCCCACATGGTCATATGTGAGTGTTGGGTGTTTCCTTTCTGATATGATTATAGGATTGGTTCCTACATGATCAGATACAAGTGTTGGGTGAACCATTCTGACTTAGGGTCAGATATAAGTGCTGGAAAAGACCTGCATGGAGGGTAGACCTACAACTAGCATAAAAAGGGATGGCTCTATAGAACTTCCTGTGATGAGAATAATAATGATATATCACCCATGAATATTCGGTGTTGATGATCCAACAGAGATGATCCAGATTGAGGGATGATCTAGATCCAAAGATGATGCTCCAGAGATGATCCAGATCGAGGGATGATCTAGATCTAGTGACAATGATCCAGATCGAGTGATGATCCATATCTAGGTGAAGATGACTTGAAGATGAGGATGACTTGAAGATGAATATGACTTGAAGATAGAGATGACTTGAAGATGAAGATGATGAAGACTCGATGATGATCTAGATGATACAAAGAAGAAGACTTGTGCTAATAAATTGTGTCAAGAGAATACCTTCCTAGTTCAGAGGGAGTGTTGATGTAATTATAACTTTGGAATGTATTCACTTGTATATCTTATGTATTGTAACCTGATGTTTATTCTAGGATGTATTTGTAATGTACTTGAGTCATGCAATGCCCCGATGTTCCTATCAGGAAGTTTCTATAATGTAAACAAGTCATGTCAAGTCAAGGTGGTTAACTCTCCTATTGTCTAAGGGTTAAATTCCCCACAGTTTCGAGGAACTAGGGTTATTAGACTCACCTAGTGAATTTGGCCTTAGTTGGGTTTAGTCAAGTCGGGAATTAGTATAAATAGAGAGCTAGCCTCTCTATTTAACACTCACTCACTCACACTCAGTTGCAGCGCATAGCTGAGGAAGAGAAAGACATTGGGGCAAGGAAGAAAGAGGTTACTACTGTCAGGAGATCATCTTACTATTTTTGGGTATCACTTTGGTGCTGATTCTATCTCTGAGGAAGTTGCAAGGTTTTCTCCATTTATGGTTTCCCCGAGGAAAAACACTGTGTTCATTATCTCTTGTGTTTAATTGTTGTGCTTGTTGTTCTCTCAGTTAAAGATCCTAATGATATGCTAGATTAATGTTTAAAATCTAACATCAACTTCAAATAGACATTAGGATCAGACTTGCATCAAACAAAACTCAGTGACAATAGAAATCCATCAATCTTGGCATACCAAACCCAGGGGGCTTGTTTGAGCCCATACAATGATTTCTTTAACCTTCACACTAAAGATGGATTATATACAAAACCTTCTAGTTGCTTCATATAAATCTCTTCATTTAGATCTCCATTCAGAAAGGCACACTTTACATCCATGTGATGTACCTCCCATTTCTTCAAAGCTGCAATGGCTAGAGAAAGCCTTATGGAGTCCATATTTTCCACTGGTGCAAAGATCTTATTGTAGTAAATACCATGTAACTGAGAGTATCCCTTGGATACCAATATTAAATTTTGTTTCAAAGGTAAACCATCAGCATCAAACTTAGTTTTAAAGACCCACTTACACTTCACTAGCTTCCTCCTAGGGGAGATCAACCAGTTCCCATGTGTTGTTCTTCTAGAGCGAGCTGAATTCTTCTTTCATGTCTGTTTTCCATCTTGGATCATGTGCTTAATATTCATATGTTTTTGGATCAGAATCTATCATCAAATAACATTTATCAGCAAAGAGTGGATCTTTCACACAAAGGGCACTCTCAAATTGAGATCTAGTCCTCCTAGTGTCATTAGGATTTCCATCTAGTTCCCTAGCTGCATGAATGGTTATTGCTTCCCACTTTGGTATTATAGGGATGTTAGGATCTGTAATTAATTTATCATTATCAGAAATATCAGAATAATCAAACTCATTAGTCTCTTCACTTACAATCAATGGCTGTGGTGGTGAATAGGATTCTCCAACCTCAACTGCTGCTAAAGGCTCTTCTTCAAACTAAACACTTATTTCAATGAAATATTTTTTAGTGCTCAAGTTGACCAGCTTGTACCCTTTTGAATATTAAAAATACCCAACAAGTAGGAACTCTTGTATTTGGGGTTGCAAAGCATTCCTCTTTTCTATTGGAATTCTAGCCCAAGCATTTGAGCAAAAAATCCTGAAATGGGTCACATCTAGCTTGTGCCCAATTCAATATTAGAAAGGATTCATACCATCAAGATGATTATGTGGCACCCTATTTTGGATATAGGACACACATTTTATAGCCTCGTCCCAAAAATTTGGTTGCAAGGTTTTATCCTCCATCATGCAAGTTGCCATCTCCTTCGGCGATCTGTTCTTTCTCTCAACAACATCATTTTGTTGTGGTGTGTAAGGAATAGAATGCTATATCTGGATACCTACATCTTTGAAATATTGGATGAAATCAGACTTGGACTCACCACCATTATCAGATATGAGGATCTTGAGTTTCCTCCTAGACTGGTTTTCAACCAAGGCTCTAAAGACTTTGAAGAGGTCAAAAACATCAAACTTATGCTTTAGGAAGTGAAACCAACAATACCTGGAAAAGTCATCTATGAAGGTGAGTGCATATTTGGATTGAATCATGGAAATATAAGGGAATTTATAAGAAATGTCACTAGCTCTCTCATACTTGTTATCTGGGTGTTTTCCTAGGATACAACCTTGAAAGACTCCATTAAAAAAATTGATCTTTGGTAACCCTATGACCATGTCTTTGTCACTCAAATCATAAAGATACTTGTAGTTAATATGACCAAATATTTCATGCCAAATATTGCTTACTTCATTAGCATGAGTAAGAAGAGAATAGGGGTTTGAGTAGGGTAGAAAATGGGAAAACTTGTATACCTTCGAAGTGTGATCAACAACACCTTTTTATATAACTTTATCATTCAAAATATCAGTGATTTCAACTTCATTGGGGGAGAAGATGATTTTCTTTGGAGACCCAGTGTGATTCATCTGATACACTGACAAGATATTAGAGGAAAGACCTTGAACATACAATACATTATTGAAATTACCATGGTCAAGATCAATCCTACCCTTTCTCATACTGTCACTCAGAGAGTTATCTCCCAAAACTATTGGTGGACCTTTCGACATGTCAAGAGAGGAAAATAGCTCCCTTGTCGAAACCATATGTCTTGAATCTCCATAATCAATGATGAAACTAGGTGAGCTTGAGGTGCCAATAACCAAGGCATGTACTCTCTCCTTGTCTTCTGAATTTGATCCTCCTTCCCTCTGCATTGAGAAATCAGGAAGGGAGATGTTGTTCTTCTCCAGGATTTGGGAAAACATGTCTATCTGCTTTTTCATACAAGAGATCTCAGGATGATATCCCTTACTGTAGTATGCACACTTGCTCATTTCTCCTTTCTTATTGTTGGTTACTACAGGGAAAACCTGGGTTTACTTGTTATGTACCAACAACACCCCTAGCTCACTGGCCCTTTCAAAAATAGACCGCAGAACGGCCTGAAGTCTCACCCGAAGTGATCTTATGGGTTGGCTAAAGACTCAAGTGTCCTCAACCAGGTTCTATGGCATCCTGGTGGTCCTTACCTCTTCTTAGCCCACGGGATCTCTCTATGAGGCGATTTTCTCTCTTACTCGCTGACTCTGATAGGAGAAGGACTCTATCACATCGCATCCTTGCAGATGACGCACAACCTTCCCCTCTACTTTCCTTCTCTCCTGTGATATCTCACACTGCAACTCCTCTGATGGTGCGATATCACCTTTCTGTACTTGTGATATCTCCTATAGTAGGGATTAATATGACTCTTGAGGTCTAAGGGATTTCTCCCTTAGGTACACTAGCTGAATTAAACAGCCTCACTTATACTTCTACGGTCTAATATGCTTAACATCGACTATGCGCAATCTTGCTGAAGTTGTATACATAAATCACTTAACACTGTAACTATTACTATCATGAATCAAGCACTGGTAAACTCATACATAGAACACTTGATTCGTTCAACTTTCATGTAAACCTCTATGCTACTTGTAACTGAAAGATAGCATACACACATTAGCTATAAGCAAAGTTCATGTAATGAATGCGAGATAGCAATAAGTAGACACAATCACATGAATCAATCACACAACACACTGATTTTACGTGGTTCACTTCCAGGGTAGAAGCTATGTCCACGGGAACTGGTTTATATATTATAACTTGGGAGAGTAAACACAGTTCCGTTGCAACCTCATATGCAGCTGAGATCTTCTGGGTAACTCCACGCACACCACCGAGAGCCCTTCTCTCTTAGATCTCTTCTCTTCTTGTTGCCGCATTTTCACACACCTGGATCACGTGGCAGAAATCTTCAAGCCACTCGGTGTGTCCTTGGGGGCAAGTCTCAAGTCAAGGCTGTCACCTTGTTCTTGACTCCTCCGTTTAGGCTCAACTCCTAACGAAGCCAAGGGGGGTAGACCCTATTAAGTTACTAAGGATGATTTCTTAGTGTAATGATGTTGTACTGAATCAGTTATTTAGGAGTTTGAATATTTTAACTATAAGCAATCAAGATGACAAGATACGAAGATACACACGAAAGCACAAAGTTGATACACAATATATATATGAAGCAGAAAAGACCAGTGCCTTAAAAATGGAGTCAAAAGAGATCAGTGTGCTTGCATGTGTTTGGAATAAATGTTTTGCGATTGCATCTTGGTATGTTTTAAGTTAAAATTGGAGTATGAGTTGTTTAAATTAGGCTTAAGGGGGACTCCAGATATAACCGAGAGTACTTGGAGTATGTCCAAAACAAAGCCTATACGGCTACCCGCAAGGAATATGTGGGCTGAAATGGAGTCTCTGGGTCTTTGTTCATAACGCACCCGTTAGGGTGTGATAGAGATCGGTGCCCCGAGGTCACTTTTCAGTAGGTTCGTGCTTCCTTTGGGTATTTTGCCACTGTAAAGGTTTGATCGAGGTGTTGGATTTTCACCTAATGGTTTGTTAATTGGGGAAGGTGAGTCCTAATTATGCTAGTCACCCAAGTGATTTTGATACAGCTTGACTGATCAGACGAACTGCAGCCAAGTGCAGAGCATACACACTGGAGTCTTGTAAATTTTAATAAGTTTTAAAAGATGTGTTCTTGCTTAAAAGAAAA
>LPNX011193229.1:152829-167361 GCA_001517045.1 Pseudotsuga menziesii
AACACCCTTAAGTACAACTTAGGTGGTAACACTTCTCTTATATTGCTTCTCTTACAATATACTCTTCCTCTCTCTCTCTCACTCTCACTCTCAATCCCTGTGGATTGTTACATACATGCTCTAGGAGTCAACTACTAGTTACAGTAAGATACTACAGACTGAATAACAGAACCAGAGCTCGGCTCTTCTATAATACAAAATGTCTATGAGCTAACAGATCATCGAATGACTAGCTAAATGTCTGAATAGCTAACCTTTTACAATACAAAATACATGATTATATAGGCGGCTCGAAGGTCTTGCCATTACAACACTGTGGGCCTATCCCAACAGTAACCGAAACCCTAACTATGACATTCGGTCTATCTGTACTCGAACTACCGCTTTCCATCACACCATAGCTCTTTGCAGTCTTCCACGCTTCTCGATGCTGATCGTGGGTACAGGCGTCGCTTCCTCAGTCACTTCCCTTCTGTACTTCCTCTTCAATACCTCTTCCCATTGCTCCTTTTCTATTTATGAGGGTAGCTGAGCCCTCCTGTCTACGCCACTGCCTTAAGTGCAATGGTTGAGCTCTCTCCTCTCGGTCACTGCCTTAAGTGCAGTGGTTGGGATCTCTCTTCTCAGCCGCTCAGGTACTATTACCTTTGACTTTCTTGTCTCGATATAGCAGCTTTTTCTGTAGCCGCGGGACCCTACTCCAACAGTCCCCTAACACTTACTTGTGGCTCTCCCCTAAGCCACTAACAGCTGGTTTCTCTTGCTGTAGTTTCTCCTTGGCTTCCTGTGAAGTCTTTGTAAATATCTGTCAAAGTCCCATGACTTATTTCTCCATAGTTTCGACACACTCTTGTGTCATTTCAAGCATAGCTTGACTGATGCTTGAGTCTTCTGTAACTCTAGTTCATAGGTCTCTCTTATCTTTCCTTCCCTCATTGTCATGCTCTTGCTCTCGTCGCTTGCGAGACCTGATATACTCCAAAGTTGCCTATAGGTTTTTCTTTTTATTGGGTCAACAACTCTTGGAAGGATCTTAAGCTTTCGAGAAGCCTTCCACAGATATTCTTTCCTCTTTATTTGGGTTAGAACTTTTATCACAAAGGAAATAGAAATCTGTATCTTCCAGCCTTCTCAAATAGTTCATTCAGTCTGGATCCTTCTGTACAAAACTATATAGGCTATGAATTCCATTACAAGAACAAACCTTTGTCTACGTGCTGAATTTCTACTTCGTTCCTTTCCCAGTTCCTTTTGTTTTTATGGGTCTCAGATGCCTGTTTCTTGGTCCTTTTTTTCTTCCGTGAGATCTTCTGGGAAACTCCACGTGCACAGCCATCTGAGTTGTCCTTCTCTTTCTTTTTCTCACTTTTACTTTCCTCCTTTTCCTTTTTCTCTATTCTAAGCTGGACTCTTCTACTATCTGAGCTTGACTCCTCATCCTTGGCATCTGTCCGACTTGTGATGTTCCTATTTTCACACCCTTGGGCAGTGTCATCATAGCAGACACGAGGCCACCACTCTGGAATCATTTCACAATGTCTTATAAAGGTTTTGTCTCGGACAAAAACCACTTGGTGCAGTACTCTGGACTGGAAATGGCTGCGAAATTGGGGAGAACCAACACTCTGTAACTGGAATATCTCTGCATAGGGAAAGCTCTTCAAATTTCTCTGTAACTCTCAGAAATCGTAAAAAGTAACCCTTATGTATGAATGATCTCTGTATTTATAACAAAGGTGATCATCTCTGAAGCAACGGTCATTTAGACTCGACCCATCAGCAGTATTAATTGCATGGACAAGACAACAACCGTTGTTTCGATCCTCATTAATTGTTGAAATCCGATCAAATTTCCCTTGAAATTTGTGTGCATGTGCCGGTCTCATCAAAGATTTTACCAAATCTAGAAAAATCATTATACTGTTGCCAAATCTAGGGCAACGGATACCTGTCGTATCTGGATTAACTGCTTGTCAGAAGGCAAAGTGACTGGCCTTCTGTCCCTTTTCAAAAGTGTCTACGTGGCACAGGGAAACATCGCCTTGCTGCGATGCCTCACCGCATCATCGGAACCAAATCCTAGCGTGAACCTCCTCAATGTTCAAAACTCTGCAAGTGTCCTGCGACTTGCATAACATAAACTTATAATTTATTTTTTTTCCTACCGGTGGAGACTCATTACCGGTGTGATGCCTCCTTTCAACTACACTGGGCATCTGCACTTTCATACACTGTCTGGGTTAGGGTTGAGAGGTGGAGTGGCTATCACTACAAATCTTAAGCCTGCTACCATTAATCAAAGTGGGAAGAAGCTCCCCGTTCAGTTTGCTGAGCGGAATGACACCTCCTTCTGTAACTTGCTGTATCTGATATGGCCCCAACCAATGCGTTTTGAACTTCCCTGGAAACTTAATAAACTTATTGTCATAGAGGAACACTAAGTCTCCTATCTGAAAAGTCTTACTCTTAATGTGCCTGTCATGCCAAGCTTTTTCTCGTGCCTTCTGCACTTTCTGATGGAATCTTGCTATGAATCTGTCTTCTTCTAAGACAAGCAGTTGCGCTAGTCTTTCATTCATTGTGTCTGTATCATCCATTCGGTTATTTGAGCAAATCTTAAACTGGGAATAATATATTCCATAGGCATAACAACCTCTTGTCCATACACCAAGATGAAAGGTGTGTGCCCTGTAATTTTTTTGCATGTAGTCCTATAAGCCCATAATATAGCGTTAACCCTGAGGTCCCAATCATTTCTTTGGCTGTTACAAATCTTAGTAAGAGAATTTTCTAGAATCTTGTTAAAGGCCTCCATCGTACCATTAGCTTGTGGGTGGTAGGGAGTGCTCTTATGGTGCTGTATCTAGAATTCCTCCATCAAGGCTTCAATAGTGCAGTTCAAAAAATGTGTGCCTTGATCGCTCATCAAAATTACTGGACATCCAAATCTACTGATGATGTTTTCAAAAATGAACTGTGCAGCTGTAGCAGCATCACAATTCCTTACTGCTTTTGTCTCTACCCACCTGGTGAGGTATTCTGTTCCTGTGATGATGTATCTCGCACCAGTTCGTTTTCCTGGTGGGTCGATAGGACCCACAAAATCTATAGCCCATTTTTCGAATGCGCGCAGCATAATCTGTGGTCGCAGTGACATCTCATCTCTTCGTGAAGGTTTTCCTACCCTCTGGCAGATATCGCAGCATCTGCAAAACTCCTTAGTATCCTTATGCAAAGTAGGCCACCATAATCCTGTAGTTAGAATTTTCTGCGCAGTCGGCTTTCCTGTAAAATGGCCTCCTGCGGTACCTGAATGTGCTTCCCTGATAATGGCCTCTTTCTCGTGCAGCATAACGCATCTGCGTAGGAATTCATCTGGACCTAACTTGTATAATTGTCCTGCGATCAAAGTGAAGTCTCCTGCTTTAACAACTAACTGATTCCTTTGCTGCTTATTAAACTCAATAGGTTCCCACCCTGTAGTGAGAAAGTGAATAATATCTGCATAATATTAATCGGCGATCTGGATAGAAAACAATTGTGCATCTGGCAAATTGTCCTCTAGGTTACTTGGGTCTTCTCCTGAGTCTATCCGCGATAGATGATAAGGTCTGGCATTTAATCTCCCTGGTTTCACAATGATTTCAAAATCATACTCCTGAAACAAGACTAGCCATCTACAAATTCTTCCCCCTAACATTGGCTTATTGACCAAATACTTTAAAGCGGAATGGTCATAAACATCTTGAATGAGGCACCCAACAGGTAGTGCCTAAACTTTTGTAGAGCATACACCATAGCTAATCCTTCTCTCTTTGTAGTGGTGTAGTTCTTTTCTGTAGTGGATAGCTTTCTGCTTGAGTATGCGAAAGGGTGATCGATACCCCCTTCTCCTGGTTGAGTTAAGACGATCCCCAGTGCGATGCCAGATGCATCCACATTTACATGAAATTGCTTGGTCCAGTCTGGAAATACTAAGATGGGTGTTGTAACCATCTTTTCTTTGAGAGTGTCTAGACTTTTCTGGCATTCCTCATTCCATAGGAATTTCACGTCTTTTTTTAACATATTTTCCATCGGTACTGTGATCTTTGCATACCCTTTGATGAATTTTCTATGGTACCCGGTGTGACCAAGTACTGTCCTCAATTGCTTGATTGAGTTGGGCGCTAGAATATTTACAATGATGGCAATATTTGCAGGATCTACCATCAAGCCTTGTCTGCAAACAATATGACCCAACAAAATACCAAATGGCGCAAAAAATATACATTTTTTCAAGTTTAGATAAATTTGGTACTGCCTACATTTCTCTAACATCAGTCTTAAATCTCCTATATGCTTGTCGATTAATCCAAATACAGTCCAATCATCAAAATAAAATTCTAAGAACTTATGGATGTATTCCTTAAATACAGCAACTACTACTCTTGAAAAGGTAGCTGGTGCATTTTTAAGACCAAAGGGCATTACTGTATACTGGAATGAGCCCCATTCTATCGCAAAAGTGGTCTTAGATCGATCCTATGGATGGATTCTGATCTGGTGATAGCCTGAAAAGCCATCAGTGAAGGAGTAGACCCCCTGTCCTCCCACATTGTCTAACACTTCATCAATAAAAGGTGTCGTAAATGGGTCATGAAGTGATGCATCGTTGATTTTGTGCAAATCGACACAAATTCTGATTTCTCCTTTGGTTTTCTTTTCTTGCATGACCATGGGACTAACCCATTCGCTTTCCTCCATGGGCTCAATTATGCCTGCTTCTAGCATCTTATCGATCTCATCCTTAACTTTTTCTTTATAGCGAGGATTTAATCTGTATGGACGCTGCTTAACTGGCCTAACATCCTCTTTCAATGGTATCCTCATTACTCCCAGATCTCCTACTATTCCCTTCATTTCTGTGAACTTGGTGGGAAATAGGTCCTGATAGTCGTGTAACAGATCTGCAATGTGTGCTACTGTTTCATCATCCCAATAGTCTCCAATAGAGGCAAAATTTGGTTCTGTGTTTGTGCCAATATTGATCTTTTTAATCTTGATGGGCTCTATGATAGCTGGAATCTGTAGCTTCGGTCCATCAACATCGCGAGTCCCTTTTGACTCCGGAATGTTGATGCTGTGAGGATTCTCATCCTCGTCCTCTGGTTCTGCTGTGAAGTTATAACACTCGAGCGCATCCTCTAATTGGATGGCCCACTCGGGTTGAGTATGCACTGATAGGGTACAGTACTCAAATATCTTATTCTTTATGACATCTAGGGCCTGATCAATACTTGGATACTCAGATTCAAAAGAGAAAGTGAGTTCAAAGCTGTCTATCATGAGTGGCCATGTACTAGTTCCTCTGCACAACTCGGTTTCTGTGTACCAGTTCTTTGGAATTTGATCTAAAGTATGAATGAATAGGTGAACCCATTCATCTTCGGGAATGTCCAACCAATTCTGTTCACACATCTTAATATGTGACCTGGGGTCACTTTATCCTGTGTATCTCTACTGTAGACACTCCTTGTCATTAGAAAACCTGATCGCCATCAATCTCTTGAAGTCATCCCATGATGCGATATGTTCTCTATGTGCATGCCACCATCTTGCAGGTGTGGCTCTTACTGCAAGGTCAATTACTGACATCCTCTGCTCCTGAGGAATTTCCTATTCGAAATACTCTAGAAAGTCATTGACGTCTGCTAAGCCATCAAACGATGGAGTATTCTTAATCTCTACGCCAATCCATCGTAGTGACTTAGTCATAAACGCACATCTGCGAGCTGAGACTTTGTAAAGTCCATTCTGCTAGTTTTCTAAACCAACATCTGAGTCTGATGTACATGATCTATCGCATCACCAACTAATGTTTCCTTCTGCAGTCAGATTGATGTAATCACTCTGATTTGCGGTCATCTAATAGAGGCTCTCCATGTTACATGCCTCATCCTCTGCTCAGATAGGTTCAATATATCTAGGACCCTGAAAAGGATCCAACGGTGAGATGACCCGAATCTAATTGTCCTTGAAGGTCATCTGTCTTTTCTTTAAATCGATAACAACCATGTTACCAATTTCCCAATCAATACCTAGTAGCGCTGGATATGGTCTACTATCACCAATGATTTCTATAACTTCAAAGTCCGCAAAGCTGCGAACTTCGTCAATGTCAACTAGCACTTGTGGTAATCGACCTAGTGGCGATACCCGCTGCTGATTGGCTAGTCTCAGATGGATAGGTGATCTGGCTAACTTAGGGCTACCCATCTGTTCCCATGTCTGCTTAGTCAGAACGTTTGCCTCTGATCCTAAATCTAGGATTACCTCATCCATTTCAAATTCTTCTACTTGTGTTGTGAGTCTCATCTCTCTTCCTGTTCTTGTATGTCTCATAATATTATGAATAGCACGCTGTGCACTATTCACGGAAGAAGACGGTTGACACTGATCTATGATGCGCTGAAGCTCTCCGATAGCTTTCTCATTTCTCACAAGTTTTAAGCAACTCCACAGGAAGGATTGTACACTTCCTGTCGACTCATCCTCGTCGTACCTTCTCGATGTGGTAGCATGCGATATCTATACAGGGCTAACACCACATGGTGTTTGCTGTGGTATGCCCCTAGGCGGCAGTACCTGCGATCCTGATGGTGTAGGGTCATTAAAGAAAGTTTTAGCTTCCTGAAATGTTTCTTTATTCTTCCGTAGGTCAATTGGTGTTGAATTATTAGTAGCTTTGCGCACCCACTCTGGACCTGTATTCTTCTCGTTATCCTGCGATGTTCTACCAGTAGAAGCACCGCTGTGAGTCACAATGTTAACTCTTGGTTCTGGTTCTTTCTGCTCAGCAGCAATAAGCCGAATGTTATGGTTTACTGCTGGCCTAGGTTCCTTGATCTTGGCTAACAAGATCAGACACTCTTCTATAGGATGATCGTAGGACTTGCAATAATTACATGTCGTAGTAGGGTTCTGGCAATCCCTAGAATAATGTCCTACAACTCCATAGTTGTAACAAGTAATTGGTCCACGGCCACGGCCAAAGCCTCCTCCATGGCCTCATCCTCTGAATCCTCCTCCACGACAAATATAAGCCGGTTTATGTTGTGGTCCTGCTGCTGGACCTGGTGTCTCTGATTGGACTCTGTACAAGTCATGTTTTCTCTCGACCATGAGATCGTAAGCTCAACAATTATGTTCATCGTGTCCTACTGACTTATAGAAGTTACAGTATAAGTTCTTAGGGGTCTGTACATACTTTTGAAGTAAAGGGAATTCTTGTGGTCTATGTCCTCTAGTTCTGCAGAGTTCACACCATGGCCCTTGGGTTTGTGCTAAGGGGTTAGGATCCCCACTTTCTAGATATTCAACAAATACTGGACAGTTATCTTTCATATGGCCCTGTCCTTTACACTTTGTGCACCATAGTTCCTGTGCAATCTCTTTGCCTTTCTCAATCTCATGCATCTGTAAGGTGAGATTAGCTAACTGGTTTTGTAGGTTTGTCATACCTGTACTAGTCTCAGCTAGAGGGGAAGCCTCTAGTTTCATTGCCATCTCCAACGCGTCATCCTGCGTCTGGAGTTTCTGCTGCATCAGTGGTAGTGCTGCAATAAACCATCCCTTATGCTACTCCGACGCAAACTCAAAGCTGACTTGGTCTATAAGGGCTTTGAATTTATGATCAAAGTCCCATATTGACTCTGAAGGTAGCTGTTTAATGTCTTTGAGCTCTGTAATGCACTGTGACTCAGACTTAGGTTTCTTAAATTCTTTGATCATGGCGGTCCTAACCTGTACAAGCGTTCTGGGAAGCACTGAGGTATACTTCATATACTATGTTAAGGCTCGTTCCCTAAGTGTGGTGACCAACTGTACAAGTTTAATATTATCATCTTGGATCCCTTTAATGGTCCACATGGCTTCACATAGAAACCAATGTTGTTTCGGGTCTTTTGCCTGTACCCTTAAAGGTAGGTAGCTTCATGTCATCCCCCATTCTATTTCTACGTGGTGGATGTTGATTTGCTATGTGACTACCACTCGATGGTGTAGATGTAGGTGATGTAGTAGTAGTATGTACTGTATGTGAGCTACTAGATGGAGTTCCTGCAGGATTATTCTGAGTCCCGGTTGATTTCTGTGGGGTATAAGGGTGGTAAGGGATACCCCCTTCTGTTCTTTCTGTATTACTATGACTCTGTTCTCTAGTATGGTCTGAACTGTTTTCAAATAGAAAAGATCTAAAATCTACTTTATATTTCTTTCCACTATGTGTACGTCCAAGTTCATCAAAATCACTCTCAAACTCTTGTGACATTACACTTACTGAACTTATTCATCTGAATATATATCGAGTACTCCTTTTTCATGGAATAGCATCTTAATGGACAAATTTAAAGAGTTCAGGTACTTACCACGATATCCTCTGAATAAGTACTACTTGGCTTCGCTGAAGATTTTTCTTTGATCAACTGCAAACTTTGTGATGAATCCTTCTAGCACACTCGCAAGCCAGAAGTCTACTGCTCGTGAAGTGGGATTATCGATGCTCCTGACAATCTGAATCAACTCTAGTGTCCAGACAATGTTCCTTTTCTGCTTGAATATATGCTTATCATTCAACTTTGATAACCAGTCATACAATTCATTTCCAAAGGTCGCAAAAAATATTCGATGTAGGTCTGTGAAGATATGTTTTTGTAACCAGTCCTCTGTACTCAACGTAGGAGTACTCTTGTTTTCTGTCCCAACAAATTCTTTTTCTGTAGACCCAACCCACTGGTTGATTTCATCTTTAGTAGGATGCCAACAGAACATTAGCTCTTTAGTTTGTTCAAAACCTGCAACAGAACCATTTGTTGGTTACTACAGGGTAGACCCGAGTTTACTTGTTATGTACCAACAACACCCCTAGCTCACTGGCCCTTTCGGCAATAGACCGTAGAATGGCCTGAAGTCTCACCTAAAGTGATCTTATGGGTTGGCTAAAGACTCAAGTGTCCTCAACCAGGTTCTGTGGCATCTTGGTGGTCCTTACCTCTTCTTAGCCCGCGGGATCTCTCCGCGAGGCGATGTTCTCTCTTACTCGTTGACTTTGATAGGAGAAGGACTCTATCGCATCACAGTCTTGCAAATGATGTGCTACCTTCCCCTCTACTTTCCTTCTCTTCTGCGATATCTCACATCGCAACTCCTCCGAGGGTGCGATATCGCCTTTCTGTACTTGTGATATCTCCTATAGTAGGGCTTAATACGACTCTTGAGGTCTAAGGGCTTTCTCCCTTAGGTACACTAGCTGAATTAAATAGCCTGGCTTAGACTTCTACGGTCTAATATGCTTAACATCGACTATGCGCAATCTTTTTGAAGTTGTATACATAAATCACTTAACACTGTAACTGTTACTATCATGAATCAAGCACTGGTAAACTCATACACATAACACTTGATTCGTTCAACTTTCATGTAAAACTCTATGCTACTTGTAACTAAAATATAGCATACATACATTAACTGTAAGCAAAGTTCATGTAATGAATGACAGATAGCAATAAGTAGACACAATCACATGAATCAATCACACAACACACTGATTTTACGTGGTTTACTTCTAGGGTAGAAGCTACGTCCACGGGAACTGGTTTATATATTATAACTTGGGAGAGTAAACACAGTTCCGCTGCAACCTCATATGCAGCTGAGATCTTCTGGGTAACTCCGCGCACACCGCCGGGAGCCATTCTCTCTTAGATCTCTTCTCTTCTCTTATATTGCTTCTCTTACAATATACTCTTCCTCTCTCTCTCTCACTCTCACTCTCAATCCCTGCGGATTGTTACATACATGATTTAGGAGTTAGCTACTGGTTACAGTAAGATACTACACACTGAATAACAGAACCAGAGCTCAGCTCTTCTATAATACAAAATGTCTATGAGCTAACAGATCATCGACTGACTAGCTAAATGTCTGAATAGCTAACCTTTTACAATACAAAATACATGCTTATATAGGCGGCCCGAAGGTCTCGCCATTACAACACTGTGGGCCTGTCCCAATAGTAACCCAAACCCTAACTGTGACAGTCGGTCTACCTGTACTCGAACTGCCGCTTTTCGTCACACCACAGCTCTCTGCAGTCTTCCACGCTTCCTGGCGCTGATCATGGGTACAGGTGCCTCTTCCTCAGTCACTTCCCTTATGTACTTCGTCTTCAATACCTCGGCCCGTTGCTCCTTTTCTATTTATGAGGGTAGCTGAGCCCTCCTGTCTACGTCGTTTCCTTAAGTGCAGTGGTTGAGCTCTCTCCTCTCGGCCGCTACCTTAAGTGCAGTGGTTGAGCTTTCTCTTCTCAGCCGCTTAGGTACTGTTACCTTTGACTTTCTTGTCCCGATATATCATCTTTTCTTGTAGCTGCGGGACCCTGCTCCAACACTTATTCTTCTTTTGGGGGTTCTTCTTGGAGCCTGAGGACTCCTCTTGAGACTTTTCCTTGTCTCTCTTTTTCTCAAGTGGCTTTTTATCATTTTTTCTTGATTTTTGAATCCACCTTCGAATCTCCAGCAACCAAATCTTGGTCTTTGGAAGGTTTGATGGTGCCCATCATCACTAATTTATATTACTCCTGAGTGAGGGATTCCATGAACTCAACAAGATTAGGAATCTTCCAGGTTCGAGCTGTCAATTTAGTGGCATAGAAGGTTGAAACAAACACTGAATAGTCAGAACCAAGATTTGAGAGAATGGTCAAAACTAGTTTCTCTTCCTTCTTTTCAATCCCACATTGTTTTAACTACAAAACAAGGACCTTAAACTTGGTAAAATAGAGTTGCAATGATTCAAATCTACTAGGATTCAAGGAGATAAATTCATTCTCAATTTTATGTCCTCTTATCTCATTTGTATTTCCAAAAACTTCTTCAATATTCTCCCACACCTCATTAGGAGATGTCAATGAATTAAGATGAAAGAGGAGGTCTCTTGAAATTCTCAAACACAAAATACCATAGGCCTCATCCCTCCTGTTGTGCCATTTGATTTTCTATGCAGATGCATTGGGATCTACCTCAGTAGCCATGGTAACCTTGTATATACCTTTCTCTCTTAATAATATGTCCATATCATCTTTCCATTCTAAGAAATTTAATGGAGTCAAGATGATCCTTTAAGATTGGTCAATATCTCAGCTCTTGTTCCCTTCAGTCAGCAGAATGCACTCCCAGTCAGTGATGTAGAACTTGTAATAACAATTTGGAAGGAGAGAAATAGATATACAAAGTATCTGATACCATGTGGAAATTGAACCCAAGAGATAGATGAATTACACACAAAATTTCTAATCAAACATGCAAAATTCACACAAAAGGAGACTAAAATTGGAGCATAACTTAATATTGTTTTGAATAAGTGTACATTATCCAACCATATGAAGTAATAGGCTGCTCAAATATATAATTACACGAGATATTCGAAAGAACTATTTTTCTATTCGAATTGGTAAAAAATCAAGATTACTAAAACAAGTTGAATCCCCCATAGGTGCAAAAAGGACTTTCCAAATCCATGAAGATCCTCACAAATTAGATAAAGTAAGTGGGAAAGATAATAAGTGGTGGAAAGAAAAATCATTCATGTTTTGTATGGATAAAATCAAGGAGGATGATGTGGTAAAAAAACAAGGCAAGTTCCCCTAAACTAGATTTTCCTTTATGCCTTAAAACTACTGTAAAGCAAGCCAGCTTTCAGAAAAAGAAGATATGCACTTTAAGGAACCAAGAATAAAGAAAAAATGCTACATATGTTTCCGGGATGATTCCAAAGTGATCCATGACCCAGTTTAGCAAGTATTGACTTCTTGGTACATGTAGAAGTCAACTAGCATAGAGAGGGAATCTAGGAATCTAGGAATAAGACAAAATTGATTTAATTAATGTCAAATATGGGTAACTATGGGTTGATTATTCTAATAGTTAAGGTGGTGTATTTTCATGCTAAATTGAAACACTTAGTGTGTGTAAGCAAGTTAGGAGAATTATAGAGTATGGTGCTTGGTGCAAAGATCATGGATCCCGGTGAATATTGTTTTCGTTGATGATTAGATCCAATAACACACTTCATTCTTTGTTCAATTGGAGGTTTGTGGGGCTATGCACTTAGTGATCAGAGGGATATATGCACTAATTCTACATTGTTTGTGGACATGAATTCCTTATACATAAATAAAATATAACATCACACAAAAATTCCAATAACAATAATTCTAATGTCCTTGGATATTTGGATTGATTACAAAGCCTTTGATTATACTATTATTGCCTCAAAGCTCGAAGTAGGGATTGCAACTTCAAAGGAAATTACTAATATAATTTTTTTTTCCTTATCCTTTAAATATATAGAGTTTTAGGGGATACCCAATAGATGGAAGGTATTTTTTTCTTAGGTAATTCACTACTTATTTTGACTCAATTTGCATGACATTCTATTTTATGAAAGTGATAAAAATTAACATTTAATTTTTGCAATTTTTTATTATCCCCTTTGACACTTGGTAAATAAAAAGCTATGATGGATCTTTGTTGGATTATGATCTTATCACATCTCACCCATGTGGTCTATGTAAAGTGCCTCTTGACACAATGATTTTACAAATTGATGGTGTACGTTATATGCATGTATGGGTTGTTCTAGAGTGTAATGAATTTAATGTGTGGGGTATGTTTAAAGTTACTTAGGTATTTTATTTAGGCTAAAAAAATGTAGTTAGAATAGGTGTAGATGTAAGAGCCAACATTTTACTAACTTGAAGAGCTTTGTATGCCTTCATTCCCTAGTTAATAGCTTATTATTGGCACCCTCCTAGACTATAATTTTAAGGTATAACAGTCCGCAGATAATCCTAAATTCCTAGTATATGGAAAATTTCTCATGTGTTAGGCCATATGACTTCTCTATGAAATTGATGGGAACATATGGAACCCAAGGGAAACCCATAATACCTAATTTTCTTTTTGGATTGCGGGGGGTGTTTTAAAACTCGTCTTTAAAAGGAATTTTATGAGGGGTCTTTCAACCCCCCACCATAAGGCATGAAAATTGTACCATTAGAGGAAATTTAAGGTCTAAAATGGGCCTCCTAAGGAAAATAATAAAATCATAGTTAAAATAATAAAATAATAGCTATTAATTTTGGAGGAAGAATGAAAAAAACTATTTTTTGTTCGTATTTTCGACATATCTCCCTGTGTTTTCACTCAAATTTTGGGCCGGAGAGCTCGTTGGATGCAGAATTTAATTTCGCATGCAATGAGTACCCACACTACATACTTTTGATAGACCTAGCTACCCCAAAAACAATAAATACTTGAAAAAATGTGATTTAATTTTGCATCCAATGAGTACCCACACTGCATACTTATGACATCATCATCACATTTTTTCAGGTATTTCTTGTTTTTGGGGTAGCGGGGTCTGTCAATCATCATCACATTTTTTCAGGTATTTCTTGTTTTTGGGGTAGTGGGGTCTATCTAAAGTATGCAGTGTGGGTACTCGTTGGATGCAAAATTAAATTCCGCACCCAACAAGCTCTCTCGCTCGGAATTTGAGTGAAAACACAGGGAGATATGTCGAAAATATGAACAAAAAAGTACTTTTCTATAATGACAAATATCTCAATTCAACCATTATGGTTGAATCATTTTATTGAAATTCTATTGGTTTTTGAATTTTAACTCACAAAATTATTGTTGGCACGTTTTCTTATAAGTCCCATTTTAGACCCCAAATTTCCTCTAATGTTTTTTGGGGGTGACTTTAAAACAATCGCCCCCAAAATTCCAATTTCCATGACTTTTAAGGTTTTTTTTTAAACTGTCTTGCAAAGGACCTTTAGGGGGAGTTCTTTCAACCCCCCCCCCCCCCCCAAAAAAAAAAAAAAAAAAGTCATGACAATTGGACTTTTGATGACAACTTTATAACCACCGCCCCCATAAGTCCAAATTCTTAAGACGTTTAAGGGTTTTTTTAAAAATGACCTTTAGGGGGTGTCTTTTAAAGCCCCCCACCCCACAAAGTCATGATAATTGGAATTTTTAGGGTGGTTTTATAACAAACACCCCCAAAAGTCCAAATTCTCATGAATTTTAAGGGTTTTTTTAAATTGTCTTAAAAAGGACCTTTAGTCAACCCCACCCCCCCCCCCAAAAAGTCATGACAATTGGACTTTTGAGGGAGGATTTATCACAACCATCCCCACAAGTCCAAATTCCCATAACATTTCGGGGAGGCTTTAAAATAACCGCCCCCAAAATCCCAATTATCATGCTATTTGGGGGCAAGTTTCAAACAAACGGCCTCAAAAGTCCAATTTTTATGACTTTTGGCTTTTTTTTAAACCACATAGAAAAGATCCTTTAGGGGGTAGTATTTTCAACACCCCCCACAAAAAATCCTTAGAATTGGACTTTTGGGAGGGGGGGTTTAAAACCCACCCCTAAAATTCCAATTCTCAAGACTTTTTTTTTTTGGGGGGGGGGGGGG
>LPNX011193229.1:167647-191770 GCA_001517045.1 Pseudotsuga menziesii
CTGGATGGAACAATGGGTAAAAGTAGTAATAAAACCACACTATTTCTAGATCTTCATTTTTGGTCAAGAATATGGGTGAAACCAATAGTAAGATGGCCTATCCTCTAAGTCTAGGAAGAACTTGAAATGATAACAAGAAAAAACCACTTCATCTATTGATTTGGGCACAATAGGTAAGTAAATGAGAAAGCTATCCATAAATCAACAGTGAGGGGATTTGGTCCAAATCTGGGTAACAAGAGAAACATTTCTTAGCACTTAGTCAACCTGGGCATGTTTCATCCTTGTTTAACCATCAAATAACAATAGGCCAACATCTCTTTCAAATCTGAGTCGTCTTGTGGGTTAAATCAACAATGAAACCACATCATTTTCAAATTTTGGGCATGAAAGCAACATTAAGCATTAGATCTAGGAATTTTCCTAGATTTCATCTGCATTAAGAAGTAGTAAACAACAATAGTAACCTGACTAAACACTAAGTATAAATCACCTGATGTTGGAAAAAAATATACGAAAGAGAATAACCCTCCAAGCATTGCACATCCCACTTAGCTGCAAGAATATTTCCCTAAGTCATGACATCAACCAAATGTCCAAGGATACCTTCATCCTTGGGAAAAATAAAAACATTGCAAGGGACCAATGGAATACCCCTCTAACCATACTTATACCACAACTATAATTGTAAGATTTACTCTAACCGTAGAAATTAGGTATTAATGGGAAACCAACAACGAGTATAATAGACATGGGAAGCATGAAGAATGTGTCTAACAATAGTCAGCTTCCAAGAAAAAAGGAGATCATTATAATGCCATATGTACAACTTGATCTAAAGCACTTGAAGATTCCAATCCCACATGCTATAGGAAATAGATTCTACCTTACCCTCGTAGTTTCTTTTGCATCAATCAATCAATTAGGTTGCAAATTCTTTATCTATATTTGTTTTTTCTTGCTTGCATTGTAGATTTGAGGTATTCAACTCCCAAATGGTTTTGAAATGGTTGATAATAAATTTGTTGATTATTCTCTTTTCTCTACAAGTGTTGAGCAAGGATTAGTTAATGGAGAGTTTGCTTGCTTGGATACGTTTTTCACTAACTATTGGATGGCTAGGTTGGATGCAAATTACCTCCTTTAAACAAAGGGACTATCCTTTGCTCACTTAGATACAAGTCACAAGAGGCATCCATATTTGGATTTATTCTCCTTCATTCATACTACTTCCTTAGGTATCTCAATTCAAAAACAATGTTGGTATTATTATTCTTTTCCTGGTATTATTATTATTCTCCTTCATTCATATTACTTCCTTAGGTATCTCAATTAAAAAACAATGTTGGTATTATTAGTCTTTTCCTAGAATTATATATGATACAATATTGGTGTTAATATTTCCCTTTTATCCAATTATTAAAGGGTTCTAGCTCAATGGAAGAGCGCCTACTTTACAAGCATAAGGTTGAAGGTTCGATTCCCCTGTGCCCTAATTATATTACAATATTGATATTTTTAATAAACTATATTTTATTATGATTGATTATGGCTATAGGGGGGGTTTAAAACCATTTTTGTATGTTGTTACTAGGGGTTTCTTGTAATGTCCCTATTTTGGAATTTTATTAAAATGCCCAATTCTCCATTTTTTTCACAATTTTGCCTCATGACTAGTTTTGATGTCTAGACCTCCAAATTGACCCAAATGCTTACAAATTTTCTCTGAAGGTACATGAATGATAATATAACCTCTGAAGGTACATGAATGATAATATAACTTAAATATCATTCTCTTGTATGTTCTGTGACCTCTCAATTACTTCTAAAAACTTGTTTAATGTTCTGTTCAAAGTAGGAGTCTTTACTAGCAAATTGAGGCTCCAATTCCCCCTGGGTAATTGCCGGAAATGGCTTCACAAATGATCCCAAAGTCACTTGAATTTATGAACAGAGTATGGTTATGTGCAAGGGACCTTTTCAAAGTCTCATATGCATCATGTTTCAGTTTATACAGTCTGTTATGACTCTTTCCAAAACAACTCCCAAGTCACAATTTCAACCCTTGGGGAAAATGCACCAAATCTTCTCCCAATGCAATAAAAATGAGTAAAATGGATTCCAATGCTTAATTATTGAACATGAGACTTGAAATACACATTAATTAAAGTCCATAAATCATAAATTTATCATATATATACATTCCTCCATTCGAAATAATAAGCATTACCATGGCATATATCAAAATGGAGTGGAAATGGTCATTGTTTGCTCATTAAAAGTCATTTTGACTTAGAACTCTTGGGAATTTTGACTTGAAACTTTATGAGAATGAATAAAAGAGAATATTTAAATGATTCCAATCATAAATGGAGAATTAAATTCTCTCCCTATTTGAAATCATCAGCATTACAATGGTTCACAACAAGATAGTGGGGAAATGACAATATTTCTTCATTGTTCAACATTTTTACATGAATTCTTTTCATTATTTTTACCTGATAGTCTTATAAACATGAAATATAGAGCATATACATCAAAACATAATATAATTAGCATTATAATCTTCCCCAAAGATATCAATAGCTCACCCAAAGCGCAATCCCTCCATTGGCATGAATATGGTGTGAAGACTGGAAATAGTTGAGAGAGAGTGCTGCAATAGAAGAATCCACATTCTTTCCTGTAGCTTATAGCTGAAAATAAGACTCCATTAAAGCTCCATTAAATACCTAAGTGGCCTTTCCAAACACCACTAGGATGGGAATCTTTCACCCTCGAAATTGGCTTAAGAAAGAAAACTAGTCATCCACTAGCTCTCACAATTCACAATTGACAATTTCACAAATGAGACAAAGATCTTCTCATGGCCGATCCCTGTATTTTATAAAAATTATTGGTATTCTAAGGTTCCAAATCCATCCATAAACCAAAGTCAAGTCGAATTGGTTGGCTGCTCATCCTATGCCATGTGGCCTCTCTCTTCACCTTCCCTCTTCTCCCAAATTTGAGTAGGAGCCTCTTGGCCTTCTCCAACTCCCAATTTCGACCTCCAAGATGCTCTATTCATGACTGACATGTCTGTATGTCATTATGTCAGCCTTCAGATCTAACTTGGTTCATAACAGTCATAGAATCTCCATCATTGGTGTCATAGCTGTCATAAATGAAAGGGGAATCTATCCAAGTGTCCATGAAACTCCCATTTGTCTCTTCCTCTCCCATGTAAATTACAATTCATCCCTGTTTCCACCTAAGTTGTACTTAGTGGTTTTTATCAAGTGAGCCCGGTGAACCAGACAGGGTTAACTTATTCGGACTTCAAAAGACTTGTGGAAGTACTTCTGGGAAGTGCTTGTTGTATCATATCACCTGTTCATACCCCATGGGGGAATTGTAATAAATGTTCTAGCATGATAGTGTCTGTAAAAGACTCGGTCTCTTAGACTTTATTTGTCAATCCGATCAGCCCAGGGTGTTTTTTCCCTTGGTTATTATTGATTGTTGAATAAATGACTGATAATTTTTGAGTTTTTCACTCCATACCTCCAAAGTTGGGGTGGTCGGCTTGGCATTTAGGCCTATTGAGGTTATTAGAGTCTATGTGTCAATGTATAAACATGCTAGACATCATTTTCGAGTCATATGAACATGTCTAAGTCCCCCTAGGTGTTTTTCAATTTTTTAATTTTTTAGTTTTTTCAGTGTTTTTTATTAAAATTTTATTTTTTTAAAACTTAGGCTATTTTTTAGTAGTTTAATTGGAAAAATTGATTTTGTAATAAAAGTGGGCCAAATAATCAGTTTCAGTCATGTAGGTGCTCATTTTCAAGCTAATAGCACCATGTAAACCCATGGACCCACTTTTTCCTAAGTTTTGAGTGATCTTCCATCACTCAGGTCAGAAAGCCCCAAAAATCAATTATTGATTATTTTAATTAATAAATTGATGAATAATGGAGCGAATCCAAAATCATAGATTAGTGGATTCTCAGCCGATTTGATTGAAATCAGTCAGATTTGAAGCAAATTGACTGGTTCTGACAAATCATTGACTGAAGGAGGTGATCAAATCAGATCCAGAGTTGATATTCAACATCCTTTGTGGGGAATTTCTTCCTCCCTCTCTCCTCAACACGTTTTGGCTCATCTGGATGAGTTTTGGTGGATGCTTTAGTCAACAGGTTGAGGTGTCAGTCAGATCAGCTCTCCGATTGACAATTGCACTCAGTGAGACTCAGATCTGGCTCAGTTAGACATAGATCAGGCATTGATGGACTCTCCATCAGCATATTTGGTCTATCTCCTTGGGATTTACGCCCCCCCTAGGCTGAATGTCCTGTATTTTGTATATATCCAGGCATAGCCTCCTCTTCCAAGCTAGTTAGAGCTAGATTGAAGGGATTGCCATTGTAACTCTGTATTTGATCATCATTTGTGAATAAATAATCTTTGGAGGCTATACTGTGTAGTGCATTTGATTGTGTGGATTCTCAGTGTTATGCTGCTGATGTGGTAGCTGCAATTTCTTGCCAAATTCTGTGCTGCTTCTGTGTTCTTGCTTCAAGGATTCGGTTGAATCAAGTAAGGGTTTAAAATAGGAAAGCTAGATTGCTTGATCTTGTTTATCCATATGATGTATGATAAAAAATCTCAGGTATATGCTTAAATAAGGTTATTTCTGCATAATCTTTCATTTTTGTTGTTTCATGAATCTATATCCAGATCTCACGAGGTGTGTGCAGGCTTGTGTTATTTAGTTGCAGGTTCCTGATTGGATGAAGGTGTGGATCTATATTGACTCCATTCCTATTCAATAATCTCAATACTCTGTCCCTCAGCACTCCACAAAAGGGCCTCTTTTCAGCTTGCTCCATTCAAGCAACGATCCGACCTTCTCAACTCTTATTCTCATTTCTACAAAAAATCAACACTTTACCCAGTTACTTTGTTCAGTTCATAGCTTTGATTTCATTTGGATATATTTCATCAAAGTAAAATATCCATAGATCTGATATTTCATAGCTCACGGTCTAGATCTTGCACTCAAAAAAGTTTCATAAGCATTCTAGATCTAGCTTTAGGGAAATCGTCTTTTTGCATGAAAATTTAAAGAAAACTTCTAGATCGCATGCATTAGATTTCCTTTCACTGTTATAAAATTTAATATTCTTCAATATCAGTGCATATTTAATTGGCTTCACAAACATCAAGCCAATATCCCAAGGAAAGCTTGCTTTCCTTGGTTCCCTTTTGGCCCGTTTAGCTAGTTTAACTTCATTTTTTTTTAGATAAGGTAGGCTGATCCAAAGGTACTCTTAAAGTGATTTTGGGAATATTTTATTCTAACATCCTCGCTGTATTTTAGTAGGTCTGACAGAAAATAAAGGAAGCTGTTGTCCGGAAGTGGCCTTAGGAGCGTTCAAATCCCCCCAGGGTTCTCCCTTTCCACTAAAAACTCAAAATTTTCCAAAGTTGTAAAAAATTGGTTTCAGCCTATATAAGGACCAAGAAGTTTCTGATTTTTTAGTTCACTGATATTGTAACCGATAATAAATAAAATTATTTTTGGAATAGGCTCTTTCGAGCCTATTCCCCATCCCCCCTGTGGGGATTTGCGTCGGTGCCCTTTTCGCCACTTTCTGCTTATTTCTTTTTTTAAACTAGCATTGATCTAATTTGCACGGTAGTATACTTGATTTTTTTATTAATTTCATATTCCACTTTTTTGTTTTTTCAAAGTAATCATAATACTTACCCCACGATTTCCTGATTGACCCGAAAGGGGAAAGAGATTCGTGGTAGGATTGATTAGAAAACTAAAATTGTGGATCTGTTTTATTTTTCATCATTTATTTATCAGCAATTATAAAATTAACCCCTCCTCGATTCCCCGATTGTGATCCACTTGGATCGAAAGAGGTTCTTGGAGGGTTTTCTTTTAAACAAGAACACCCAGTTTAAAACTTATTAAAGTTTACAAGACTCCAGTGTGTATGCTCTACACTTGGATGCGGTTCGTCCAATCAGTCAAGCTGTATCAAAAGCACTTGGGTGACTATCATAATTAGGACTCACTCTCCCCAATTGACAAACCATCAGGTGAAAATCCAACACCTAGATCAAACCTCTACGGTGGAAAAATACCCAAAGGAAGCGGGAACTTCTGAAAAGTGACCTCGGGGCACCGATCTTTGTCACACCCTAACGGGAGCGTTACGAACAATAACCCCAGAGACTCCATTTCAGCCCACATATTCCTTGCAGGTAGCCGTGAAGGTTTGGTTTTGGACATACTCCAAGTACTCTCAGGTATATCTGTAGTCCCCCCCTTTGCCTAATTTAATCAACTCATACTTCACAATTAACTTAAAACATACCAAGAGGCAATCACAAAACATTCACTCCAAGCACATGCAAGCATATTGATTCTAGTTTTTACTCCATTCTAAGGCACTGGTCATTTTTTCTTTATATATATATATATATATATATATATATATATATATTGTGTCTCAGCATTGTGCTTTCGTGTGTTCATCTTTTACATCTTGCCATCTTTGATTATCTATAGTTAAATTGTAAACTCCTAAATAAGTCAGTCAGTTTAAACATCACAACACTAATTAATTCTCCTTAGTAACTTAATAGGGTCTACCCCCCTTGGCTTCATTAGGAGTTGAGCCTAAACAAAGGAGTCAAGAATAAGGTGGCAGCCTTGACTCGAGACTTTCCCCCAAGGACACACTGAGTGGCTTGAAGATTTCTACCACGTGACCCAGGTGTCTGAAAGGAGAAAACACTTTTTGCTGCCGTTGCCGGGTATAAATCTTTTTATTCCCGAGTACGACTTAGCTTAACTTTTTTCTAAACAACTAAAAAGATAAAAACTTTTGATTGATCTAGTCTTTAAAAAACATAAAAATTAAAACTCGATCCATTTGGCGACTCCACTGTCTAACATCCCTTCAAGAATTTCTACCTGAAGAAACCGCTGACAGTTATTCAATCCTCTGCCTAATTCTGAAAGGTTTATTAGGGAAAGATTGAATAGGCATACTTCTCATAGAAACCTTGAATATTTAGGAGACCAATCCCTCTCAGATATCCATCACATATTTGTAGAGAGTCATGTTCACTAATCTCAAGAAATGACAGAATTTTTCAAACCCCTTGACTTTTCTCAGATAGTAGGTAGTCCTCATGACAAATCTAAAAGATGTTGTCAAGAAGCTCCCCATATTTCAGGGCAATAATTCCATCCTTGCCAAGTCTCACCTTCGAAAGTTTGAAAAGCACCTGGTCAATTATTGCAATGATGCTGCCCATGACCATGATGATGTCAAAATGACACTCTTTGCTTTATCCTTTGAAGATGATGCTTAAGAATGGTACTTCAACCTAGATGATGATTCATATAAAACTCTTAGTGAATTCCTAGAGGGTTTTAAGAAGAAATGCGGAGAAAAGAAAGAACCAAGACATCTGCTTGATGCCCTTCATAACATAAAGAAGATGGAGAATGAAAGCATAGATGAATTTAACACTAAGTTTAGGCATGTGGTTGCGGACCTCCCTAACGAAATCAAGCCAAAGGATGCCTCCATCCTCATATATTACATAGAAGCTTTCACTGGTGATTTGAGGCACCAGTTAAGAGACAAAGAGCCGACCAATCTAAAAAATGCTCAGGAATTGGCCGAGAAAATAGAAAATAATATGCAGTGTTCAGGCAAGTCCAACATTCCAGGTTACACTAGGGGAAACACTTCATACAACGAAGAAAAGGGAAAATCCTTTGAATCAGAAGAAAATGGAGCCTCTAAAGATCCCATGGAAAAGGTAACAGACATGATAAAAGACTTGGTTACTAGTCAAAAGAAACTTATGGCAAATCGGTCTGCACAATTGAATCTTATGCACAATAGAATAATCACAATGGAAAGAAATAATGGACCTAGGAACTTTCAGCCTAGGCAGAATCAGATGTATCAAAAGAAGTTTCCTCAACAAGAGCCTAGGATTCCAAACCAGTTAGACTCAGCTAACATGGTAGAAGAAGTAATTCCATGGTGTAGACCCTGTGAACAATTCCACCAAGAAAGCACTTGTTATGTTGCAAATCAAGTCATGGAACATGGACTTCCCGAGGTTAGTAATCAGGAAAGAAATTCAAGTGAGCTTGATCATATATACATGGTAGGCCAGGCCTACCCTTTTTCACCATCTAAACATAACAAGCCTGAGGATGAAACCATTGCAAAATCTTATAGTGAAACTTATGATGAAAACTGTAATATACATGATGGGACCCCTATGTTTTCTCCATATAATGATGACAGTCTGGAAGGTTTACTACCTTGTGACCTTTTCTCTGAAGAAGATGAGTATGAAAATGAGGACAAGTATAGCTTGGAGCATGATACAAGTGACGAAGACTCCCTTATCCCCGACAAAGATGTTGATGAGGAGTCCTAGACATTCATGGAAAATCCAATCTATGACATGAATAAAGAGGAAAATAATGAAACAGAAACTTTTGATGGTTTTGTTGATTTTTCTGTCTATGGCATATCTAAAGGAGAGAGCATGGACCATGTGGCCTTGAGAAACTTTGATATCAAAAAGGAGCATGCAGTTTAGCCACATGATTAGTCTGAGCCATATATCAGTATTAGTAATGAAGACAAGGAGAACTCGATATCGGAACCTGATATCAACAATGGGGAATCCATCACATCTAACATAAATGATGGTGATGACTATTGGGATTTTTGTGGATATCTTATTAAGAATCCTATCTATGCTATATCTAGGAAGGGGAGCGTCTATTTATAAATTTGTGGAAGTCCAATTTACTATACTTCCATAGAGGGAAGCATGGATATGGAGACCTTGGAAAATCCTAGTATGGAAAAGCAGCATTCAAAACTCTTATATGATCATTCGGAGTCATATCATGCAAAGCCACACAAAGGTATCAATAATAAAGACATGGAGAAGAAGGGTTGTGAAAAGACAGACGTGATGCAGTTATTAGAATATCAGTCTCAACTATCATCTTCACATATAGAGTTTCCTCATGACTTGGAGCCTCTTGGAGCTTATACAGTGAATTATCATCCGGTAAGCCTTGATGATCAGTATGATGGTGTAGTCAATCTGCCTCATCATTCTGATTTGTACATCAACCCTATCCAGTCATGGATAGAAGCAGCCTGCGCAAGCACTTACCAGTTTGGGCAAAAGTTTGATGACATTATTCATGCCTATGATTTCCCATCCATCTCGCTCCTTTTGGATCATCACGCAGGTTTGCATTTTCTGAATAAAGTATCCTTACTTTGGCTGGTAACCAAAGACAAGGAAATTTTTTCTTATATTAATAAAATTCTTAGGTGGTTACATTGGATTTCTGATTACACTTAACCCTTTTTATATCATGCTTAGAGTAGGAAAATAAGATCCTTGAAAAAGAGCATTTACTTTCCGCATTTTTTGTTTTGTACTTAGCTATAATCAAACATTTTTGTTTTCATTAGTTAGTTACATTTATTTTGTTTAAATAAATCAGCTTAATGGTTCATTTTGTTTTTTATGTAAAGCTTGTGCTACTAAGGTTTTCTTGTCAAGTTGATATGTTTTTACAGGGTGTATAAACCAGAGATTCTGGTGTTCTTGTATCCTCTCCTTGCCCTATGACCAGATCGAGCACATGTCCCATAGTTGGAGCCAGAATGTTACCACCTAAGTTGTACTTAGTGGAATCTATCAAGTGAGCCCGGTGAACCGGACAGGGTTAACTTGTCCGGACTTCAAAAGACCTATGGAAGTACTTCTGGGAAGTGCTTGTTGTATCATATCACGTGTTCATACCCCATGGGGGAATTGTAATAAATGTTATAGCATGATAGTGTCTGTAAAAGACCTAATCTCTTAGACTTTATTTGTCAATCCGATCAGCCCATGGTGTTTTTTTCCATTGGTTATTATTGGTTGTTGAATAAGCGACTGATAATTTCTGAGTTTTTCACTCCATACCTCCAACGTTAGGGTGGTCAGCTTGGCATTTAGGCCTATTGAGGTTATTAGAGTCTATGTGTCAATGTATAAACATGCTAGACATGATTTTTGAGTCATATGAACATGTCTAAGTCCCCCTAGGTGTTTTTCAATTTTTCAATTTTTTAGTTTTTTCAGTGTTTTTTATTAAAATTTAATTTTTCCAAAACTTAGGCTATTTTTTAATAGTTTAATTGGAAAAATTGATTTTGTAATAAAAGTGGGCCAAATAATCAGTTTCAGTCATGTAGGTGCTGATTTTCAAGCTAAGAGCACCATGTAAACCCATGGACCCACTTTTTCCTAAGTTTTGAGTGATCTTCCATCACTCAGGCCAGAAAGCCCGAAAAATCAATTATTGATTATTTTAGTTAATAAATTGATGAATAATGGAGAATATCCAAAATCATAGATCACTGGATTCTCATCCGATTTGATTGAAATCAGTGAGATCTGAAGCAGATTGACTGGATATGACAAATCCTTGACTGAAGGAGGTGATCAAATCAGATCCAGAGTTGATATTCAGCATCCTTTATGGGGAATTTCACCCTCCCTCTCTCCTCAACACGTTTTGGCTCATCTGGATGAGTTTTGGTGGATGCTTCAGTCAACAGGTTGAGGTGTCAGTCAGATCAGCTCCTTGATTTACAATTGCACTCAGTGAGACTCAGATCTAGCTCAGTTAGACACAAATCAGGCATTGATGGACTCTCCATCAGCATATTTGGTCTATCTCCTTGGGATTTACGCCCCCCCTGGGATGGATGTCCTCTATTTTGTATATATCTAGGCATAGCCTCCTCTTCCAAGCTGGTTAGAGCTGGACTGAAGGGATTTCCATTGTCACTCTGTATTTGATCATCATTTGTGAATAAAGAAGATTTGGAGGCTATACTGTGTAGTGCATTTGATTGTGTGGATTCTCAGTGTTATGCTGCTGATGTGGTAGCTGCAATTTCTTGCCAAATTATGTGTTGCTTCTGTGTTCTCGCTTCAAGGATTCGGTTGAATCAAGTAAGGGTTTAAACTAGGAAAGCTAGATTGCTTGATCTTTTTTATCCATATGATGTATGCTCAAAAATATCAAGTATATGCTTAAATAAGGTTATTTCTACATAATCTTTCATTTTTGTTGTTTCATGCATCTTTATCCAGATCTCACGAGGTGTGTGCAGGCTTGTGTTATTTAGTTGCAAGTTCCTGATTGGATGAAGGTTTGGATCTAGATTGAATCCATTCCTATCCAATAAGCTCAAGACTCTATCCCTCAACACTCCACAAAAGGGCCTCCTTTCAGCTTGCTCCATTCAAGCAACGATCTGACCTTCTCAACTCTTATTCTCATTTCTACAAAAAATCAACACTTTACCCAGTTACTTTGTTCAGTTCATAGCTTCGATTTCATTTGGATCTATTTCATCAAAGTAAAATATACATAGATCTGATATTTCATAGCTCACAGTCTAGATATTGCACTCAAAAAAGTTTCATAAGCATTCTAGATCTAGCTTTAGGGAAATCGTCTTTTTGCATGAAAATTTAAAGAAAACTTCTAGATCGCATGCATTAGATTTCCTTTCGTTGTTATAAAATTTAATATTCTGCAATATTAGTGCATATTTAATTGGCTGCACAAACAGAAATCCAAGATCCCAAGGAAAGCTTGCTTTCCTTGGTGCCCTTTTCGCCCGTTTAGCTAGTTTAACTTCATTTTTTTTTGAGATAAGGTAGGCTGATCCAAAGGTACTATTAAAGTGATTTTGGGCATATGTTATTCTAACATTCTCAATGTATTTTAGTAGGTCTGACAGAAAATAAAGGAATCTGCTGTCCGGAAGTGGCCTTAGGAGCGTTCAAATCCCCTAGGGGTCTCCCTTTGCACTAAAAACTCAAAATTTTCCAAAGTTGTAAAATATTGGTTTCAGCCTTTATAAGGACCAAGAAGTTTTTGATTTTTTCAGTTCACTGATATTGTAACCAATAATAAATAAAACTATTTTTGGAATAGGCTCTTTCGAGCCCATTCCCCATCCCCCCTGGGGGGATTTGCGTCGGTGCCCTTTTCGTCGCTTTCTGCTTATTTCTTTTTTTAAACTAGCATTGATCTAATTTGCAGGGTAGTATACTTGATTTTGTTATTAATTTCATATTCCACTTTTTGTTTTTTCAAAGTAATCATAATACTTACCCCACAATTTCCCAATTGATCCGAAAGGGGAAAGAGATTCGTGGTAGGATTAATTAGAAAACTAAAATTGTGGATCTGCTTTATTTTTCATCATTTATTTATCAGCAGTTATAAAATTAACCCCTCCTTGATTCCCCGATTTAGATCCACTTGGATCGAAAGAGGTTCTTGGAGGGTTTCCTTTTAAACAAGAACACCCAGTTTAAAACTTATTAAAATTTACAAGACTCCAGTGTGTATGCTCTACACTTGGCTGTGGTTCATCTGATCAGTCAAGATATATCAAAAGCACTTGGGTGAATAGCATAATTAGGACTCACTCTCCCCAATTGACAAACCATTAGGTGAAAATCCAACACCTAGATCAAACCTCTACGGTGGCAAAATACCCAAAGGAAGCAGAAACTTCTGAAAAGTAACTTCGGGGCACCGATCTCTGTCACACCCTAATGGGTGCGTTACGAACAATATCCCCAGAGACTCCATTTCAACCCACACATTCCTTGCGGGTAGCCGTGAAGGTTTGGTTTTGGACATACTCCAAGTACTCTCGGGTATATCTGGAGTCCCCCCCTTTGCCTAATTTAATCAACTCATACTTCACATTTAACTTAAAACATACCAAGAGGCAATCACAAAACATTCACTCCAAGAACATGCAAGAATATTGATTCTATTTTTTACTCCATTCTAAGGCACTGGTCATTTTTGCTTTATATATATATATATATTGTGTCTCAGCATTGTGCTTTCGTGTGTTCATCTTTTACATCTTGCCATATTTGATTATCTATAGTTAAATTATAAACTCCTAAATAACGCAGTCAGTTTAAACATCACAACACTAAGTAATTCTCCTTAGTAACTTAATAGGTTCTACCCCCCTTGGCTTCGTTAGGAGTTGAGCCTAAATGGAGGAGTCAAGAATAAGGTGATAGCCTTAACTCGAGACTTTCCCCCAAGGACACACCGAGTGGCATGAAGATTTTTGCCATGTGACCCAGGTGTGTGAAAGGAGGCAACACTTTTTGGCGCCGTTTTCGGGGATAAATCTTTTTATTCCTGAGTACGACTTAGCTTAACTTTTTTCTAAACAACTAAAAATATAAAAGCTTTTGATTGATCTAGTCTTTAAAAAACATAAAAATTAAAACTCGATCCATCTGGCGACTCCACTGTCTAACATCCCTTCAAGAATTTCTACCAGAAGAAACCGCTGACAGTTATTCAATCCTCTGCCTGATCCTGAAAGGTTTATTAGGGAAATATTGAAAAGGCATACTTCTCATAGAAACCTTGAATATTTAGATAACCAATCCCTCTCAGATATCCATCACATATTTGTAGAGAGTCATGTTCACTAATCTAAAAAAATGACGGAAATTTTCAAACCCCTTGACTTTTCTCAGATAGCAGGTAGTCCTCTTGACATTTCAAAAGATGCTATCAAGAAGCTCCCGATATTTCAGGGCAATAATGCCATCACTGCCAAGTCTCACCTTCAAAAGTTTGAAAAGCACCTGGTTAGTTATTCCAATGATGCTGCCCATGACCATGATGATGTCAAAATGACACTCTTTGGTTTATCCTTTGAAGATGATGCTGAAGAATGGTACTTCGACCTAGATAATGATTGATATAAGACTCTTAGTGAATTCCTAGAGGGTTTTAAGAAGAAATGGGGAGAAAAGAAAGAACCAAGACATCTGCTTGATGCCCTTCATAACATAAAGAAGATGGAGAATGAAACCATGGATGAATTTAATACTAAGTTCAGGCGTGTGGTTGCAGACCTCCCTAACGAAATCAAGCCAAAGGATGCCTCCATCCTCATATATTACATAGAAGCTTTCACTGGTGATTTGAGGTACCAGTTAAGAGACAAAGAGCCGACCAATCTAAAAAATGCACACGAATTGGCCGAGAAAATAGAAAAGAATATGCAGTCTTCAGGCAAGTCCAACATTCCAAGTTACACTAGGGTAAACACTTCATACAACGAAGAAAAGGGAAAAGCCTTTGAATCAGAAGAAAATGGAGCCTCTAAAGATCCCATGGAAAAGGTAACAGACATGATAAAAGACTTGGTTACTAGTCAAAACCAACTTATGGCAGATCAGTCTGCACAATTGAATCTTATGCACAATAGAATAATCACAATGGAAAGAAATAATGGACCTAGGAACTTTCAGCCTAGGCAGAATTAGATGTATCAAAACAAGTTTCCTCAACAAGAGCCATAATTCCAAACCAGTTAGACTCAGCTAACATGGTAGAAGAAGTAATTCCATGGTGTAGACCCTGTGAACAATTCCACCAAGAAAGCACTTGTTATGTTGCAAATCAAGTCATGGAACATGGACTCACCGAGGTCAGTAATCAGGAAACAAATTCAAGCGAGCCTGACAATATATACATGGTAGGCCAGTCCTACCCTTTGTCACCATCTAAACAGAACAAGCCTGAGGATGAAACCATTGCAGAAACTTATAGTGAAACTTGTGATGAAAACTGTAATATACATGATGGGACTCCTATGTGTTCTCCATATAATGATGACAGTCTGGAAGGTTTACTACCTTGTGACCTTTTCTCTGAAGAAGATGAGTATGAAAATGAGGACAAGTATAGCTTGGAGCATGATACAAGTGACGAAGACTCCCTTATCCCTGACAAAGATGTTAATTCGGAGTCCTAGACATTCATCGAAAATGCAATCTATGACATGAATAAAGAGGAAAATAATGAAACAGAAAATTTTGATGGTTTTGTTCGTTTTTCTGTCTATGGCATATCTAAAGGAGAGAGCATGGACCATGTGGCCTTGAGAAAGTTTGATATGAAAAAGGAGCATGCAGTTTATCCACATGATCGGTCTGAGCCATATATCAGTATCAGTAATGAAGACAAAGAGAACTCGATATCGGAACCTGATGTCAACAATGGGGAATCCATCACATCTAACATAAATGATGGTGATGACTATTGGCATTTTTGTGGATATCTTATTAAGAATCCTATCTATGCTATATCTAGCAAGGGGAGTGTCTATTTAGAAATTTGTCTAAGTCCAATTTACTATACTTCCATAGAGAGAAGCATGGATATCGAGACTTTGGAAAATCCTAGTATGGAAAAGCAGCATTCAAAACTTTTATATGATCATTCAGAGTCATATCATCCAGAGCCACACAAAGGTATCAATAATAAAGACATGGAGAAGCAGTGTTGTGAAAAGACAAACGTGATGCAGTTATTAGAATATCAGTCTCAACTATCATCTTCACATATAGAATTTCCTCATGACTTGGAGCCGCTTGGGGCTTATACAGTGAATTATAATCCGGTAAGCCTTGATGATCAGTATAATGGTGTAGTAAATCTGCCTCATCATTCTGATTTGTACATCAACCGTGTCCAGTCATGGATAGAAGCAGCCTGTGCAAGCACTTACCAGTTTGGGCGGAAGTTTGACGACATTATTCATGCCTATGATTTCCCATCCATCCCGCCCCTTTCGGATCATCACGCAGGTTTGCATTTTCTGAATAAAGTATCCTTACTTTGGCTGGTAACCAAAGACAAGGAAATTTTTTCTTATATTAATAAAATTCTTAGGTGGTTACATTGGATTTCTGATTACACTTAACCCTTTTTATATCATGCTTAGAGTAGGAAAATAAGATCCCTGAAAAAGAGCATTTTCTTCTGCATTTTTTGTTTTGTACTTAGCTATAATAAAAAAATTTTGTTTTCATTAGTTAGTTACATTTATTTTGTTTAAATAAATCAGCTTAATGGTTCATTTAGTTTTTTATGTAAAGCTTGTGCTACTAAGGTTTTCTTGTCAAGTTGATATGTTTTTAGAGGGTCTATAAACTAGAGATTATGGCGTTCTCGTATCCTATCCTAGCCCTATGACCAGATCGAGTACACGTCCCACAGTTGGAGCCAGAATGTTACAACCTAAGTTGTACTTAGTGGTTTTTATCAAGTGATCCCAGTGAACCGGAAAGGGTTAACTTGTTCAGACTTTAAAAGACCTGTGGAAGTACATCAGGGAAGTGCTTGTTGTATCATATCACGTGTTCATACCCCATGGCGGAATTCTAATAAATGTTCTAGCATGATAGTGTCTGTAAAATATTCGGTCTCTTAGACTTTATTTGTCAATCCGATCAGCCCAGGGTGTTTTTTCCCTTGGTTATTATTGGTTGTTGAATAAACGACTGATAATTTCTGAGTTTTTCACTCCATACCTCCAAAGTTGGGGTGGTCGGCTTGGAATTTAGGCCTATTGAGGTTATTAGAGTCTATGTTTCAATGTATAAACATGCTAGACATCATTTTGGAGTCATATGAACATGTCTAAGTCCCCCTAGGTGTTTTTCAATTTTTCAATTTTTTAGTTTTTTCAGTGTTTTTTATTAAAATTTAAGTTTTCCAAAACTTAGGCTATTTTTTAATAGTTTAATTGGAAAAATTGATTTTGTAATAAAAGTGGGCCAAATAATCAGTTTCATTCATGTAGGTGCTCATTTTCAAGCTAAGAGCACCATGTAAACCCATGGACCCACTTTTTCCTAAGTTTTGAGTGATCTTCCATCACTCAAGTCAGAAAGCCACAAAAATCAATTATTGATTATTTTAATTAATAAATTGATGAATAAAGGAGCAAATCCAAAATCATAGATCAGTGGATTCTCAGCCGATTTGATTGAAATTAGTGAGATCTGAAGCAGATTGACTAGATCTGACAAATCCTTGACTGAAGGAGGTGATCAAATCAGATCCATAGTTGATATTTAGCATCCTTTATGGGGAATTTTGCCCTCCCTCTCTCCTCAACGCGTTTTGGATCATCTGGATGAGTTTTGGTGGATGCTTCAGTCAACAAGTTGAGGTGTCAGTTAGATCAGCTCTTCGATTGACAATTGCACTCAGTGAGACTCAGATCTGGCTCAGTTAGGCACAGATCAGGCATTGATGGACACTCCATCAGCATATTTGTTCTATCTCCTTGGGATTTGCACCCCCCCTGGGCTGGATGTCCTGTATTTTGTATATATCCAGGCACAGCCTCCTCTTCCAAGCTAGTTAGAGCTGGACTGAAGGGATTGCCATTATAACTCTGTATTTGATCATCATTTGTGAATAAAGAATATTTGGACGCTATACTGTGTAGTGCATTTGATTGTGTGGATTCTCAGTGTTATGCTACTGATGTGCTAGCTGCAATTTCTTGCCAAATTCTGTGCTGCTTCTGTGTTCTGGCTTCAAGGATTCGGTTGAATCAAGTAAGGGTTTAAACTAGGAAAGCTAGATTGCTTGATCTTGTTTATCCATATTATGTATGCTCAAAAATATCAGGTATATGCTTAAATAAGGTTATTTCTGCATAATCTTTCATTTTTGTTGTTTCATGCATCTTTATCCAGATCTCACGAGGTGTGTGCAGGCTTGTGTTATTTAGTTGTAGGTTCCTGATTGGGTGAAGGTGTGGATCTATATTGAATCCATTCCTATCCAATAATCTCAAGACTCTGTCCCTCAGCACTCCACAAAATGGCCTCCTTTCAGCTTGCTCCATTCAAGCAACAATCCGACCTTCTCAACTCTTATTCTCATTTCTACAAAAAATCAACACTTTACCCGGTTACTTTGTTCAGTTCATATCTTTGATTTCATTTGGATCTATTTCATCAAAGTAAAATATATATATATATCTGATATTTCATAGCTCACAGTCTAGATCTTGCACTCAAAAAAATTTCATAAGCATTCTAGATCTAGCTTTAGGGAAATCGTCTTTTTGCATGAAAATTTAAAGAAAACTTCTAGATCGCATGCATTAGATTTCCTTTCACTGTTATAAAATTTAATATTCTTCAATATCAGTGCATATTTAATTGGCTGCAAAAACAGCAAGCCAAGATCCCAAGGAAATCTTGCTTTCCTTGGTTCCCTTTTCGCCCGTTTAACTAGTTTAACTTCATTTTTTTATAGAAAAGGTAGGCTGATCCGAAGGTACTCTTAAAGTGCTTTTGGGAATATGTTATTCTAACATGCTCATTGTATTTTAGTAGGTCTGACAGAAAAGAAAGGAAGCTTCTGTCCGGAAGTGGCCTTGGGAGCGTTCAAATCCCCCCAGGGGTCTCCCTTTCCATTAAAAACTCAAAATTTTCCAAAGTTGTAAAATATTGGTTTCAGCCTGTATAGGGACCAAGAAGTTTCTGATTTTTTAGTTCACTGATATTGTTAGAATAATCAACCCATAGTTTACTACCTTAGACATTAATTTAATTATTTTTGTCTTATTTGCCTAGTTCATGTGTCCCACCTTATGCAAGTTGTCAATTACCTATCCATAGTGGTCCAAATTGCCTAATTTGACCCATGTAGCACTTGGGAAACCTCAAGGAATCAATTCTGCTTTATTCCTAGTCTCCTAGGCACCCTTCTGCTTTTTCCGCTTTATTGCTTTCTTTTTCAGTGTTTTAAGGCAATAGGGAAAGTTTGACTAGGCGAGGTGAACTAGTTTTTTGTCCTCTTCATCCTCCACTCTTTTCTCCTTGAAAAAGTATGTATGAGTTACCATTCCATCACTCTTTATCTTGCCTAAGCCATTTTTCTAATTCGTGAGCTCCATGACAGATTTGGGATCAACTTTTTACACCTATGGGGTATTTGCTTAAAATTTTAGTAAGCCTGCGTTATGCTAGATTCGAATTGCTCCTGGTGCATTCAAATCCCTGATGTATTTTATTTATACAACAAACTATTATTTTACAGGGTTGGATATTGTACACTGATTTAATACAGTTTAGTGTTCAGCTCCAATTTCAGTCTCTTTTGTGAGTGATTTTGCATGATCAATTGTTAATTGTTGTGAGTAAGATTAATCTATCACTGGGTTCAATTTCCACATGGTATAATAGCCATTGTATATTGATTTCTCTCCTTCAAAATTGTTTTGCAGGTTCGACATCAGTGACTGGGAGCCTTCTACTGACAGCCGAGACAGATTTTCTAAGCTATGGATCAATCACAGAAAACTATCTTGACTCCCTTCAATTTCTTTGAATGGAAAGCAGAGATGGAGATACTGGTTAGAGCGAAAGGCCTCTATAGGGTGACTATGGCACAGAAGCAAATCCCAATGCAGCTACAGAGAAGATAAAATGGCACAACAAGAGGGATGAGGCCTATGGTCTCCTATGTCTAAGTATTTCCAGAGACCTCCTTTTCCATCTTGATGGATTGACATCACCGAATGAAGTATGGGATAAGATTTCTGATGTTTTTGGAAAGATAGATGAGATGAGGGGACATCAAATAAAAAATGAGCTGATTTCTCTGAGTCCAAATAGCTTTGAATCCCTGTAGCTATATTTCTCCAAGTTCAAAGCACTTGTTTTGCAGCTGAAACAGTGTGGATCGAAAAGAAGGATGATCAGCTCGTCCTGGACATTCTCTCGAAGCTAGGTCCTGACTATTCAGTGTTTGTTTCGACCTTCTATGCCACAAAAATGACATCTCGAACCTGGAATATGCCTAGCCTTGCAGATTTCATGGAATCTCTCAGACAAGAACAGAATAAGTTGGTGATGATGGGCACCATCAAACCATCCAAAGATCAAGCTCTGATTGCTGGAGATTCGAAGGTGGATTCAAAAAGCAAAAAAAAATCTAAAAAACCACCTGAGCAAAAGAGAGACAAGAAACAGTCTCCGGAGGAGCCACAAGGTTCCAAGAAGAACTACTAGAAGAAGAAAAACAAAGGTGAAATGAGCAAGTGCGCATACTGCAATAAGGGCAATCACACTGAAAGCTCTTGTATGAAGAAGCAAATAGACATGATGACCCAACTCCTGGAGAAGAATGGCATCTCCCTTCTAGACAGCTCAAAGAAGAGAGAAGCAGGATCAAGTTCAGATGACAGAGAGAGAGTTCATGCATTGGTTGCTGGCACATCAAGCTCACCCAGTTTTATCATTGATTCTGGAGCTTCAAGAAACATGGTTTTGACCAAGGAGGCATTCTCCTCACTTGACATGTCGAAAGGACCACCTATAGTACTGGGAGATGACTCTCTCATTGAAAGTTTGGGAAAAGGGAGGATTGATCTTGATCATGGTCAGTTCAACAATGTGTTGTATGTGCCTGGTCTTGCCTCCAACCTCTTGTAAGTGTACCAGATGACCCACACTGGGTCTCCTAATAAATTCATATTCTCCCCTGATGAATTTGAGATCACAGAGATCTCAAGTGGTAGAGTCATTGCAAAAGGAGTTGTGAATCATGCTCAAAAGGTATACATGTTCTCACACTTCCTACCTTACTCAAACCCCTCTGCTCTTCTGATTCATGCTAATGAAGCAAGAAAGCTTTGGCATGAAATATTTGGCCACTTGAATTACAAGTATATTTCTAATCTTAGTGAAAAAGAGATGGTCATAGGGTTTCCCAAGATAAAATTTTCCAAAGGAGTCTGCCAAGGTTGTATCCTAGGAAAACACCCAGAGCATAAATTTGAGAGAGCTAGTCTTGAGAGAACCTCTGCACCCCTCGAGCTGATCCACAGTGATGTTTCTAGCCCATTTCCTCATATGTCCATGATTCAGGCCAAATATGCATTGACCTTCATTGATGACTTTTCCAAGTATTGCTGGGTTTACTTCCTGAAACACAAGTCTCAAGTTTTTGGCCTATTCAAAGTCTTTAAGGCTTTGGTTGAGAACTAGTTTGGGAGGAAAATCAAGGTCCTTAGATCTAACAATGGTGGTGAGTATGTCAATTCTGAGTTTATTAATTATTGTGCATATGCAGGTATTTAGATGCAACATTCTATCCCTTACACACCACAGCAAAATGGTGTTGCTAAGAGGAAGAACAGATCACTGAAGGAGATGGCAACATGCATGATGGAGGCCAAAACTTTGCCACCAAAGTACTGGGCCGAAGCTATCAACTATGCAGCCTATATTCAGAATAGGGTGCCTCATAAACAACTTTATGGTATGACTCCCTTCGAAGCATGGAGTGGGAACAAGCCAGATGTGACCCATTTCAGGATCTTTGGCTCAAAGGCTTGGGCTAGAATTCCAACAGAGAAGAGGAAGGCTTTGCAGCCCCAAAGCCAAGATTGTATTTTTGTTGGATACTCTGAAGATTCAAAAGGATACAAACTAATAAATTTGAGCACAAACAAAGCCTTCATCGAAAGGTGTGTTCAGTTTGAAGAAGAACCCCTTGCAGCAATGGAAGTTGGAGAAGCCTCTTCTCCACCTGAACCTCAAGAAGTAAGTAAAGAGTTTGTTGAACATGCTGATTCTGATTTTTCTGATGGAGATGAGTTTATTGCAGACCCTAACATCCCTACAAGGCCAAAATGGGCAGCCAAGACACTACATGCAGCAGGAGAGCTAGCTGGGGATCCTAATGACCCAAGGAGGACTAGATCTCAATTTGAGAGTGGTCTGTGCATGAAGGATCCTATGTTTGCTGAAAAATTATATTTGATGGTGGATTCTGATCCTCAAACATATGAAGAAGCAGCAAGAGATCCAATATGGAAAATATCCATGAAGGAGGAGTTCAGCTCACTCCAGAAGAGCAACACATGGGAGCTAGTTGATCTTCCCCCAGGGAGAAAGTTAGTCCAGTGTAAGTGGGTCTATAAGACCAAATTTGCTGCTGATGGTTCAAAACTGAAGTACAAGGCCAGATTGGTAGCCAAGGGATACTCACAGGTTCATGGCGTAGATTACAATGAGACCTTTGCCCCAATGGCAAAGATGGATTCCATCAGGCTAGCCTTAGCCATTGCAACCTCAAGGCAATGGGAGGTACATCACATGGATGTAAAATGTGCCTTCCTAAATGGAGATATCACTGAAGAGATATATATGCAGTAGCCTCAAGGTTTTTCTACTAACCCTTCTCTTGTGTGCAAGGTGAAAAGTCATTGTATGGGCTAAAGCAAGCCCCCGGGGCTTGGTATGCCAAGATCGATAGCTTCTTGCTATCACTGAATTTTGTTCGGTGCAAATCAGATCCAAATGTCTATTTGAAGTTAGTTAATGGTTCATTAATGATCATTGTGTTATATGTTGATGACCTCCTCATTACAGGAAACTCAAAGGCTGAGATTGCTTCCTTAAAGAGTGCTATGATCCAAGCCTTCTCCATGACAGATTTGGGGCTCTTAAGTCAATTTTTGGGGCTTGAGATTGCTCAAACCAAAGCTGGAATCAAGGTGCACCAGTCCAAATATGCCTTGGACTTGCTAAACAAATTCAGAATGAAGGATTTCAAAGCAAGCAAAACTCCTTTCCTTTCAGGAGTGAAGCTGGAAGAAGTTGATTCTTCACCTATGGTAAACAATACACTGTATAGGCAATTGATTGGATGTTTGTTGTATCTGACACATACTAGACCTGATATTTCTTATGCAGTAAGTGTGGCTTCTAGATACATGGATCAGCCTCATGAGATCCATTGGAAAGCAGCCAAAAGGATCCTTAACTTTGTTCAGGGAACAAGGACACATGGGATCTTCTATAAAGAAAAATATGATCTTGATTTGATTGGATTTACTGACAGTGATTGGGAAGGTGATAGAACAGACATAAAGTCCACATCAGGATATGTGTTCATGCTTGCAGAAGGGCCAATCAGCTGGTCAAGCAAGAAACATAGTCCCATTGCACTCTCATCTACAGAAGCAGAGTACAGAGGAGTTGTTAATACAACAACTCAATGTTTATGGTTGCAGGGTTTACTTGGAGAGTGTGGCTTCGAATCAAAGTATTCAACTACCATATACTATGATAACTAGAGTACCATTCGAATCTGCAAAGATCCAGTTCAAAAGCAGAGAACCAAACACATTGAGATCCATATGCACTACATCAGAGAGCTTGTGCATGATGGCACCATTCACCTACTCTTCTCCTCATCTTCAGAACAAGTAGCTGATATCTTCACCAAAGCATTTTGTGAGAAGACCTTCAGCAATCTCAAATCACTGTTGGGGATTTCTGATCATGCTGTGAAGCATGAGTGAAGACAAGATTTCCAAATTTTGTTTTACAGTCCATGTTTAAGGGAGGATTTTCCCAAGTTGGTTTTGCCTCTTTCCTTGTTTAAATGGACATGCAATATGTAAAGGGTGACTAAGCCTTGTTGCTAGGCCCTATAATTTTCTGATATATTACTCAAAAGTCAGGATTAAGGGGGGTGTTAGAATAATCAACCCATAGTTTACTACCTTAGACATTAATTTAATTATTTTTGTCTTATTTTCCTAGTTCATGTATCCCACCTTATGGAAGTTGTCAATTACCTATCCATAGTGGTCCAAATTTCCTAATTTGACCTATGTAGCACTTGGGAAAGCTCAAGGAATCAATTCTGCTTTATTTCTGGTCTCCTAGGCGCCCTTCTGCTTTTTCTGCTTTATTGCCTGCTTTTTCAGTGTTTTAAGGCAATAGGGAAAGTTTGACTAGGTGAGGTGAACTAGTTTTTTGTCCTCTTCATAATCCACTCTTTTCTCCTTGAAAAAGAATGTATGAGTTGTCATTCCATCACTCTTTATCTTTCCTAAGACATTTTTCTAATTTGTGAGCTCCATGAGAGATTTGGGATCATCTTTTTACACCTATGGGGGATTTGCTTAATTTTAGTAAGCCTGCTTTATGCTAGATTCGAATTGCTCCTCATGCATTCAAATCCCTGATGTATTTTATTTATACAGAAACCTATTATTTTACAGGTTTGGCTATTGTACACTGAGTTAATACAGTTTAATGTTCAACTCCAATTTCAGTCTCTTTTGTGAGTGATTTTGCATGATCAATTGTTAATTG
>LPNX011193237.1:0-13447 GCA_001517045.1 Pseudotsuga menziesii
TGGTCCCGTTTTATGAAGTACTCATAAATCTTAATCCAAAATGTAACGCATTATGCGAATCATGAGCACTCACAAGAGGACAAAATTGTGAGACTAAATGGTTTTGGGGAAGCCCAAGAGTCATTCATGGGCAGCCCAACAGTTTGGTTCTTTTTGTATAAATATAGAAGATTTAGATAAAGAATAGGACTTTTTCCCAGTTAGATTGGAAGACATATTGTAAGAAGAACTAATTTCTTTTGCAACTTGGTGGAATGTTCAAATGTTATGCTATGGATTTGTTGAAGAGGAACTATTTCGTTTTCAGCTTTGTGTCCATTAACTGTGAGATCGTTCTAACTTTTTGAACCTATGTTATTGTATGAATGATCTCTGGTTTGTTTTAAGAAAACTTCCACTATGAGTAATGAATGTTGTTCGTAAACAATGGCTATTTGGTTGTTCAAATATCTTTAAATGTTCATGTGTTTGGAAGAAGTATCAGCTATCTGTGATTTGTTTTTTATAATGCATGCACAAAATACATTACTCATTAATGAGTGATAATCTTGTTCCCTAGGGATAGGTTAGGTAGTTAGTTTTAATTTCTTGCTGTGTGTGTGATTTAGATGTAAGAGAGTCTAAGACGAGAGGTAAGAACCTGTGCATCACATTGTGAACCCTCTTTGAATTCTCAATCAACCTGCATCTTAAATAGGCACTTGCATATCATACTTAAAGTCAAAAAGTACAAAAATATACACGGTGGACCGGGCCGCAACCAGTAAAACCTTTTATTTTTGCCACTTGACCTACGGTAGCCGGACCGCAAACCGGACGGATTCCCTACACCAAACAGTCACGGGCTAGTTGGGAACGTTGAATGGGGAGAATCCCTTGCTGTTGTTGCCTGTGAATTTCCAGGCCTCAACAGAATCCTACGTTATTTAATACTTAGTCAACATTGTCATATGAAATCAGTACATACCTACTAGACAGGGCATTATAAGAAGCATCCAAGTTATTTGTAAGGGGTGACAATACTGAATGCAGTACTGAGAATGTTGTCATAAGAAACACACTCCCAGTCCCCATTAGGTGACTATTTGTAAGTGCTCCATCCCAGCCGTATCTTTGTTTATCATTGAGAATGTTGTCATAAGAAACACGCTCCCCAGTGGGCGCTTTCTTGTTATCTCTCAACCATGGAGAAAACATTCTTGTGTTATCTTTCTCTCTCTCTCTCTCTCTCTTACACACACACAAACCAATACTTCAACATAACATCACACACTCCTCATAACAACTACAAAATAGTATACACCCCCTCATTAATGCAAAGTAAAACATGCACTTGAGTCTTTGACTCTAGTAAGAATATTCTTTATATGATTCTCTTCTAAAGCCGGTCAAACCTTAGCAAAACTCATTAAGTATAAGTATATAAACTAATATAAAGAACTAGTTAAAAGTCAAAACTTACCAAGTCCACAATATACTCATTACCAGGATTGCAATGTACAATGTACATTATCTTTCCACCTCTTTATGCCACTCTGGGATCACTTTAACTTGGCTGCCTGTCCCAGCTTGTTGTCAAGTCCCACAAATTCAATCTAGTTGGGGATTCTTTTGATTGGGATTCAATAGTTTCTTTTTCATCATTTTCATCAGAAATTATAATTTTTCGAGAACCAAGGACAACTCCATTACTTGAACTTCTCCTATTACCACTTTTTCTGTCTATAGTAGCAACCTTTTGTTCAGCCAATTGTACAACAAACTTGGATTTCTTGTTAATCAAAATGGTTTCTTTATAACCATTCACATCAGGACCACAGTCACTTCCGGCATTACAAAAATATCTTAAGCCACTCCTATTCAACATATGTGCATCATCAAGTCTCAACTTAATGTTGGACACAATGGTCACACTGAGAAGGGGGGTGAATCACTCAGCGTGAAGGCAATTGAACCCTTTTGCACTTCTTATCATCAACACTAATCAATGTTAATCAGAGTTCATCATATCTTACAATTAAATTGATCATCACATCATTAACATCATTAACATCCACCAACATAGCATAGTAAATCATAAGTATGACATCAACATAAACTCATAGCAAGAAACACATCACAAGAGATCACAAGATTTGTATGGTAAACTTGCTTTATATTTATATAATGTACATCTTGGCGATTACAATAAACCCCAACTGATACAAAGAACACCAAATCTCATTCCAAGACCCAATCTAGTTTTCTCAGCTCCAACTGAGAAAATGTGAGGAGTCCAATCCTCAAGTGCAAGACTCAGCTTACAATGTGATGCCTATATGTCACTCTCCCAATTTCAACTCAATCCACTCAATCAACTGTCAAGTTAATTGATCATATCCAATGTTTTGCTATAGTCACATCTACCCTATCACTGTCATCATCTGTCACTGTCAAGTTCATCTGCTGTCCAAAGCAATATCACTGTTGTCACAAATCATTGTCAAGTTCCAAGACACTTGTCTCTGTCAGATTAATCTCTGTCAACTGTCATAGTACTGCTGCTATCATTCTCTGATCATTGTTTATACAACACTTCTGCCCTGCCTTTGCAATGACATCAATGGCTGCCCTATCAAGCTGTCATTGTCATCAAGCTTTCACTGATCACGGTACTGTCATGCCAAGGCTGTCATTGACGTATTAAGGCTGTCAACTGTCACTATCAATCAAACTGTAAGCCAAATAGTTCATCTGCTTGTATTCTCAACTAACTTTTGTTGCATCACCAAATCAACTTGTGATATCAAGCTCAATCATTCACTTATCATGTCTTATCACAAAACTTCTAAAGTTGTCCTTCACTTACAAGCGTGCATCATCAAGGTTCAAGTCTGATCTCAAAATGTACAAGACTAAATCTCAAAGAATCATCTCCACCTTTATGTACTAAACACAGTTCTCATTGACACTGATTTATCCAACAAAAGGCTAACACTTGCCTACAAAAGATGTCATAAGTCTCAATTCAAATGCTGCTTCAGACTTAAGGTAAAATATCATATTTACTTGAACCAAAACTATGGAAGATACCTTTGGACATTTTCTGTAGCTTCTTAAGATTTTACTTGATCTCTGAGCTGTTTCAACAGAACTTAAACTCTGTCAAATCAATCAACTGCCAAGTCACTGTCATCAGGCTGTCACAGATCACTGTCAAGTCCAGGATATCTTTGTCATACTCACGTCACTGTCAAGACAAGCATGTAATGGCTATTACAGTCAATTCACAAATCTCTTTAAAGGTTGTTATAAGTCACTGTCAAATCAACCTCCTGTAAGTTATCACTGTCAAATCTGCAACTGTCTTTATAAGCTTTCAAAATCAGCCTTCCACTGGTTAGATCACTTCTGGATCAGTCAAGATACCTGTGAATTATGGTACAGAAGTCAGAGTGTCTTCACATCCTTGTTGTTGCATTGCTTGAGAGAAAATCAGACTATCAGAGTATTCTATGGGGATGTGTCTTGTAGGGTCGGGTCGGGGATGTTCCCCCTCATGCTTTCCACACCCTTGGGATGGGGGCTCTTGGAAAAACGTTTTGCCATGCCTTTGATTTTGTGAAACTTGGTGAAGCACACAATGAAACATTTGGCCAATATGCAGGATGTGTTTCACAAAACACGGGTACCTGTGCACACAATAAGGGGTAATTATAAAAAAATGTTGCCTTTCAAATTAGCATGTGTGACTAAAGTCCCAAAGATGCATACTAGTCCGAGGGGAACCAAGAGAAACATGCCAATGTCAGCACACCTATGCCCTCTCACTTTAGGTTGGTTCTTCTCCAACTCAAGGGGGGGTGTTCCCTAGGGTTAAGTTTTACTTGGGAACACTCAATAAGAGTAATTTCATTTTACACATATTTCACGTAATAGATGGATCTGGAGGACCAGTGCATGGAACTGTCTTCTTGATACTCATTTGATGTTGATTTCTTTCAGCAACTTTTATTTTCAGTGTTCATTACCCATTGCTAGTTTTACTATTTGTGAGTAATTTACTTATAGTATTTAAATTTTAGTCAGTGCTATTTAGAATGAGGAATCTGAATCAATGTATTTTATTAATGATTTTGTTATAACCATGGTGACGATGAATCGTTTTGGTGTCATTCTCCATTTTGAATTTTGAATTTTCTTTTTAATATTTGCACATGGTATGAAAACTTGTTATGTTGAGATTTTTAAAAAAAAATTTAATTTAATATTATTTCATAATTTTAGAGATGCCCCAATGCTAGGGACCTGGTGTCCCCGTTCCCCGTGAATTTCCCTAAAATCTGGGGTGTCTCCACACCTCCACATGTGTGTTTCCTGTTCTGGGTTCCCATAAGCTTGGTGCAACACTGCTTTCTCTCTTGCCAGGTTAATAATGTTCAAGCCGAGAAAGAGATATTAAGAACTTTGCCATCAAATGGAGTAATTGTGGTGTAGCCTAAAACAGCTGAAACGTAAATTAGGACTTTGGTTTAAAACATCAGTCATATTCATAATTTTTTTTTTTGCTAAACATGTACTTATTATGAATGGAGTACGACTGTGCACATTGTCTCAGGTGTATGAAAAGCTAAAAGAAAAAAAAATCAACCATCAGTCCCATTGTCTCTTGCATCCTAGTGACATCAATTTCTTGTGGGCAGTTGTCAGCAGGCATGAGCAAAAAAGACTCTCAAACAAATTGTTCATATCTACCAGGTCAATAGATGGATGGAATGATTTGCTTGATTCAACAAAAATTGTCTAGGTTTGTATCAGACAGAATGTTGCTGAAACCCAAGTCATAATTTTAGAATGCCCAGCTTGCATCTGTATTCACAGCCAGTGCAAGACAACCAACAACCATAACCAGAGACTACTTGCAACAGGTACTTATTATCGAATTAGGGAATCTAATAAACAGATGTCCTAGAATGTAGAGTAATTTTGCTAACCATTGCAATTTTGTATGGCCTGAATCCTTGAGAACAGATTATCCAAGCCCAAGGCCATATCAAACATGGATGGATCGATGAAGTGACAACGGCTGCCTGTACCTGTTTAATTACACTATTGATATACGATTGCTTCCTATTTTAACAATATCAGTCTAAGATTTGTTCTTTATTTATGAGAAGGGAACATGAACCTTGCTTATTACACTGTTGATATAAGATTGCTTCCCTATTTTAACAATATCAGTCTAAGATTTGCACTTTAGTTATACGAAGGGTTTAAATTTTCCTTTAATATTCAACTAGTGCTAAACAGTGCATTAAAAAACCACACATGAATATCTTTTACAGTATGCAGCGGAATATGAAACTGAGAAATAACTCACAACATCACAACATAAAAATGACAGTTATTATGGGTATGTAAACCTCCGGAAAAACCCAAGATTGGAAAACCGGTGCAATAGTCAGATATAGATTTTATTATGAGAAAATATGGAACGTTACAATTACTGCAAATTCACCCAAACTTGGCGAATGCAGTACCTGACAGAATCACATGGCAAATCCCAGCGAAACCTCAACACCCTCTTGTGTGAGTGTACGACCCAACTGTACGAAGCTCGGTGATCTTGCTGCTCGCTCCTCTGTCTTCCCAACTAAATCCTTTGTTTGATTCTCTCCCTGTCTGTATCCTGTGTCTTTGTCAGAATACAAGTGTGTGTGGCCTCTCCACCAATTGATCTCTCTTTTATAACTTTAGGTAAAGCAAAAACCCCATTTTCACTTTCACTTTAACTAGTGGTAAAACAAAAATCCCAATTTCACTTTCACTTTAACTAGTGTTTCACTAAAGTTAATTTATATTACTTTAATTCATTTTCCAAAGTAAACTTGAGAAAAATAAATTAAATACAACTGGTTTCCTAATTTAAGTCTTCTGCATGCAAGAATACCTTCCTTGTTGTTGCTAGTTTAACACTCCCTCTCAACGAGAAATGGATTCGGTAGCAACCCCAATTTATCCTTGAACTTCACAAAACTCCGTCAGCAAAGTGCCTTGGTGAAAATGCTTGCCACTTGCTCATCTGTATGTATGTACTCCAACTGAATGGTTCCTCTCTGAACACAATCTCTCAAGAAGTGGTACCTGATGTCTATGTGTTTGCTTCGGTCATGGAACACTGGATTCTTAGATAGCCTGATGCCACTTCAATTGTCATAGTGAACCACTGTAGCCTCTTGCTCACACTCGAACAACCTTGCAAGTAACTTTCTCAGCCACATACCTTCACAAGTAGCCATGTACTCAGCCTCTGTCGAGCTCAATGCAGCTGACTTTTGCTTCCTGCTTAACCAAGAGACAACCCCTTGTTGTCGCCTTTCACACACCTGGGGGGGAACGTGGCAGAAATCTTCAAGCCACTAGGTGTGTCCTTGGAGGCAAGTCTCGAGTCAAGGCTGTCACCTTGTTCTTGACTCCTTTGTTTAGGTTCAACTCCTAACGAAACCAAGGGGGGTAGACCCTATTAAGTTACTAAGGCAAATTACTTTAGTATGATGATGTTAAATTGAGATAGTTGTTTAGAAGTTTTGAAATTAACCATAAATAACCATAGATGACAAGATGGAAAATAAGCACAATAAAACACAATGTTGAGACACAATATATATAGATCAAAAGATTTAAACATAGAACCAGTGCCTTAAAAATGGAGTCATAAAATAATCAAATGTACTTGCATGTGCTTGGAGTGAATGTTTTGCAATTGTTTCTTGGTACGTTTTAAATTAATATGGAATATGAGTGGATTAAATTAGGCGAAGAGGGACTCCAGATATATCCGATGGCCCTACTTGGAGTATGTCCAAAAATAAACCTTCATGGCTACCCGCAAGGAATGTGTGGGCTGAATGGAGTTTGAGACTGTGTTCATAATACACAAGAAGGTGTAATAGAGATCGGTGCCCCGAGGTCACTGTCAAGGAGTTCCTACTTAGGGTATTTTGCCACTGTTTACGGTTTGATTGAGGCGTTGGATTTTCGCTTGATGGTGGTTAATTGGGGAAGATGAATCCTAATTAATCTAGCCAATCACGTTGCTTTTGATGCAGCTTGATTGATTGGACAAACCGCAGTCAAGTGTAGAGCATACACATCGGAGTCTTGTCAATTTTAGTAAATTTTAAACGGTTTGTTTTGATTAGTAAGAAAACCCTCCAGGAACCTCTTTCGGTCCAAGTGGACCTCAAACAGAGAATCAAGGAGGGGGTTGATTTTAGAAAGATTGTTTGCAGAAATTAATGACAACTAGCAAAAAAAAAACAAACCACACGTTTTTTAATTAGCCCTACCATGCATCTATTTCCCCTTTCGGGTCAATCGGGAAGTCGTGGGGTAAGTATTAAAGTTACTTTGATACTGTAATATGGAATATATGATAAATTAATCAAATCATATTATTATGCATAAATGAAACTAATCTAGAGCGAAAAAGAAATAAAAAAATGCAAGAAACAGAAAAAAGACTCGAATCCCCCCAGAGGGGATGGAGAATGGGCTTGAAAGAGCCTATTCAGAGAATTTTTTTATTATCAACGGTTACAATATCAGAAAAATTATCTGAATCCTATTGGTTCTTATACAGAATGAAACCAAGGCTTTACAAAATGCCAAAATTAAAGATTACAGTAAAAAAGGGAGGCCCTGGGGGGATTCAGATGGCTCAAAATGCACTTTTGAACAACAACTTCTCCTCTTTCTGTTATGCCTGCTAAAAAACAACGAACTTATTATAATGAAATATGTCCAAAAGCACTTTGAAAGTATCTTTGGGTCAGCCTACTTTAAACAAAAAAAAACTAAGTTAAAGCTAGTTAAAACGGTAAAAACGGAACCAAGGAAAGCAAGCTTTTCTTGGGGTCTTGGCTTGCCTTTGGGGCAGCCAATGTGATATGCACTGATTGCTGGATTTTATCTTTTAAAACAGAAACATAAATCTAATGCATGCAAACTACGCATTTTATTTAAATTGCTATGCAGAACGGACGATTTCCCTAAACTAGATCTAGAATGCTTTATGAAACCTTTTAGGAATGAGATCTAGATTATGAACCTTGATACAATAGATCTATGTTAAGTTTTACTTTAAGATAATAGATCTGAATAATAACAAAGCTTGTAAACAAAGTAACCAGGTAAAATTTTGATTTTTAGGAGGAAGAGAGAGAAAGAGTGCTGGAAGCTTGGGAATGTTGGGCTTTGGAGTCTGCTTTGGTGGAACACCGAGGGATTATGTCCTCAAAAAGATCCTAAAGATGAGGAAGATGCAAACTAGCTCAACCCCTTCTACAAGTGAGATCACCTGCAACTTAGAAATCCTTGCATAAACAGATGGTTAAAACATAGGTGTTGCTGGAAAAAGACATTTAGAAAGCATGCAATTAAACTTAAAATACATGCAACTCCAAGAGATCTGAAACAAGTGAACAGTAAAAGCATAAATCAAACTAGAATGATCTTTGACCCCAACATGAGAGAGCTCTCTCCTTCAAGGCCAACAATTAACCATAAAAAAAACAAAGATAAATAACACAGATTATACCTCATAAGTACTTGACAATCACCATCCACACATGAAGAGCATTACACCATAGATCTTGCCTCCAAAGATTCTTTATTCAAAAATAGTAAATAATACAATACTATAGCAACAAATTCTCAATTCGGCTCTAACTAGCTTGGAAGAGGAAAACTGAGTTTTATTTATAGTAAAAACATGAAATCTAGCCCAAGGGGGCGCAATTCCCAAGGAGAGAGAGACTGCAGCTGCATGTGGAGTGAATCTGAGCTTGATCCGAGTCTAATTGAGCCTGATTTGAGTCTCACTGAGTGCAATTGTCAATCATAGAGATGATCAGACTGATACCTCAATCTGCTAACTGAAGCATCCACCAAAACTCATCCAGATGGGCCCACACGTGTGGAGGAGAGAGAGAGGGCGCAATTGCCAAGATTGCATGCATTAATGCACTCCCTGTTTAGCCTAGATCACTTCCTTCTGTCAAGGGATGGTCAGATCCAGTCAATCCTAAGTCGATGAGACTAATTTCAGTCAAATCGAAGCAAATCCCATTGATTTAGGATTTGGGGTTTTCTCCATTATTTAATTAATTTATCAATTAAAAAAATGAATATTTGATTTTTAGGGTTTTCTGGCCCGAGTGATGGGAGAATCACTCAAAACTTAGGAAAAGTGGGTTTATGGGTTTACATGATGCTCTGAGCTTGAAAATGAGCACCCCCATGATTGAAACTGATTTTCGAGCCCACTTTTATTACAAAACCAAAATTTTCAATTAGACTATTAAAAAATAGCCTAAGTTTTGTGGAAAAATTAAAATGAAAAAACTTAAAAAATTAAAACCTAGGGGGACTTAGACATATTCATATGACTCGACCATGATGCCTAGCATGTTTATACATTGACACATAGACTCTAATAATCTCAATAGGCTTAAATCCCAAGCCGACCACCCCAACTTTGGAGGCATTGAGTGAAAAACTCAGAAAAACTCAATCGTTTATTTAACAACCAATAATAACCAAGGGAAAAAACACCTTGGGCTGATCGGATTGACAAATAAAGTCTAAGAGACTGAGTCTTTTACAGACACTATTATGCTAGAACATTTTATTACAATTCCCCTATGGGGTATGAACATGTGATATTGTACAACAAGCACTTTCCAGAAGCACTTCCAAAGGTCTTCTGAAGTCCGAACAAATCATCTTTGTTCGGTTCACCAGGCTCACTTGATAAAAAACCACTAAGTACAACTTAGGTGGTAACACCCTTGATCCAATGCTGAAACATCAACTTGAAGTACTCTTTCGGTCCTCTACACATCCTGCCCAGTCAACATCTGTGAAACCTGCTAACTATACACTCCTTTTGCGCTCATAAACCAATCCATACTCCACTGTACCTCTGATGTAGTGAAGTATGTGCTTCGCAATCCTCCAATGCACTCTTTGAGGGTCCACCATGAACTGACTCAAAGAGTTTACTGCAAAGTTGATGTGTGGTCGAGTGTTGACCAGATACATAAGCGATCCGATAAGTTGACGATACAAGTTAGGATCAAATCCGTCTGACCCTGATGTATCAATATTCCTCCAGTTGGAAACTAGAGGTATGGCCATAGGCTTACAGTCCTCCATCTTGAATCTCTTCAAGATCTCAAATGCATACTTTCCCTGTCTAATGAAGAAGCATCCATCTGTCTACCAAACCTCCAACCTAGAAAGTAATGCATCAACCCAAGGTCTTTCATCTCAAACTCCACTGCAAGGTTGGACTTGTAGTCTCCAATCAGCCTGTCATCTCCTGTCAAAAATAGATCATCCACATGCAAGACCAGTATGAGAGGTACCTCACCTGTCAAGAAGTATAGGTTGTGGCTAGCCTTACTCCGCCGAAATCCCATCTCTTGTAGATAGCTGTCAATCCTCGAGTACCATGCTCGAGGTGCCTGCTTGAGCTTGTAAAGAGCTCGATGCAGTCTGCATACATGTGTCTCCATGTTTTCCAAATCAAACCCCTCTAGCTGCTCAATATACACCTCCTCCTTTATCACTCCGTTGAGGAAGGAAATCTTGACATCCATCTGATGGACACACCAACCCATCTCAACTGCTAGTGAGATAATGGTCTGAATGGAAGAATACCTGGCAACAGGGGCAAAGGTCTGCTCATAATCAATACCCTCCTTATGTGAAAACCCCTTTGCCACCAAGCATGCCTTGTACTTCTCCACGCTTCCGTTAGTTGCATGCTTCACCTTGTAGATCCATATGAATCCCACCACCTTTTTTCCTTGTGGCCTCGGCACAACCTCCCATACCTAGTTTTTCATAATGGAGTCATACTCCTCAACCATAACCTCCTGCCAAACATCATGTTGTGCAGCCTCCCCAAAGCTGGAAGGTTCAAATTTAATCAACTTTGTCATCAGTGCCATGTAACTAGGCCTCTCTGGTGGTACACTCCGTTTGAAATATCTCTGTGGAGGATCAACTTGCTTGGAATCCTGTACTGTGGACCTAAACCACTTAGGCCTCGGCCTAGTGTCAACCTGCTGCGGCTGCTGGATATTCGTCTCCTGCTGCAACTCATCCTCCAAGTCAATGACTGTAGGATCCTGTATCCCTGACTCCCTTTGACCACCAGAACATGTGCTCTGTGTCTATACTTGTACCTATACATCTGGCTCCTCCAACTTGACCCCCGACTCTTGCGTTGGCTGTTGCTCTGTTGGCAAGTTCAAAGATCTCCGCAAGGCCTTGTCCTCATCGAATTGGACATCCCTACTCACAATGATCCTCCTGCGAGCAGGAATGTAAACCATTATATGCCTTTGAAATCTCGCTATAACCAACAAGTAACCCCTTCTCTCCAGAAGGGTCAAACTTCTTCCTATTGTCAACATGAATATGACAATAGTAGACACTGGCGAATATGCAAATGTGACTCACATTTGGCCTGGTGCCTGTGAAGACCTCCTCTGGTTTCTTCCTCCCCAAAGCTGTGCGGGGACACATGTTCTGAATGTACACTGCAGTCCTGTATGCCTTGGCCCAAAGGAATAGTGGCAATCCTTGATCAAATAGCATGACCTTGGCTGCTCCAACCATAGTCTTGTTCTTTTGCTTTGCAATTCCATTCTGCTATGCAGTATGGGGCACAATGTGCTCCTTCTTGATTCCCTCAGCCAAACAATACTCCATGAACTCATTGGAAGTGTACTCACCCTCGATGTCTGTCCTCAACACCTGAATCTTCTTTCCTGTTTGGTTCTCCACGAGAATTTTGAACTCTCGAAACCTCTCAAAGACCTTTGACTTGGCCTTCAGGAAATAGATCCAGGTCTTCTTGGAATAATCATCAATGAACGTTACGCAGTAACTGTAACCACTGAACGAATGGACACTCATAGGTCCGCATACATCAGAATGCACCAAGTCCAAGGGTTTCTTAGACTTGTGCTCACTCTGTGGGAAAGGCTTCCTGATGTTCTTTCCCAAAGCACAACCCTTGCAGTTGTTATGCTTTTCCTCTTATACCCGAGGAACTCCAATGACTACTTATCTTAAATGCTTCAGTGCTCCATGATGTAAGTGTGCCATCCTCCTATGCCATAACTCACCCTCACTGTTGTTGCTGCTGACTAGAGCCTTTGCAGGCTCAAAGTGTAATATGTACACTTTCCCGCTCCTTTTTCCAATCACCCGATCCAAGCTCCTATCTGACCCCTTGGGCTTGATATACACTCTATGGTCATGAAACTTCACATGATATCCCTTGTCCTCCAGAGTGGAGACTGCTATAAGGTTCTTGGTCAGTGCTGGAACATATAACACATCAACAAAACTGAGGGGTTTGCCAGACTCCCTCTCAAATGAAACAGTGTCAACTCCATGCGTCTGATACCGCACATCATCACCCAACTCAATGTGGATCCCTGTTCCACCCTCCTGCAAGTCTCTGAAGAATTTTTTTTGTCCAGTCATGTGACTAGATGCTCCACTGTCAATGTACCATATACTGCTCCTTGTGGTGCTTGCCATGCAAACTATCAAGCAAAACTCCTCATCGACGTTCTTGCTGAACTCATCCACTTCTGTAGATCCAACCATATGAGTGTTACTCTTCTTCTTCCTGTCTGGGCACTAGGAGGAAAAGTGTCTTTGCTTGTGACAAATAAAACACTTGACCTTTGACACGTCAAGGTTCTTCTTACCATCCTTCTTCCTCTTTGTCTTACCCTTGCTCTTCCCTGTAAGGGCTAGAGCCTCCTCATCCACAATCTGTGGGGCACTGCTGGCATCAGAGGAAATTTGAGGTCTAAAATGGGCCTCCTAGGGAAAATAATAAAATAATAGTTATTAATTTTGGAGGAAGAATGAAAAAAACTACTTTTTGTGTTTGTATTTTTGACATATTGCCCTGTGTGTTTACTCAAATTCTAAGTGGGAGAGCTCATTCCGCATCCAACGAGTACTCACACTACATACTTTTGACGGACCCCGCTACCCCAAAAACCAGAAATACCTGAAAACAACGTGATGATGACATACGAGTACCCACACTGCATACTTTTGACGGACCCCCCTGCCCCAAAAACCAGAAATACCTGAAAACAACGTGATGATGACATCATCATCACGTTGTTTTCAGGTATTTCTGGTTTTTGGGGCAGGGAGGTCTGTCAAAAGTATGCAGTGTGGGTACTCGTTGGACGCAGAATCAAATTCCGCATCCAACGAGCTCTTTTGCTTAGAATTTGAGTAAAAACACAAGGAGATATGTCGAAAATACGAACAAAAAAAGTAGTTTTCTTTTATGACAAGTATGTCAATTCAACCATTATGGTTGACTCATTTTATTGAAATTCTATTGGTTCTTGAATTC
>LPNX011193266.1:15258-95617 GCA_001517045.1 Pseudotsuga menziesii
CCAATTTAATCCATGGATAATATATATATATATATATTACTCCATTTATGTACATATATATGTTTTCATATCTGTTTTAATGTCGCTCTTGCCCAAAATTCGGCGACTATGAATCCTACTAATAATTATGGTAACTAGTTTACCTTCGCTACCTATTTAAGATTGTAAGGAGACTAGGTTAAACTTACTAGGTCCCCAAGGTATTGTTAACCTCTAGCCTCTCCCCCTAGTTGACTTGGTTTCCCGTTGAATGTTTTTTGTTAATACCTTAGGTCTCCTAAGTTCTAAACTTAGGGGATTAACTCTTACAAGTTACAAGGTTTTTCTAGTGGGGCCTTGGCCTCGCACTCCTCACTAGAAAACAAGTACAGATAATCTTTCAAAATTACAAATTATTTAGGGGCAGGAAATAGGGATATTACAAACAAGCACTTCAATTTTTCTGAAGTAAAGGATGACAAGCAAGTCATATTTTTCGTTACAAGGTTAAGAGGGCATGCATCCTTATGGTGGGATGGTCTGCAAGAGGAGAGAATCTTGAAGAACAAAGCAAGGATCAATATCTAGAGGAGAATGATAGCTAAGTTGAGAGGTAAATTTCTTCGTCGAGATTATAAGTTTGTTTTGTTTAGGAAACTGCAAAATATTAAACAGAAATTAATGACGATTAGGGAGTTTACTGAGGAATTTTATAAGGTGAATATTAGATCAGGTCATATAGAGGATACACCTGAGAAATTTGCGAGGTATGCAAACAGCCTAAGGTTTGATATACAAGATGAACTAAGTTTGTTGTCATTAAGATCTGTTGAAGAAGCAAATCAATTTGCTTTGAAGGTTGACGAGAAGCTCATGAGGAAATAGAGTCAGAAAGGAAAGGTAAGAGGCTTTGGAGGAAAGGAACAACAATAGAAGGGTGAAGCTAGTAGTTCAAACCAGCAAGTACAACTTGACAGAAATAGTGAGAATAGAGGTGGAAGGAATGCTTGAAGATGAAGAGGAAGAGGAAGAGGTGGACCAGTGAGGTGTTATAGATGTGGACAACTAGATCACATGTCATGGGACTTTCCAGAAAATGTTTCCAGGCTGAGAGGAACCCAGGTAGTTCAAGATGAACCTGAAGCTCCATAGGAATTAGAGATGTCTAAGAATTACCTTGAACAAGGTGAAATTTTGTTGATGAGGAAATTAATTGATGAGTTAATCCAAAGGAGGAGCCTGTTTAAGACAATTTATAAGGTTGAAGGTAAGTGTTGTAAATTAATTTTTGATAGTGGTAGTACTTATAATTTGGTGGCTATAGATATGGTGGACAAACTAAAGTTGAGGAAGAAGGTAAATCCAGAACCTTATAGGGTTGTATGGTTGCAGAAAGATCATCAAGTTCTTGTGAGAGAACAATTCCAGGTAAAGTTTCAGATTGGAAGATATTAGGATGAGGTAAGATGCGACATTATTGAGATGGATTCTTGTCATGTTTTATTAGGTAAAGCTTGGAAGTTTGATAGGGAAGCAGTGCATGAGGGAAAGAGGAATGTTTATTTCTTTGAAATGAATGGGAAGAACCATAGTCTTCATCCATTCAAGCGTAAGAAAGAAGAGGCTAATAATCGGTTGCTTATGATGACTGATAAAAGAATAGTGAGTGATCAGAAAGATGAAACAAAGATAGCAGTAAATTTGCAAGTAAATGATTATGAGGTTGAAGTGACTAATATCGTGTGTAGTGATTGGTTGAAAGACATAACAGATCAGCAAGAAATGTCCAGTGCAAGCATTTCATTAATAGAGGAAGCACAGTATGAAGTCAAAAAATATGATGGAAAGTTTATGGTTAAAGAAGTCACTAAGGATAGTCATGTGATAGAGGCAAGAGGAAGGGAAGAAGGCCAAATAATTCATACACATAATTCTTGAATGGCACACATTATTATGTTAATAAAATTTCTATTTGTTTTCATAATAGGGAGGTTGAGTTATATATATGTAGATGAAGGCAAACTTGTTGACAATTTGTTTACAGGTCAGAAGAAAGAGGATTCTAATTATTTAATGGAGTCAAAACATATGTCGGAACCAAAGAACCTGTCACCAACACAGTGCTTGAAAACATGGCTGAAGGGAATGTTCAAAATCAGACACTCCCCAGGTTTATACCTTTGGTATCTGGTGCAAGCTTACAGAAAAACAACAGGAAAGGAGATCATGGATAGGAGACCATGCAGAGTTTCAAGCTGGGGAGTCTGAGACAAGAGCATCATGGAATGCCAGCAATGTGATGAGTTTGTCATGTGATGTGGCATATTTTTGTTTGTTTATTTGTTGAGTCATAGTTTGTTAGCCGTAGGAGTGATTGTGTCTCATGACTCGTTGCGTGGAAATCAAATGCAAGTCTGCTTGATTTGGACAATGACGTTTTCATCATGTTTTGTAGTTGTTTGTTTTCAGTTACAAGACCACTCATTAAGTGGGAATATAACAATTTAGGTTAAATAGGAAGATTAGAGGAGTACGAGGGTTTCTACTCTTAAATATTAGATTTGGGAATTTGCAAAGAGAAGGACAGACCTACATCTAGTTCCACTTGTAAATAATTTGAGACTGAAGAAGAGATCTGAATTATATGTGTGCATGTTTATTTAATAGAAGGATTAGCTATGTTTGTAGTGTTATTGTCCTATATGCATTTACTGTTTGAATGATGAATCCATGTAGAGCCGACTTTGGTGGTTTTCTTAACATTTATGTATTTCTTTGAAACTGTTGATTCACAGATGAAATTATTGCCTAAATAGTTGAAATGGGTTGTAGATGCATGCATAGAAGGGGTAGGATAATGAATCTTAAATATGGCAGGATGGATTGATTGATTCTATGATCAATTGACGCAACACGCGGGTTTTCTTCTTTAACCAGTTTCTTTTGCAGAGAACGGACAGTGGAGATTATGTCCGCAAAAGAAGATCTAACAGTCCAGGAGAGGTCTACAATGAAAGTTGCAAGGGAAATAATGAATCCACAAAGATATGTGATATCCGCATCAGAGAGTAGATCGATGATCATTGTGAAGGGCGCAACGATCTGACGATTGGGAAAGATTGTGGGGGAGAATTTGCGGGAGGAGAGTTGTGAGGGAGAAACTTTGGGAAGTTGACATCCTGTAACTTGCATGCGGAAGTCTCTGTTGTGGAAACAGAGTTGCAGGGGAGAAAGTTTGGAGAGTTGTCTGACATCCCACATACCGCAACCCGCCTGTGGAAATTTGTTGCGGAACAAAAATTGTGGGGAGGCAATTTTGCAGCAAGATTTGGCCGAGGGCATAACTTGGTGTTCCTACTAAGTGTAGGAGCCAAGAGATTTTAGAGGTGCTGGTAGGTTTGGTTGTGGTTGATCCTCCTTGCACCATTTTTGGTATCAGATCAACGTTGTAATAGTCTTTATTTCTGAATATTATGGATTATTAGTCATTGGGATTGAAATTTTAATTTTCTTTAGTGAAAAGCAAGGTTGAGCTTACTCTTGTACTGGTAACTAATTCAGATAATGATATTACCGACAATAGGATTGCATTCAGAAGTGATTTGTTGTGCCAAGAGATGGATGTGAGAGTTGGCAAAGGATGGGGTAGGCGAGGAAAATTTGTTACCAATGTAGACACGAGAGAGGAGATAAGAACTCTAAGAGCAAGGCTGTAATCCTTAGATACTCGCAACCATCATGAGAAAATTGGAGACACAAGTGAAGAAGAGGGACCTGAAGAGGAGGAGAGAACGATTGAAACTCCTGAGGTAAAAATACTGAAAACAATCTTTGGTGGAAGTTCTAGGTCCATAGTAGATGCACCATTCTATAGTGAATGCTTGAATCCAGAAGAACTGATTGACTAGATCAAAGCTATGAACAAGCACTTCGATTTTGCTGAAGTAAAGGAGGAAAAGCAAGTCATATTTGTCATTACAATGTTAAGAGGGCATGCATTCTTGTGGTGGGATGGTGTCCAAGAGGAGAGAATCTTGAAGAACAAAGAAAGGATCAATATCTGGAGCAGAATGATAGTTAAGTTGAAAGGTAAATTTCTTCCTCAAGATTAGAAGCTGGTTTTGTTTAGGGAACTGCAAAATATCAAGCAGAAATCAATGATGATTAGGGAGTTTATTGAGGAATTTTATAAGGTGAATATTAGATCAGGTCATATAGAGGATACACCTAAGAAAGTTGCGAGGTATGTAAATAGTATAAGGTTTGATATACAAGATGAACTAATTTTGTTGTCATCAAGATCTTTTGAAGAAGCATATCAAGTTGCTTTGAAGGCTGAGGAGAATCTGATGAGGAAGCAAAGTCAGAAAGAAAAGGTAAGAGGCTCTGGAGGAAAGGAACAACAGTAGAAGGGTGAAGCTAGCAGTTCAAACCAGCAAGTATAGCTTGATAGAAACAGTGATAACAGAGGTGGAAGTAGTGCTTCAAGAGGAAGAGGCGGAGGAAGAGGTGGACCAATGAGGTGTTACACATGTGGAGAGCTAGGTCACATGTCATGGGAATGTCCAATTTTTTTTTCCAGACAGAGAGGAACCCAAGTAGTGCAAGATGAACCTAAAGCTCCAAAGAAATTAGAGGTATATGAGAACTACCATGTATTAATTCTTGCACATGATCTAGGAACTAGGAATCAAAATCATCAAAGAATAATTAACAAATACTCATGAATTAGCAATAATTGGAACCAAAATAGGTTTCCTCTCTGTATATTTTATGAACAATAAAGGGTTACAATTCCCATGCATGAGCAATGGCTTAAATCCATGAAGAATTAGAATACCTAAGGAGACAATTCGAATTCAATAAGTGATTCTAGCTTAACTGACCCTTTTCCATGCAATCTCACTCAGTTAACCACTTGACCAAAACCCTAATTGACTCACCAAACCCTAACTGAAGTTGGAGTGCAATAAATGATTGAATCTCAACTGAAGGAGATTAAACACATGTCATAGCAATCCAATCATCAAGTGCTAGTACTGCATGACTACAATCAACCCTGATGAGGTTAACTGAAGTTGAACTGACCATCAGAAGTGGTGGAGGCGCCTTGTTGACTCCAGTTCATTAAATAATAATAAATAATCATTAAATAATATATTTAATGAATGGAGGGACCTTAACTGACTGTAACTGATTGGTTGAACTGAAAGTAACCACCAGTTAGCAATTAGGTGCATTAATATCACTTAGATCACCCCTGGAGTGCTCCAGTTAGCCTTATTGACTATAGGAGAAGGCTTAGTTATCCTCCTTGACTGTAGGTAGGCGTGGGAGTGACTGGGATGATGGTAATTAATGCTCCACTGATGTCAGTTAAACTTAGGATAGTGGTTTAACTAGGCCAATTTGACCGAAAGAGTGAGTATGATGGTAAATGTCTCCAACACCCCCCCTTAATCTATACTCAGGAAGAGTTAGAAAACATAGATACATAAAATGCTAGGGCCCTGGAAATAAAGGCCATAGGTCACCCTGTACAATAAAGTAACTGAAACAATGCTCAAAACAAACTAAGTGAGGAAAAGAGGGAAAACCCAATGGGAAAAAACCCCCCCTCAAGCTGAACACTGAAAGTAGTCTGGATCACCCTGATGAACTCACCCCCAACAGTGAATGGAGGTAAGTAAACTTCTTTTCTAAAAATATCTTGGTGAAGATGTCTACAATCTGCCGATCAGTCGGGTAGTATTGCAGAATGATGGTCCTGTCATGCACTAGCTCCCTGATGTAGTGCATGTGAATCTCTACATGTTTGGTCCTCTACCTGGTAACTGGATCGGTGGATATCTTAATAGCACTCTGGTTGTCACAAAAGAGGATAGTGGACAAAGTACTACCAAGATCAAACTCTGAAAGAATGCCTTGCAACCAAACTGCTTGGATGCAAGCATTCACCGCTCCTCGATACTCGGCCTCTGCTGAAGATAGTGCTATGGCAGCCTGCTTTTTGCTTGAACAGAAAATAGGGCCACCACCAAACATGAATACATATCCAAAATTTGACTTCCAATCAATAGAAGCACCCACCCAATCGGAATCTGTGTATCCAACCAGCTCTAGCTCGGAGTCTGCAGCATAGTGAATGCCGTAGGTCCTGGTTCCGTGAATGTACTGGAGGATCCTCTTGGCTGCCTTCCAATGAAGATCATGAGGCTGCTGCATGTACCTTGATACAGGATTCATGGCATAACAAATATCAGGCCTAGAATGTGTCAAGTACAACAAGCTACCAATCAGCTGTCGATAGATAGTGCAGTCCATGGGAGGTGTGCTTTTTCCTTCTTCAAGGATGATCCCTGAAAGGAAAGGGAATGGTACAGGTCTACATTCAGCCATTTTAAACTTGACTAATAGTTCTGAAATTTGTTTTGAATGAGTGACCATAATCCCATCATAATTTTGCTTGATTTCGAGCCCCAAAAATTGTTTTAGAAGCCCCAAATCACTCATTTCAAATGCATTATGGAGAGCAGTTTTGATGGTTGAAATGGAGGCAATTGTGCTACCTGTGATCAGTAAGTCATCAACATATAAAACAATAATAATAAGATTACCATCATGCTATTGTAAATACACATTTGGATCTGATCTACATCTCTGAAAGTTTTGCGAGAGAAGGAAGGCATCCATCTTGGAATACCACTCTCTTGGGGCCTGTTTTAACCCGTATAGTGACTTCTTTAGCTTGCAAACCAAAGATGGATCAGTGATGTAGCCCTTAGGATGCTTCATTTATATCTCCTCATGAATATCTCCATGCAGAAAGGATGACTTAACATCCATGTGATGCACCTCCCAGTGCTTGGATGCGGAAATAGCCAAAACAAGGCGGATGGAGTCCATTTTTGCAACCGGTGCAAAGGTCTCATGGTAGTCCACTCCTTGGAACTAAGAGAAACATTTTTCTACCAGAATTGCCTTATATTTGTAGGTGCTTCCATCAGCAGAAACCTTTGTCCAAAACACCCACTTGCATTGAACCAATTTCCTTCCCGGAGGAAGAGGAACTAGCTCCCAAGTAGTGTTTTTCTGAAGAGAATTCATCTCTTCATCCATGGAAACTTGCCATATCGGATCCTTCCGAGCATGGTAGTAGGATTTTGGATCTGAAATAATCATCAAATAGAAAGTTTTGGATAGAAAAATATCAGAACAAGAGAGTTCAATACCTGCTCTTTGGAAATCAGACCGGGTTCTCCTTGGATCATCCGGATTTCCAATGTTGTCTCCTGCGGAGGAGAGTGTCTGTCGGGCCCATGTAGGAAGATGATTTTGCACTTCAGGTTCTGATTCAATATCTAATGTTTGATGCACACTAATATCAGAAATCATAGGATCCAAATCAGGGTCATCACCCCCAATTTCATCATCCAAATATTCAGTGGAATAGGAAGGAATTTCAACAGTTTTCTCCTCCACTAGTTCCACCTCCTGAAGAGGCTCATCGAACTTGACACTTCTCTCGATGATGATCTGTTTGGTCTTGATATCCAGTAGCTTGAATCCTTTATATTCATCAGGATATCGAATAAACATACATTCTATGCTCTGCGGTTGCAAAGCCCTTCTTTTATCAAGCGGAATCCGGGCCCATGCAGTGGACCCAAACACCCGTAGGTTCGACACATCTGGCTTGTGTCCAAATTATGCTTCGAAAGGAGTCTTTAGTTTCATTGATGAATGTGGCACCCTGTTATAAATGTATTCTGTAGCATGCATGGCTTCAGCCCACAAATTTGCAGCAAGCTTCTTTGACTCCAACATACAGGTGGTCATCTCTTTGAGAGACCGGTTCTTCCTTTCCGCTACTCCGTTTTGCTGGGGAGTGTAGGGAATTGAATGTTGGACCTGAATACCACTTTGGGAGAAAATGTATAGAAAATAATTACTGACATACTCCCCTCAATTATCAGATCTCAATATCTTGATCTTAAGCCCAGAGGCATTTTCGATCAAGGCCTTCAATTTAGAAAATTTTTCACATACCTCTGATTTCTTTTTGAGAAAGAAAACCCATGTATACCTGGAAAAATAATCAATAAAGGTAAGGAGGTACCTTGATCCATTCATGGATGTGACAGGCATTGGACCACTGATATCAGAATGTATCAGCCCCAATATGCTTGTAGCTCAGTTTGCCTTCCCCCGATCGAACTTGTGCTAAGGGTGTTTTCCAATCACACAGCCCTTGTAGATTCCTGTGGTTGCCTTGATGACCTGGAGGCCTTCAAACATGGATTTTTTCTGTAATTGCTGAAAATATTTGAAATTAATATGGCCAAACCTCTCATTCCATAGCCTACTAACCTCATTTCCATGATTTAGCAGAGCGATGGGCTTTGCATCCGCAACAAAGTGAGAAAACTCATAGGCTTTTGCATGATGATTTGCATGGCCTTTTGCAATGAGTTTCCCGGATGCAATTTCTGTTATCTCAACATCATTTGGGATGAAAGAGACTCTCTTAGGCATTCCTGTATGTGTCATTTGATAGACACTAAGGATATTTTCTGCTAGAGATGGTACATACAAAAATTTAGAAAAAAAACCATTTTCTGGATCTACAGTACCTTGTCCTTCGGAAATGATGGTGGAGTCATCTCCCAAGTGGATGGGGATGGATTTGCTGGTCTCCAAGGATGAAAAGGAGTATTTTTCAGCCATCATGTAATTCGAAGCTCCACTGTCAATCAGCAGTGATTTGGACTTCGAAGTGCTTGCCATGAGGGCATGACCTTTCTCATGCTGTGGTTCCCGGTCTTGGTGATCTCTCCTCTGAAAGCTCTCCGAAAGATTGATGTGATTCCTTTCTAGGAGAGAGGTTGCTTCATCAAGATTTTTCTTCATGCAGGCATGTTCATGGTGAAAACCCTTCCCGCAGTAAGAACACTTGACTTTTTCTTTCCCATTGTGCCCTTTTCCTTTGTTCTTCCTTGAACCGGAAGATTCATCATGCTGCTGATTTTCAAGTCTAGGCTTTGGAGTATCAAATTTACTTTTCTGATTTTTCTGCTACTTTCCTTTACCCTTCACATCTTTGGGCCCCGTGACATGGAGGGCTTGGTCACGGGAAGATTGGATGATCCCCATTTGGACAAGCTTGTCATGTTCACTAGTTAGGGACTCAATGAAGGCATTGAGTGTAGGCATCTTCCATCCGGGAGTTGTGAGATTCCCCGCACAGAATGTGGAAACAAAAACTGAATAATCAGCCCCGAGTTTGGAGAGGATGGCTAGGATGAGCTGATCATCTTCCTTCTCCACTTTGCATTGCTTCAAGGGAAAAACAATATGCTTGAACTTTGTAAAGAAATCATTCAGAGTCTCGAAATTGGAAGGTTGGAGAGACATGAGTTCATTTTCGAGTTGATAAACTCTCATGTCATCATGCTGTCCATATAGAGATTACAATTTGTCCCATATTTGTTTTGGTGTCTTCAGATTCGTAAGATGGAAGAGAAGGTCATTGGAAATAGAGAGGCACAAGAAACCGAAGGCTTCATCCTTCTTGTTCAAGAATCTTGATTTTTCTACGGCAGATCCAGGCTCAACTTCAGTGTCCATGGCGACTCTAAAGAGTCCTTTGGAATACAGTTGATGCTCCATTTTGAGTTTCCATGTGTGGAAATTGTATGGAGTCAACAGAGGTATTGAGGAGGCCATCTAGATATGCTGTAGCGAATGCTTCACATGTAGAAACCTAAAAATCAAAACAGAAAAGACAAAATAAGGCCGGACAGCCAGCACATTCTAGGCTTTCATCACACCCAGCATAGTCAATCAAGCAAGCTTGATCAACAAGTTCTTTACTTGGGATATTGAGTGGTAAGCCTTGGCTTCTGGTGTAGTGGTGGAATTTTGAGCTATTGCTCACTTCTCATGGAGAAATCTGTCAAAAAGCTTGTTCTTGAGAGATTGTTCTTCGTCCCGCCGTAAGCTCTGATACCATATTAATTCTTGCACATGATCTAGGAACTAGGAATCAAAATCATCAAAGAATAATTAACAAATACTCATGAATTAGCAATAATTGGAACCAAAATAGGTTTCCTCTCTGTATATTTTATAAACAATAAAGGGTTACAATTCCCATGCATGAGCAATGGCTTAACTCCATGAAGAATTCGAATACCTAAGGAGACAATTTGAATTCAATAAGTGAGTCTAGCTTAACTGACCCTTTGCCATGTAATCTCACTCAGTTAACCACTTGACCAAAACCCTAATTGACTCACCAAACCCTAACTGAAGTTGGAGTGCAATAAATGACTGAATCTCAATTGAAGGAGATCAAACACATGTCATAGCAATCCAATCATCAAGTGCTAGTACTGCATGACTCCAATGAACCCTGATGAGGTTAACTGAAGCTGAACTGACCATCAGAAGTGGTGGAGGTGCCTTGTTGACTCCAGTTCATTAAATAATAATAAATAATCATTAAAATAATCATTAAAATAATCATTAAATAATATATTTAATGAATGGAGGCACCTTAACTGACTGTAACTGATTGGTTGAACTGAAAGTAGCCACCAGTTAGCAATTAGGTGCATTAGTATCACTCAAATCACCCCTGGAGTGCTCCAGTTAGCATCCTTGACTGTAGGAGAAGGCTTCGTTAGCCTCCTTGACTGTAGGTAGGAGTGGGAGTGATTGGGATGATGGTAATTAATGCTCCACTGATGTCAATTAAACTTAGGATAGTGGTTTAACTAGGCCAATTTGACCGAAAGAGTGAGTATGATGGTAAATGTCTCCAACACCATGAACAAGGTGAACTATTGTTGATGAGGACATAAATTGATGAGTCAGCCTGAAGGAGGAGCCTGTTTAAGACAATTTGTAAGGTTGAAGGTGAGTGCTGTAAATTAATTGTTGATAGTGGTAGTACTGATAATTTGGTGTCTATAGATATGGTGGACAAACTAAAGTTGAGGAATACAGTACACCGAGAACTATATAGAGTTGCATGGTTGTAGAAAGGTCATCAAGTTTTTGCGAGAGAATAATGCAAGGTAAAGTTTTAGATTGGAAGCTATCAGGATGACGTACGATGTGACATTATTGAGATGGATGCTTGTCATGTTTTATTAGGTATACCTTGGTAGTTTGAGAGGGAAGGAGTGAATGAGGGCAATAGGAATGTCTATTCCTTTGAAATGAATGGGAAGAAGCATAGTCTCCATCTACTCAAGGGTAAGAAAGAAGAGGCTAATAATCAGTTGTTGATGATGGCTGATAAAAAAATGGGGATTGATCAGAAAACTGAAGCAAAGATAGAAGTAAATTTGCATGTAAATGATTATGAGGTTGAAGTCACTAATATGGTCTGGAGTGATTGGTTGAAAGATAGAATATATCAGAAAGAAATGTCCAGTGCAAGCATTTCATTAATTGAGGAAGCACAGTATGAAGTCAAAAAAGATCATGGAAAGTGTATGGTTAAAGAAGTCACTAAGCATAGTGATGTGATAGAGGAAAGAAGAAGGGAAGAAGCCCAAAGAAGTCATACATAGAATTCTTGGATGGCAGACAGTATTATGTTAATAATCTTTTTGTTTTTTTTGTAATAGGTAGGTTGAATTATATATATGCATATGAAGGTGAAGTTGTTGACAATTTGTTTACAGGTTAGAGGAAAGAGGATTCTGATTATTTAATGAAGTGTGAACATATGCTAGAACCAAAGAACATGTTACCAAGATAGTGCTGGAAAACATGGCTGAAGGGATTGTTTAAAATGAGAACACTACACAGGTTTATACCTTGGGTATCTGCTGCAAGATTACAGAAAAATAGCAGGAAGTGAGCTCATGGACAAGAGCCCATGAATAGTTTCAAGTTGGGGAGTCTGATGCAGGAGCATCATGGCATGCTAGCAATGGGATGAATTGGTCACATGCTGTGGCATAATATATATTTTTTGTTTATTTTTTGAGTCATAGTTTCTTCGTCGTAGGAGTGATTATGTCTCATGACTCCTTGTGTGGAGATCAAACGCAAGTCTATTTGATTTGGACAATGACGTTTTCATCATGCTTTGTAGTTGTTTTTTTTAGTTACAATACCACTCATTAAGGGGGAATCTAACAGTTTATGTTAAATCAGTGGATTAGAGGAGTACAAGGGGTTATACTCTTCAGTATTTGATTTGGGAATTTGCAGAGAGAAGGACAGACCTACGTATGGTTCTGCTTATAAATATTTTGAGACTGAAGAAGAGATCTGAACTGTGTGTGTGCATGTTTGATTAATAGAAGGATTAGCTGTGTTTGTAGTGTTATTATCCTAGATGCATTTACTATTTGAATGATGAATCCATGAAGAGACGACTTCGACAGTTTTCTAAACATCTATGTATTTCTGTGAAATTGCTAATTCATGCATGAAATTGTTGCTTGAATAGTTGAAATGGGTTGTAGATTCATGCATAGAAGGGGTAGGATAATGAATCTTAAATATTGCAGGCTGGATTGATTGATTCTATGATAAATCGGCGTAGCGAGTAGGTTTTCAGCCTTAACCATTTTTTTTGTAGAGAATGGACGATGGGGATTGAGTCCGCAGACGAAGATCTGATGGTCCAGGAGAGGTCAGCAATGGAATTTGTGAGGGTGATAAGGGATCCTCAAAGATATGTGAGATCCTCATCAGATAGTAGATCAATGGTTGTGGTGAAGGCTGCAATGATATGACAGTTGGGAAATATTGCAAAGGAGAAGTTGTGGGAGGAGAGTTGAGGGGGATCAACTTTGGGAAGTTGACATCCCACAACATGCATGCGGAAGACTATTGTGAAAACAGAGTTGCAGGAGAAGAGTTGCGGGGAGTTAACTTTGGAGAGTTGTCGGACATCTCCAATCCTATAACCCTCTTGTAGAAAGACGTTGTGGAACCAAAATTGGGGGGAGGTAATTTTGCAGCAGGATTTTTCCAAGGGCATAATTTGGTGTTCCTGCTAAGTGTAGGAGCAAAGATATCGTGGAGGTGATGGTATGGTCGGCTGTGGTTGATCCCCCCTACACCATTTATTTAGGATGAAATACGTTTTTACTTGATTTTCTTCGTTTTTAGTAGTATTTCCTTTTATAATTTGATTTCAAAATCATATTCGCTTAAGAATGACATCCATCATGCTTGTACATCATTTAAATTTTGCTGATCAAATAAATATTTAAGACTTATGTTATCTGAAGTAAGAAGAAACTTTCTTTTAATTAAGTAATGTCGCCACATTTTCAACACGTGATTTATGGAAACATATTCCAAATCGCCTGTATCATAATTTTTTCATGTTTCTTTAATTTTTTGGATTCATAAGTCACGACGTAATTTTCTGATATTAAAACCCTATCTAATCCTTCTTTGCAAGTGTCGATACATACAACTATGTCCTTGAAAGGATCAACAATATTTAAGATCAGGGAGGTAGTTAGTAGGTGTTTTAATATATTGTAATGTCCCCAAAATCGAAAAAGAAAATTATAGGCTAGTAAAAACTACCTAGACAGAACATTATTCACTTACAGATTTCTATCATACACTTCATGTTACTCTGTTTATTCGTAAGTTGTTATTACGTTCTATAGTTTACTTTTAGTCATTATTTTTAATGTATTTTACATATGATGTTGTATTGTTGTTTACTACTTAGTATTATGTTTACACTTTTGTCACTTATGTGTTGTCACTGGATTTATATGCTTTGTCCTTTCTACATTGTTGCACTTGTTAATTATGGATTCCTAACTTAACTTTGTTTGTGGAAACAAAGTGGGTGGAGTGGCGAGACTTGTTCTCCCATGATGGTTTGAGAGGTAAAGTATTAATTTGTTACAAAGGCTTACTTAGTTCAATCGAACTAAGGCACCTCTTTTATTTACTTCCAGGTTTACCTCGCGACACAAGGATTAGTAGGGAGCTTGGATCATTTAAGTCTTTATTTACACTTACTATTCATCGTTACACTTCAATACTGTTTCAGATTGGTATCAAGTTAATCTTAAATTTGTTAATTGTCTAGCCTAGATAATTAACTATGTGATACTTATAAAATGTATACAATTACACTTGATGTCTATTTTATTATGGTTATTAACATATTTCTTGTTTTAATGGTAGGTCATAACTTGGTTAGTTGTTTGGACCTTGGTATTATTATAGTTAGAGATGTTACCATGGCATACCTCATATGCCATGATCCTTAAGCATTGATACTTTGATACCAAGGGGTGTTAAGACCCTAAGCTCCAAACCTATGGCTTATACATTACCTTTATACTTAAGCTTTGGATTCTTTGGCTTTAGACTAGTGCATACTTATGTATGAACGGGACTTTGCAAAAGTGCATACCATGTAATAGTGTACGATATGCATTAAGGTTTTGGGGTGGCGAAACTATAACATATGGTAGAAACCATATGATAGTAGGGTTTAAGCCTTCATGTGGAAAGTAGACATACATAGTAATGCAACGAAACTTAAAATATGGAGAGTGGGTTTGGTATGAAATTAGTGGTCACTACCTGGTGCATTCAATGCTCTTGGGAGGATGTGACACCCCCAAGCTTAGGGATTGGGCGCATGATGGTTTGGTCATTCGCTTCATTTTGATTCAGGTTTTGATCTTGCTCTGTGTAGGGGAAAATGAAGGCAACCTCCATGATCTTATAGGTAAGATCCTCGCTTGGCCTCTTATCATTTCTATGGTTTGCGTTCTTGCATATTAATGTTGTCATGCTTCTCGTCGTTTTTGTGGATGGGTGCAGGTGTTGGGGTCTATGGAGAGAGTCGTGGCTCAAATCTTGTCACCGGTTCCTATATGATGGAAAAGGTGAACGATAAGGCTTCCAACAAGCCAATTCTTGTTACCTCTCAGCTCGACTGAGTGATGTCTTTGCTATTTGGCTTTGGGGGTTTCATTGCGGGGTTTAAATTTCTCCTTTGGGCATATGATTGTAGACTTGGATTTTATTAAATGTTTCAATGGATTTCGCCATGGAGTGAAAAATAGCACTTCCTCTAGTTTTGTGTATAAATGTCTAGGTTTGTAATGATTAAATGGTTTGGGCCTTTGAGCCATGGGCTACACCATTACTTGCAATGGTGCCATAGCCCATTGGCATGCCCGTATAGACTTCGTTTTGGCTTCAGAAGCAATTGTAGGGAGACACTACGATTTACCATACTGTGTATGATGTATATACTATACGTTTCTAATGAATGACTCATGACATTTTGCTTACTGTGTTGTGTAACGTGAATTCTATGTTAATGGTTTAATAAGGCAGTTTTAGCACATGCATTTGCCTTCGTTTGAGGTCTGTGTGTTGAGTATTTTAACAGGTTGTAATTTGTGAACAATGTGGGTGTTGAGAGACCAAGCTGTGAACGGCTTGATCCTTCCCATCGTGGTTGCGATATCTTTGATGTATCATTACTGGATATATTTTAACGATTATTTTTAGGATGATTTGTTAGCAGAGTAGTTGGTTATTTAATACTATGAATTAGTTGGTATTGTAGAATCCAGGGATTATAAACCCATGATGGAATTCATTGTTGTGTTTAGACTGTAAAGGAACACTTTGTTTTTAAATGATTTGTGGCTGAGGCCGTATTTTAGTGTTGGTACTGTTAGATTTTTATAATTTAATCTAGTATTATGATCTTAGGATCTTATGTGAGAGAATAACATGCACAACAATAAAACAAAATAGATAATGATTAAAAATATTTTCCTCAGGGAAACCATAAAGGATAAAACCCCGCAACTTCCTCATAGATAGAATCAACACCAAAAGAAAAACTGCAAACACAATAAGATGATCTCCTAACAGTGGTAGCCTCTCTCTCTCTTGTCCCAGCAACTTCTACTCATGCGCCCCAGTGAGTGAGTGTGTGTGTGATAAATATAGAGGTTCACTCTATATTTATATTCTGTCGTTCACTTAATGTCCACTCCAACATGTCGTCCTCACTTAACAATTACTTGCTAGAGCCGACATCTCTAGGAGAGTCTAATAACCCTAGTGCCCCACAACTTGTGGGGACTTTTTGTCACATACCCCAATTTTGTAAAATAATGTTAATTGTTTTAATTATATTCTTGAGACATTATGTTAACTTTAATGTTAAGTAGGAACTGATGACTCAGCAGAGTCAACAGAAGTGGAATGTAATTCAGAATATTTTATTATTAATAAATAAATTGTGGAGACAACAGCATGGGAGAGCTGTTAAAAAGAGGTTACTGGTCAAACTGGTGGATGGAACTAGGTGGAGGGCAACAGACAAGTGGAAACATCCTCAAACACTTCCTAAATTGCAGGTGGAAACTTCCCTATAATTGGGGTCATGATCCCCCAAGAAAGTGGGATCAGAGCAGGTGGCTCATTAAATGACAACTAACCCAAAAAGACGTAGGCAATATTTTAAAAGTACTCAATGAATAGAGCTGAGGTTGGTCAGATATTTTCCAGAGAGAATTCATTCAGGTGAATGATATTTAGGAAATTCATTGAGGAAAGAGGGAAAAACAGTAAGGAAGTTGTTCTAAGAGGAATGCTGCAGTAACTTGGTTATTACAACTTGTTAGCTGGGAGAACTTACTGATAAGTTCTGGATTGATACTGAGTTTGAAGACTGGTATCTGACTATTGCTGCACCTAGTTCCATCCAGGGAGACTAGAGCAAGCTTGGGGGTCTTGAGGAGTCGCTGTTTGAGCACTCTCCAGGAGTTGGTAGGGAGGAACGACCTCCCATTGCTGTTGTTGTCCAAAGCTTAAGCAGGTTCTGTCACTTAACTGTCTTTGTTTTGATAACTATGAATGGTTGAATGTTATGTTTATAGTTATGATATAAAGATTTAACTGGTTTAGTGATGTAAATGTTTTTAGTTTATTAGTAATAGAATCTTTGATGAAGAGTAAAGACCCACTGTGTTTTTCCACATCTGGGTTTACCAGACCGTACTCCAGCACAGGGGTAAAATTATAAAAAGATAGTATGATGAGATTGTAGAATAGTAGATTTTTTCTTTTACCCATCATCGGAAGAAATATTTGTTTTAGTGACAGTAGCATGTGTTTATAGATAAAATTATTCCCTTGTACAGTATTTTACTCTCAGTGATTCTTTTATTTGTAAAGAACAGATAGAAGAATATAATACTTGCATTTAAAAAAGGTTAGACTAGGTATACCTGCGGTTTAAACCTTACAACTGTTTCTTTCATGTAACACCCCAGTTTTGACCCCGTTGCATTAGATGTATATGATGTATATATTGTAAATGATCATGGTGTGGAGCTAAAGGCCAAGGCCCCACCATTGATCGGTTATGCTATGTTTTGGGATTTAAATTTGTCACCGAGTGTATACCGGGGCATGCGGCATACGTTTTGAGGTTATCATCATGTAAATATGCATCTATAATTAAAATGAACCTGACCAGCTACGATCGCGGCAACTAAATCGAAAGGGGCATGATTTTTCCAAGGATAAGGATGTGGGAAAATTTGTCAAATCTTGGCCAATGAGGGAAAATACCCATGTGTCTTCTTCCCTTGTTTTTATTCCAACCAATTTCATTAAGAAAGGCTGCATGTGGTTGAGGCAGTTATGATCTTTGAGAGTGGGGTAGCAGGACTGTCAGTCCATGCCTCCATGCACACTCCACCATGGTTGACTTCACCATGGTTGAGAAAAACGACTTCCATTACCCACGCAGGCATTCTTCCACTCTCCCCACGACTGTGCTGAGGGCTCACGCACTTCCAACTCGCGTCCTTCCTGTTGTTTGTTCATCCACGGACAAAAACGGAGCTGTTTTTCCTCACGCAGGACCTCCATTGTCTGTTCATTTCCTCATGGGCTGATTCATGGGGTCTACGTTGTTTGTTGCTCATGCACAGGTCGGGAGACTGTAATTTATTTCCCAGCGTGGTATGTGTATGTCTTGCCGATGATTTTGTTGCCCAGGATGGGCTGTGGGTTTTCCCCTGTTGTGGTTGTGTTGCTGTTATGTTGGAACAGTTGGGATTCGCTCAGGAATTGTTTTCCCTGTTTAAGCTGTGACAGCTAAATTAGTTGCCTGAGTGCAACGGTTGGTCTTCGGACTGTGAGAGGAGTAGGGATGTTGAATTAGATTTGCTTGATAAACCTGGTGGCTGGAAACCACACAGACAGAGCTAGAGGGCTGGCCTTCTTCTCCATCACCCCTGAATAGCACTGGAAGGGAATGCAGGGCCTGAGGGACTGTGTAGCAGAGAAGGGACTGATTCCTTGTGTTGGCTGTGTTTGGGTGTCTTAGAGGTCAGGCTAGTTTTGGTGTAGGTGTCCTTGGCTCTGTAATGAGCTCACCAGCTTAGCAATTTGCCTTCTCCAGCTCCTTGATGGCCTGATAAACCCAACTGTGTTGGCTTGGCTGTGTTTTGTGTATCCTTGGCTACGTGTAAGCCTGCTGTTCCCTTATTCCTTGGAGAATCATGCCCAGCTCAGGGGTGGCAGCGTTGCTGAGAGATTAAGGAGCATGCTGGCCTATGGTTGGGTGGAACGTTGCAGCGACGTAGCTGGTTGTGGAATGAATTCATCTTAAGATAAGTCATCTTGTCCATTTTTACTTCTGCAACTATATTTACTGTTAATGATATGATGAACATGCTGGATGAATGCTTGTTTGAATGTATGCTGTCTCCGCTGTGTCTGATAGATAATTTCATCTGTGCATGATAAACTCTCATGGGTGCATGTTTAAGTTCAATGTACATGTTTAAGCATTCTGTTTCAGCAAATTTTATTCCTGTACATGTTCATGGGACACTTAGCCCGACTGGTTAAAGCCATGGTTGCATCCTCTCTTCTCGATCGGAGGGATGGGGACGTGACATTTCAGTTTAAATAATTTAACTTCTATATGCTGAAATGACAACACTAAAAGTAGGAGTAATTAAATATTGTTTAGACTCTACAGTTAAACCAAGCTGTGTTAGTCCGTATGTATGTTTAGTGATGTAGTCAATTTATTTCTTAATCTTCCTTTTAATTTTTAACTGAGCTCGAATAGTTTACAGAGCTGTTATCCTATTTTTCTTAGATGGTAAATGAATGCTACTATATGTATATAAGTATATGAGATAAATATTAAGTAGTAGTATTTGATTTTTACATATATATATACAAATATCATAACCAAACAGATAAACTAAATAAATACAGAACCTTACTTAGTATTTAACAAAACTGGCTCAAGAAATAAATAACAGAATGTTATAAAATTTACTAAATAATAATCATGGAAACACATGTACTCTCAGGAGAGATAATATCTTTATTATTAACAACAATAAATTTCTATTACATACACTATAGGAGTATTACCATTATGGAACTTCAGGTAATGTATTTATTACATTAATAATAGGTTATTTCATAAATAGAGAACAAATTATTATTTCCATTTATACCTATAAAAGAACCTAAATAGAGCTAGCAGTAAAGGTAATAAGCATTCCAGGTAGGGTAATTTAATTATTATAATAAGTAATAATTATTGCCTTATTATCCACTGTATAGCAATAATATGAATTAGAAATCACAGTAATGTTTAACCTATTATTAATAAACAGAAAATTAATATAAAACCTGTAACCAAGGTGACACTGTCAATGACTTTGAGAATGTCATTAAAACATTCAAACTTTATAATTTACAAAATATAACCATTATAACAATTTACAAAATTCTTTGAGTAAATAATTAATCCAATTTATTATTAATATACAGAAAAACCCTATCAGCTAATACCATAAATAAATTACAGAGAGTAAATCAAGTATTTATCAAATTTACAGGAATCGAAGGTATCGAAGTCAAATAGGCTCATTAAGCCAAGTTTAAACAGTATATGGTTTCAAAACTATACAGTAACAAAATATTAACTTAAGAAAAATCGTATGGACAGTGCATAGCTCCAAGTTCAGGGTAAATCCTGTCAAAATTAAAAGTATGTACTGAGGTTCATCAAAGGGATGGAGTTTTATCTCCTTGGTACCTCATGGCTACCAACATCTTTTACAAAAATAAAACTTACAGCCTGTACCAACCGTAATACATCTATATACATGATTTTATCCAATAATCAATAAAAGACCCAAAAACCCACAGTCTCGGCTTCAACCAAGACCCCTTGCTAAGAGAAGAGTTGAACTCTTTTAACAACGTTTAGGTTCACCAACTGAACCAAAGTAACAGTGAGGGTTACGCACCATGAAGCCAAACCCACGACTGCCCTAAAGGACCAGCAAGGAGGAGAACACAATGAGTAAAAACCAGGCTTACCGGGAGTAGCAGTTGTTGAAATCTCGCACCTTCCACGCCGAGAGGAGAAGACCAACCCTGTAACAAAAAGATAATCTTAATATTAAAAATCTTGCCAAAAACTGTTGTTTGCTTAAGACATTACTTTGAAAAGAAAACGAAGGAAACCCCGTATCTTACCTTAACGGTAAAAAAAAATATGGCCACTGAAGAATGGCAAGACAACCACCAGCAGGAAGAAAGGTAAACCCTTCATTTACCACAGAGAAGAAGGAGCTCGCTGGAGCAAAAGGTAACCTGTCACGATGGAGGACGTTTTACAGCATCAAGTCAAGGCTACCACCTACACAGTGACGAGTTCGGGCAATGGATGCCAAGGGAGAAACCCTAAGTAAATCAACACTTTTCAGCATTCAATAGCAAGCTTTTCGACACAGTAATCTTCCTCATAACATTGTATATGAGCCCATAAAGAGCTGATTCAACATATGGACTACTAGCACACAGTGTAAACATTGGAGTGAACAAGGAGGTTATCGTAGAGCGGCCAGAGGCCCGAAGGCAGTGGAAGATAATCATCATAATCAATAGGCACATGCCTATAAGTGTTAGGTCCAAAAGTCAGGAGATTACATATATTAAATATTTCCATACATTTTTCATTACATTCAAACCTTTTACCCTTCTTCTGTAATGAATTTATGGGGTAGTAAATTTTAGAAAATCCTTCGATGAACTTTCGGTAGTATCTGATAATCCCCATAAATGATCTGATGTTGGTGACATTTTGGGAACTGTACATTTAGTGATGGACTTCATTTTGATGGGGTCGACAAATATAACATCCTTTGACACTATGTGTCTGATTTATTGAATCTTATTGTAATGTCCCCAAAATAAAAAAAAAAACAATTTGTAGGCTAGTTAAATGCTACCTATCATGGACATTAACTTATCTTTTGTGGAATTTGTCTATTATTGTTTACCAGATCTAAGTGTCGCAAGATGTCCTTCCTTCTTTATGTATTTTTCTATGTAATGTTGATTTGGTTATGTTCTATGGTTAACTTACTTGGATTTGTTAAATAATGACTTCGTTGGTGTTTATTACTAACATGCATTTGCACGTATTGGTTCAGTTATGTCTTACTTCCTATTTATTTGTTTTGGTACTTTGTTTACATTTTTATTTATTTAAAAGTTCTAACTTTACTTTAATTGTAAAGGGGTGGAGTGACGAGGTTGGTTTCCCTTGAGGGACCATTCAAAGAGGTAAAGAGGTTCCTCTTGCTTTTATGGGGTTTACCTAGTTCATTGTGAACTAATGCAAACTTCCACTTTCTGTAGGTTACCAGTGACAGAATCTATCTATGCAGTGAAATGTAACATCCTATGGCATGGTAACTAAATATACACTATCCTATGCATACCAAAGATAAGATGACTAAAGTCGTGGCCTAGCTGTACCTACTTTCTATATTTACGTAGAGTTGGGAGTATATGACCTAAATATTTATGGTTGTCATTATTTTTATGTTTTGAAGTTATGATATTTTTATCCACTTGATATTTAGTTTATAACATGTAATTTTTAAGTTGTAAAGCCTAGGGTTTAGGGCTTAATTCATATGTCATGGAAAACTTTGTGATAACTCTTTAGAAATACTATGGGTTATGTATAAACCTTTTATGGAATAATTCATATGTCATAAAACTATCTCTTAATGATGCAAAGGAGGGTTTTGAGAAGGGTTTATTGCTAAAGTGAATTTGTTATGGGTTTAACTATGGAGATGTGGGTAGGAACTCCGTTGATATTGGAAACCAGTGTGGCGGATTTATAGCTCCTTTGGAAGAGTGGGAAACAAGCCTCAAGCACTAGCTTGGTCATTTGTGTGATTCATTTGGATCTTCTGGTGGTTTGCATGGTTTTGGTTATTGGGTGTTTATGCTACATCGAGTAACAGCTTCCCCTTCGTCAACAGGTATGTTCGTAGCCTAGTTTTGTAGTGTTGTTTTGTTCAGTTGAGGTTTTAGCATACTTATCATCTCTCTACGTGTTTCATTTTGCAGGTGATAATGGTGGCTTGGACTCGTGGCTTGTCGACGACTCTCTGGACTATCTACACAACCCTTTAACGGGTAAGCCCTATGAAAAATCATATGCCTTTACTGCTGCATGTATGTGTGACAGAGTGTTGCACTCTGGTTTGGGAGGGTTTATCTCTGTGTAGTTTTGGTTAGTAGACTTTGATATTGGGTTTGGGGCCTTTGTATGGTGTTGGAAATCCGAGAGATGCGATTGTATTTGACTTATTCCTTGAAGTTCCAAATGTAAAAACGTTGGGTGATTCGTGTCTATCCAAATGAATACTTAACTTTGTAAATAGATTTTGGTTTGTAATTCAATCATATGGATTGATGTTTTAATGGAATTTTGCTGTGTTTGGAACTATATGATGTGAAATATTTGGCGTTTCAGTGCCATTTCTTGCAATGGAACTATGTAACTCGATCCCATGTTAATTTACTGTTTATGCATTAAATTTGTGGAATGTATGTTTTGTTATCGTGACTAGGTTTATTATTAGGCCATTATCTTGGCATACCGCTTTCACATTTGGTTCCTGCATTTTTTAAGCTCATGATTGTATCTGTTGAGAGTAGGGCTTAAAGTATTCCTTCTTGGCATTATATTTGTGGGTATATTTCATTGTTGGTTGTGGGATAGGATTTCTCGTCATGACCATGATCCTGGCTCAACCTTTGGGGTGAATCTACAGCTGGTAAATTTTGTTTTGATAATTATTTAAATATGATACTATGTAGAGATGTACGAGGCTAGGGTTTATAGTCGTGAGATTTGGAAGCCGTGACTTAGCATTTAGTGAATACACAGCTGGTGAATAGTGTTTCAATTAATTCTCTGTATGTTTTGGTTCTTCTATCATATTTCATAATTGGTGTAAGATTTGGTTTATGTTGAAACATTGTTCAGAAGCCTGTAATGTGAACCATTTATAGTGTTAATACGTTGGTGTTTTAAAATTGATACCTACATGATTCGATTCTTGGGCATGTATTCGATTTGGTTTTTGCTTGTAAGAAAGAAAGCCTACTGGATCCGATCCTAGGCTATCCTAACACTCAGAATAGTGTATTAATGCTAAACTATGGTTTTGATTTCATAAGGCTATAGGATTTGATCTTGGGTTGTCCTGACACTTGGACTTGTGTTTAACACAACGTGTATATTTTTTCTTTGGAAACAATGCCGACAGGATTCAATCCTTAGTTTTTAAATTGATATGTTGGTTAATGAATTGGTTTATATTATCCATATAATTGATTCTTGGTGCTTGGTTTCTAGTAGTTGGGATACTTTGTAATTGTTTAAGATTCATCTTAGAAATGGCATTTAATATATTTTTTAAGTTTATGAACAATGTTTATGCTATAGTTGTATATAATGGATTTGATGGGTGAAATAATAATAAACGTGCTATAAATATGTAATCTCCCAGTAGTGGAAAGAGTTGGATTTTATAGAGATAATTTTGTTTCTGGGTATTTAATTATTTCTTTTGCTTGATTGTTTATTGGTTATTTTTAAAATGATCTAATCCTAGTTTGGAATTCTTCGACCTAGGGTTTTAAGCCCTTGGTCAAGGCTTTAGCCCCTTTTTTGGGCCCTTAGCCCCTTCCTCCCTAACTTTAGCCCCTTTCAAGGTTTTAGCCCCTTTTTGAGGGCTTTAGCTTCTGGGGGTCTATTTTGGGCTCTTTTTTGGGGTTTTTAGCCCTTTTCTTCATCCTTGGGCTCTTTTGGAGGTGTGGGGGTCAAATGGAAGGTCATGGAAGGTCTTATGGAGTGAAATGAGTGTTGTGAGGTGGTGTCCTTGGGTGTTGTAGGCCACTGAGAGCTATGTGGGGGATTTTTCAGTTAACAGATTACCCCCTGATGTGTGAGGGCAGGAGCTCAACGTATGGATGACGGACATCATAGGATTTTCTATCGAGAGGTGGTGCTTCTGGGGCTAGGGCATGGTGGCTTTTGGTTTTGTATTAATCTGGTTCCCATCAATGGGTGAGATACAATAAATGTGTGACATGTATATGGATGAGGCAGGAATTCCCATGCTCGTGACAATGTCGAAAGAATCATTTGATCTATGCTCTAAAATATAAGAGCCGATCATATACAACCGATGTTACAATGTTGGTTGCCTCTATGTGAGGCTGAATACAATACTGATCTGGTACATTGGACCCATGGAATTCTCATGGAATGCTATATCTTCATGACTAACGGTCTTCTAGATTTGGAATGGTACATAGCTGTATGGACTCGCTATTTGAGAGTCAGAGTCTTTGTGGTACAAGTATGTTGTATCAATCATAAAGGTATACCAAAGCACTGCTGGGGATTCTAAACACTGTCTCCAATGCAACCCGGAAATCACAAGGAACATAACCTGTTTAGGTCCCTCGAGTGGACTCACCAATTGTGCTAGAGTCGGGTGACATCCGGGGTCTTCGACTAAGTGCTGTGTGGAACGAACCCTATACGAATCTCAATGGTGCGATGATGGAGTTGAAGTCGAGCATGTGAGAAACAGCCATCCCGAGAGGCACTAAGGAATCCCCTCAAGTGGTCCAAGGAACTCATCAATGATGTTAATGAAACCAAGGTACATGGACCTCTGGGTCTATCCTCTGGAATATGTGCGTTGGCGTCGACAGAGGGAGACCTGCCCCTGGTCAAGGTGATGATGTTTCCTTGACCAGGGACGCGAGGGATAACTGGAAGGTGTGAAGCAATCTGCAGACTGACTCACTGAATTGGGGGGTAAGGGGAGGGAAGGAGAAAACTGAACAGGGGCAGGGGGGGAGGGAGACTCAAAATTCCCTTGTTTAGAGTATGACGACAAGGCATACCAAGAAGCAAATGAAACTTATCTCATGGGAATGGGATCATAGCTATAATACTGGGAATGTCGCTATAGATGGGAAATACTTGGAGGAGGTGGACACTTTTGATACTGATGGGATCCAAGGAAGACACGTTGCAGAGTACTCTAAACAAAGGCAACCTAATGTGGGGATGCTGCCAAACTATTTTTTGTGGGGTGGTGTCTAGGGACACCGTTGTGGTAAAATCTCGTGGATTTTTGGCGAGCCCGAGAAGGTAAATGCTCGATGGAGATTTCGATTTTAGAGAGTCTGAAAGCACGAAGAAGACTCCAGTGGGGGCTCTTTTTTGTTGGTAGTCTCCTGTGCCCAAAAAAGGATAAAAGTATACATAGGAGAGCTCACCCATCCTGGAGGGGATGAGAGACTTCTTTACCACTGGTAGTCCAATCAGGCTGGAAAAGGTTAAAACTATACTAACTGGATGGTCATTCACATACTTTTACGAGCATGAATGAAACCAAGTTTGCTCAGCGATATTTTCTTGTTGAGAAGGCTAGAAAAGAGCTTACTAACAACCGGTGGTGAGCTTTTTCATAGAGTGCGACCCCTCTGCTTGAGAAAGCACAAAAGTATGCAAAGGGGAATGGTCTTGGCTTGAGTGTGCGAAGGAGGTCCTTTTCATGAAATGGTCTACATGGTTTGCAAAAGGAGGTAAATGAGACAATGTAGATGTCCTTTCCCATACTTTAGCGAGCGGGAAAGGAAACAGCTGCGCTCGGTGATCTTTTCATTGTTATAAGGAGTCAGAAAAGAGCTTAAATGAAACTCCATTGCGGTTAACCGACTGCAGTGGCACGAGCGGTGCCCCATGTCGGGATGGGAGACAGAGTTCCAAAGGTCATCCGTGTAGTATGGATAGAGCAAAAGGCTCTCAAACATACCAATACATGCGTGGGATAGGTCACGGCAGAGGCCTGCGAGACGGTGCAGTAGAGGCACACAAACCGAGGTGGCTCTCAGACAGAGGTCAGGAGAGCGTGTGTGTGTGTTAATGTGGACGGACTTGACCACATGCGATGTGAGTACAAGTCCGGAGGCATTTATATGCCAAATAAGTGCAAGAAAATAAATCATTTTGTGGACAGTGGTCCAGAGGTATGCGTAAGGTGCAGTAAACCGAAAAGACAATTATGTGCTAAAAATACAAAGTAAAAGCTAAAATTACATTCCTAAGTGGGCAGCGGCCCAAGAACACTTCTATGTAAAATATATGGAATAAAAACAAAGGATTCTGTGGACGATGGTCCAGATGTCTGCATGTGTTGTGGTGAAAAAGACAATTATAAATACAAAAACAAAAGTATAGTACAATCCTTAATGGGCGACGGGCCGACAGCTTGCATGAGTTGCAATAAGACAGTGTGATACAAGTACCGGTCCGTAGACACTTGCATCGTTATGTCATGGCTTGTGAATTGAGGTGACTTGTGGGAAATGGTCCCAAAATTAACTTATTAAACATGAAACAATGGTCTCATAAAGAAATAGAAATTTGAGCTCGAAGGTGTGAGAGGTGTCTCGAACAGGTTCCGAGTGACTTTTGATGAGCAGCTGATGGTGCTGCATTTGATTTTACTGTAAAAAGTTGAAAAACAAGAAAATAAAATGAAGCGACTCATTAGTGATGTTAAGCGTAAAATCTCTTGAGGTAGATCCCATTACGAGGGTTCTCCAAGAGTTGTCTATCAGAGTCAATGAAGAGATATGCCCCTTTGCCAAGATGAAGGTCATTGGCAAGGTGGGGTGATGGAATTTGGTCTTTTATGGGAAGAATTGATTCCATACTATGGTTTAAAGGGAACATGGCAAAACTGGAGGTGGTCTTACAGATCTCTCCATCATCACGTAAGTGGTGTCGAGATATATCAGGTGGATCTTCCACAGCCGATGAGACGGAAGGGCAACTGGTGCTAGAGATCATGTAAATGGTATTGGTTGTGGTTTTGGTGGCCTTGTCCCCAGCCTATGTTGGAGGAATAGGGGCAGGCCTAGAGACAAGAGGAGTCTTTGATGGACATGGAGGTAGATGCAACATCATCTCAATTGGATGGACATGAGTCAACACATCTTGGGGTCTCAGAGGTAGGGTAGGTGATTTAAGGTACCACACAGGATCTCCCAGTGTGAAATCCTGTAGATTGTGGGTTTCCGAGATAGACTTACTCATGATCTAGGATGGTAGGAAAAGAAAAGGGAAAAGGAAAAGGAAAATGATCATGTTGATCAGGAATGAACGGGCCACTGTTTCCCTGGTAAATGGGGTTGAGGTTGCAACTGAGGTTGCAGTGGTGGCTGGGGAAACAACGGAAGAGACAGTTTTGATGGACCATTGGTGATGGTGGAGACAAGAGGGTCTGCAGAACTGGACATCATGTAGATGGACACGGTGTCTGAAGAAGGCGGTGGGGGGTGAACTTCTTCGATCAAGGTGATCTCAGACTCAAGGGAATGGTGATGGAGTCAACAAGAGCCATTTGAAATTCGGGGAGGTCTTGGCAATGGTGGGAGTAATACCCATATAAGCCGCAAAGGGTGCAAGCATGGTTTGTCCTCAATGCGTTGTTCTTTACTACTGGCACAGTTGGGAGTTCAACCACGAGGATCTTTTCGTTCATGTCCATGGCGTCCAGATGTGCATGGATCACTGGGATTTCAAGGCAATCCTGAGTTGGATGGCCCTGTTGTTCGCAGATTGCACAAGGTGGAACTTATTGTGGTTCTGCAGTGGCTTTGGTGTTCTTTTTCCTGGGCCTTTTGGGTTGGGGTGGTCCAGATGCGGGTGTGGCAGTTGGTCTATGTGGACCGGGTGGGGGGTGAGACTCAACTGCGATAGGTTGCACTGGAGTTAGCACAACTTGGGGCATTGGTTGTTGAGCTGGTGGATCTAGGTACCACACCGGGATCCCCAACGTAAAGTTGGGTAGGCTCAAGGTGGCCATGACCGGCTTGCTCATGATGCCAGGTGGGGGGAAGAGGAAGGGAATTGTATGGACCAGAGATGATCCCACATAACTCCCAGCTGGTTGCATGTGGGGGTGAGGTTGTGGTTGCGGCTGCACATAATGCTGTTGCTATGGGTGATGCTATGGCTACTGTTGGCATTGTCGTTGTCACAATATTCCCTTCATCAAGGAACATCATGAGGCAAAAAACAGTTGACGTGACTGCTCACATGGTGTACATGTAACTCCTCCCAAGGAGGAGGTTGTAATCCAGTTGAGTGTTGATGACCTCAATGTCAATCATGACTGTCTTCCTGGCTAACGTGATGGGGACATGAGGGAGGATTCCTTGGGCTTTAGTGGGGTGTCCATCATAAGCCCGCAGAGTCGTGGAAGATGGTTGCAGAATTGGTGATCCAAGATTCTGGCACACCAAGGTAGACATGACACACGTGGATGCCCCCTCATCCACTATGCATCGGTGCATAACCAAGTTTCGGATGGATACCGAGATTTGGAAGGCGATAATGGAGGGCATGCATGGTTCTCCATTTTCTGTGTCAAAGGTGACCAGCTTGGAATCGGAGGGGTCTATTGCCCCTAGAGCGGCTAGTAGGGGTTTCTGCTGCGTTGGGCACATTTTAAGTACCTCAAGAGCAGACATGGCAGTTGGCATTTGGGCCATATCATCCACTACACTATAGCTTACTGCAGCTCTAGCTGTGGCATTATTGGTGATTCTGTGAATGGGGGGGCACGGGAATGGGGGTAACTGGAGAGGTAGGTTGGTTGTCTTAGATGTAGATGCTACTAATGAGTCAACAGGTTTGGTAGTGGTACCATATTGGTTTCATCTAGTCTGTAAGTTGACCTCTTCAGTGGTCATGGTCATCAGTTGGTGGACACCTGTTTCAGCCGTGGGTGGTGCCCCCGGAGTGTTGGGAGTGGCCTGGGTAGGAGTGGCGGTTGCCACAAATCCTTGGACTGGTAGTGGGTTTTGAAGCACCATGGGAGGAGGTCCTTGTGGTGCCAGGTTGGGTTGTTCTTGGTTTGTAGCGTTGGCAGCCTGTTGGGCCTCATTTCGAATGTCCTGCTTCGCGCGGCCCATGAGGGGACACTCGAATGTATAGTGCCCATAGACCTCATAGAGTGTGCATGGTTGGTTTGTGTGTAATGGGGCATTGCGCCTTGGTGCATTTTGTCAAGGGGGATTCTGGGCTGGCTGGTTTGCTGCGACATTGTTGGGAGGATTCGGTTGTTGAGCGCCTCCTTGCAGTTGGTTGTTGCCTTGGTTGCAGGGCTGGTTATTTCTAGCTTGCCCTTGTTGATTTTTGGGGGTAGGCTGGTTGGGACGGTTTTGCTGTGCAAACACTTGTCCCAACAGAGCGGGTGGGGCGGGTGGAGCAGGGGCGGGAGCTTGAACTTGTTACACTGGTGGTGCATAGTAGATTTGTGGCAGTGGCGGTGCCATGAATGTGGGAATTTTCCCCACATACTACTGTGCTGGCCAAGCCATAGCTTGAGCCTGTTGCGGTGGCGTAGGTTGTGCATAGGAAGTTGTCGCTCCGGACTGAGACATCATTCTAGCATAGTTCGAAGCTTAATTTTGGTAAGCAACATTAGCAGTGTTGCTTAGTTGTGGTGCAACGGTAGGTGGTGTCGGTTGAGGTGGTATTTGTTGAGAGATTGACCCTATAATGCCATCCGCTACGTGGGATGCCCCCGGTGTATCGCGGTAAGAGGTACTTGGATGGGGAGAGTCTGGGATGATGGTATACAAGTATCCCGACTAGGCGTAGATGAGGTCAAATTGTTGGGCCTTCAATATGGTTGCTTCTTCGGATTGGGGATTTTTAGATGCGACATCCTTTGTGATGGGTAGGAGCAAAGTCTTGAGGAACCAATCTAAGAAGATCCTGTCATCAAGTTGGATATTGCACAAGCTGCAGTGCCACCGCCACTCATGGATATGATCAGTGATGTGAGTGGCAGTGTTTTGATGGCAGGATAGCAGGATCTCCACCCCCTCGTCATATCTGACTGGGAACTGGAAATACTGCAGGAACATGAAGGCTAGGGAGTTGAAGTCGGGGTACTTGGCTTGTGGTAGCTCAATGTACCATTTGGATGTGGCACTTGTAAGGGTGCGTTGGAATAGCTTTGGTCTGATGGAGTCTTCTACGATGCTATTGGATGAGCACCATAGATGGAATGTCATTATATGATTCTGGGGACATTCCCCGGCTTTGCCTTCAAACTTTGGGATGTTTGAGGGAAGCTTAGTTGCCATGGGTGCCTAAAAATCTTGGTGATGGATGGGGTCATTTGTCAATCTTTCCAAGTCAGGCAAGTTCAAATGAGCCATGAATGGCAAATTTGACCCCAAATTGATGTGGGATGGGGCTGCAATGGGGGTGGGGTTTCTAGGTGCATAATGCATTTGCACAACTGGGGGTGCTTGTGGTGGCACCATGGCACATGGGCCAATGGGCCAATGCCCCCAAGTGTTGTGGGTGGGAAGGTGTGGGTTGCGGGGGCATTGCCCCCCTGTACAGTAGTAGGGGCAATGTGGGTGGTTGGTGCACTGCCCCCCTGCATGGCAGGTGGGACAATGTGTGTGGAGGGGCCACTGCCCCCATGTGTGGCCACTGGACCAGCTTGACTGGTCATTATGGGTGGTGGAAATTGGCTAATGACAGTCTGCATGACTGTGCTTGGGCCACTTGCCACATTGTGGCTGACTGGTTGTGATGTGCACATGGGTCCACTTGCTAAGGTTAGACCAAAAAATGGATCCGAGTTTGCAGTAGCCATGGGGCTAGATGGTGCGGTGTGGAGGCCTACCACATGCGTCTCTTCATGTGGGATATTAAACTAATAAGAAATTAGTCTTACATATATTTAATCCACATGGCTATGACCAAAGTGACTATTATGATTCTTTAGGTAAACCACTTTCCCTATGCATTTGAATCTTTTTTTTAAAGATGACTCTATGCGGTATTATTTTTCAATAATATTAGTTGGATAGGCTATGAGGGAATTAATTCTCCTTGAAGTAAACATAGCTTGTTTGGATCAAGTATTGCCATATTTGTTTTGAATGGTCACATTTGTCTCTATAAAATTAGTTTGATTATTTAATAAATTGATAGAATTAATTCTTCTTTACAGGAAAATATCTTCTTGGAACTAGGGATTTTAATATTGGTTTCCAATGATCACTTTTATCTCTAAAGAGCTAGTTTGTAAGTTTAACGAGTTAATGGTAAAACATAAAATATAGAACCAATTTCAACTTATAACGCCCATCAAGTGTCCACCACTACCAACCTAGATGAAATGACAATGACAACGTGAACTTGTGACTATATTGCTGAAAAAGATTCCATGTTATTTTGTGACTATAAGTGATTGGATAACATACATTCTAGTTATTGCATCACTAAATATATATGAAAACAATATTTCTTTACTCTGCATTGTGGCATTGCGAAAATTTGATGTCTAAGTGGTCCTGTATGAGCTACTTGATCTTGTCTAAGTGTGTAGTGTTTTGTAAAGTGCAATAATGCATTAGACAAGGGGAATTTTTGTACCCTGTTTTCTTTGATATATAATACATCTAGTAATATGATATTCCATGTTATGGTAGATTTTGTTCAAACTAGTTTTTATCTATATCAGGTATCTATTTTATGATAGAATGTTATCTTACTTGTGGGAAATTTGGTAGGTGAGTCGAAGGAGAATATTTGTGATTTGTTTCCAAAAGCATCAAATTCCTCTAATTCTTCTACTTGTTTCTTTTTATTCTACTCATTGCAATGTTTAGGAAGACATAAATAGATGGATTTGTGTGATAATTATCCATGTAATAATCATAAGTGTCTCTATCGTAAGAGATATTGAAAACATGTTGTTGATTAAGTCCATCCACCATCCATTTGACAATTTTCTGCATAGGTTATATAAGGGTTTAAAACTCTATTAAAATCAATTTGTTAGGTTTTTGGATCCATATATTTAATTATGTAACATAATTTAAATACAAGAAAATATATTTATGTTTGTATGTTATTTTTATTTGTTTTTTTTTTCTGCTGTTAAAATTGTGGAAATTTTCTTGACGTCCTCGTGAGCATTTTAGAAGCCTTTGCTTTGACAAATTAGAATACAGAAGGGTTGATGGGAAATCCAAAATGGTGCTGATTAAAGTTACTGTTATGTGAACCTTCTGTATATAGTCATGATAAAATTTTCTATTGTGGTATGGAACACTTATGGACTATATACCTTGAGAGAGAATATAAAAGTTTGAAACCTTGGTCTTGTGGGTAAAAGGGTTGTTTTCCAACCTTGATGGTACACCTTTGTCCTATGAGTAAAAGGGTTATTTTACAACCTCGATTGAAACACCTTGGTATTGATGGTGTAGGGGTTGTTTTTTGGCTTTTTTATGACCTCTCTTATTGACTTGGGATCTTATGTTGACCCTTGATTGGTCCTTATGCTAGTGCCCCCTCATAGTGTGGTACCCTAACCCTTTCACTACGTTAGTTAAGGGTGTTACCTTTTGGAATCCCAAAACAACTCACAACTTGCTCAAGCAAGTTCATAAGTGCCACAATTTAGTCCAGGAATCCCCATGAAGGTCACAATTTAGTTAAAGAACACCCAATAATGTCATAGTCCAGTTCAGGAAATCCCAAGAAGGTCATGATTTAGTTCCAAAAGACCCAAGAAATGTCAAAGTTCAATTGAGGGAGCATCAAGGAGGTCAAAACCCAGTTTAGGAGGTCACGGTTCAGACTTGAGTGGACTAAGATATCTACTACATGGTTTGACTATACTAAGTTGTAATAAATCCATGGGATTTGTATGTGATACAAGCTAAGCTCTCGTGTGTGTGTGTGGAATATCATCATTACCTAATATTTTATGGACTGTTGTTTTTTGGTCTACTGCTATTTTTAATGGGGTTTCCTTACTTGTTTAGTGGGTTTCCTTGACTACTATTGCATTTTACTGAACCTATAGTAATTTAATTAATTATCTCTTTGGGGTATGTCCTTTGTTCTTATACAGACATGTCTCTTAATAGAAAAGATCTTATTTAAAAAAATATTCTTAGGTATCAGGAAGGTTTCCACTCTCGTAGTAGTTTATCTTATTTGTTTTCTTTTGACTTTGAATTAGATTTACTATTGTTGTTATTTATTGTGTTTGTATGCTTTCAAATTTAATAGAAGGACCATTGGAAGTGTTAAAGTTGAAAGAGATGGAAATTTTGCTATAAATTTATCTTCTCTAGTTACAACAATATTATTTTGTTTCTAGTATTGTTTTATCATGGTTTATGTTTGTTTTCATATGTTTTGTCATGGTGTATGCATTTTTTTCTTATCAGATATCTATTGTTATGTTTCAATATCAAAATCTACTTGGCAGTTTCCAAAAGTTGCAGTTGCATTAATGCCTATTTGTTACGTTTTTTATTCATCTCTCTAACTATTCAAGTTTAAATATAGGAGAAGAAATTTCTATTTAGATATTTGAATATGTAAATCATTTTTTCCACAAGTGTATAATATGTATTCAATTTCTTTTATAATGTAATATTTTGTTCATGGAATGTTGTGTTATGTCCTCCATATGTTTTGCTTATTAATGCATGGTTATGTAATTAGACATGTATATGAAAATGAGGATGAATAATTATGGCCTTTGGAGATCTACTGCAGTTGGGAAAAGAAAGAGGGATAACATACCGAGATGTGTATGGGGATTTGAATTTAGGATTTTTCCAAAGAAGTAAACTTTATTTCTAGCTTGAATGGTGGGAATGTAAAATTTGATGGTCTAAGTAACACAAATAAGTCAAGCAAAACATGTGATGTTATTTGGATATTATTCTTTGTTTTGATAAACTAGTAATGTGTCACTAGTACAAAATGAGGACATAGCTACTACATGACTAAAACTTCTAGTTACCACATCTTTTTCAAGTGTTTTACTACTAAATATGAGCAATTTTGATTGACCCAACTATAAATGACTAATTTAGTCACCAATTAACAAATATAACTAGATAATAAGTGACAGAGTTAAAAATAACTAACATAAGTGACTAATTTAGTCACAGCATAAAAAATGACTAGAAGAATATGAATTAGTCATTTATGTTAGTCATTTTAAATTGTGTCATGGAAAATTTTAATTGTGACAATGAAGTGTTACAATTTAGTAAATTTTGTGAATTGTTTGCCTTCTATTAGTAATATTGGTGCCATGCACCTAGATCTTCAGAGATCCAACCAAGAAATTGAATGAATTTTCTTGACCATGTTTATCCCTGTTGCACCATTGAAGCAAATTGTTAAGCATGTGCCAAAGGAAAATTAAGTTCCTACAATTATGAATTAGGTACTAGAACTAGTACCATATCGATACCTAGAAGCATCATAGCTAGTTGTTGATCATTCAATGTAAAATTCGCAAGTTCCATACTGAGGTGATTTTCTAACATCAATATAACTATCATGATTTGTGACCACCGAACTAGCTGCACCAGTCAATGTAGCTTCACTAGGCTCAGTTCCTTTAAATGTCGTAGCAGTTGATCCAATAATAATTGAACCAGTGAAAGCACCAAGAACAATATTTTAACTAATCAAATACTCAATTATAATTAAACTAGGGTGCTGACCCAGAACCAGTCTCGGATCCATATGCAGTAAAGGTAGAGGTCTGACCCCATCTCAAAGTTTCATGTAAATATTTTGATTAATCGATCTCTTATAGTCCTGGCCTCGCAGAATATGATATGTATAATCCATCGATGACCTATCCTTATCACTATAAAGTTAAACTTCGTTTATGAATTATTGGTGATGTAAATGTTGCATCTAACGTCACCACCCACCCGATTCACGATGTGCACAACTAGAGACATCCAGTGAGGTCCCTAAAACTCTAGATGTGTGGATTTTTTCGTTGGCATCAAGCCTCTTCTCTAAGTGCAATTTTGTTTTCAATGTGTACATTCAAAATTCTAGACTCAATTCACATGAACTAGGTCCTCACCATGTTACATTGACCAATATACCCTTATCCATTATGTTTGATCATTAAAATGTGTATTAAAAACTTATAATATATAAATATTTACAATATATAATTTTTATATTATTACAAACATATATTATTATATTACATAATACCATATTAAAAATAACACAACATTATACTATTTAATTGCATGCACTACTGAATCCATGTAATTACCCTTGATTCCATCATCTCAACCTTAGCAGATCTATTATACACATATTTAAAAATTGTTATTATTTATTTTATATATTATATTACAAGCTATATTAAATTTAATGACCTATCATTTTTAATATCATATATTATTAAATATATTTGAAAATTATCTATATCATGTATTATGAAATAGCTTTGAAAATTATTATAAATATAATTTTACAAATAATAACATATACTCCATATACACGAGTATATGTTGAAATTTTGGTTTGATCAATCCCCATTTTATTTATTTTTTGAATAATAACCATTAAAAATTTCATAGCCTCATGTGACCGTACATTCAATTTGACCCAACTACAAATTTGCAGGTTTCTTAAGATGGTTTCTCAAGAATGACCCAAATTCATGTGGCCACTCATCTTGGAAGATTGTATTCTCCCTCTCCCATCAATTGATAGACATCCAAAGAAAAAAAGGGAAGAAAATCGGATGGGAGCTCCCAGCTAAAGAAGCCAATGGAGTGATATTGGTCTCAATTGGAAAATAAGAAGACATAACGAAATGGATCCTTGCGGTCTTGATACACCTAGTCAAACCACCATAATTATCAGTCATGCAAAGAGATTCTAAAAGACCCTAAATTCTCCAAATTTGGAGTGAAATTTACAAAGATCAGTGAAAAAAACATGGGTAAGGGGCTTTACTAATTCCTAAATTTATATATTGCATTTTTCCCTTTGTTTTGAGCCATACAAACCCTCTAGCATATTGCATTTGGCCCTTAGTTTCAAGAAGACTTTTTATCAAGGTCATAATCCAAGATGGTTAGTGTAAGCACTTGTATATTTAATCCCTTCTAATAGCATTCCCACTTTTTGGATTAATGGAAAATTCTCCACCTTGGTAACCTATGGTTTTTACACATTTTCCATTTGAAGTGTCTTTCTTTTAAAAATACCTTATATCTGTATTCTTGTTCCTTTTTGCTCTTATCGTCAAGTGTCACTGGAATATTTACCATTTCTCATGCTTTTATCTTCCTTTGAAGTTCGAATTTTTTATCATGTTGCACAACTTAGCGTAGCTATGTCAGAGTTATTTTAGGAAATTGAGAAGATAAAGAGTTCCAGATTTAACAAAAGGAAACTTGATTTCATGATTTCCTTTAAGTCATCTTGTGCCTAGCTTCGATGAACTTTGGATGTGCAACAAACAGTCTAAAACTCTAAACAGTAGATTTTAGGAAATTTTGCATATTGTACTCTTTTTCCTTTTCTTGCTCTTTGTCATTTTATTTTTAGATATTTTAATTAGCTTTTGTTTGTCTAGATGTCCCATAGTTTCTAAACATTTTAAACAAGAGGATATACAGCTATTGACAACCATTTTGAGTGCCACAACTCACTTTGAACTTGTTATGTTTGTAGTGTCTAGATACAAATTATTTGTTCATGGGAGACTATGTTGACTGGGGGTAATATTCAGTTGAGACTGTTACTATAAGTATGCAATTCTTTGATACCAATCAACTTATGCATTTTTTTTTATTGTAGTGGTTATGCCTCGTGTTTTTCATATTATTTTAATGACCAAGTCCTTTCATGGTAGCTCTTCTGTTTAATTTTGTACAAGCATATCATTTTGCAAGTTTAAACTATTATTGTGCAATTTGCAACTTTCACACTCAATCCCAAAATTAATTCCATTTCACACTTGTCAAATATTGTGAGGACAAATCTTGGATTTAACATCTACATTACCCTTTTTGAATTTTCTGTACTGGAAATAACTGTTACGGTTAGCTTGTTTATAGCATGTTGGATAGTAAGTTATAACCAATATAGTGCATGCTCAAAAGATTAGCGGTGGGATAATAGAATTATTCTAGATCTTTAGGCATCATAGAATGTACAGTCCAAGAGAGTTCGTGATGGCCATATTTTCCTTGAGATCATATCGAAGCTTATATATTACCTTCATGGATTCCAATTGCAAAGTGGTTGGAGCTAGAGAGGAACCCCTAAAATATATTCCTTTTAACACTGGTCAAATATATTAAGGACCCAATTTTGGATTTAATATCTACATTACTACTTTTCTATACTGGAATTTGAAATAATAGTTAAGGTTAGTCTGTTTATAGCATGTTGGATGGTAATTCATAAGTTATAACCAATAGAGTGCATACTCAAAGGATTGGCAGTGGGACACTATAATTATTCTAGATGTTTAAACATAGATTTATTCTGTCTATCACAGAGAATACTATCGAGGAGAGTTTGGTGATGGCCATATTTACCTTGAGATCATCTCGAATCATTATATCACCTGCATGGAATAAAATTAAAAAGTGGTTGGAGTGAGAGAGGTATCCATTTTCGGGCCGAAAGTTATAACCAATAGAGTGCATGCTCAAAAGAGTGGTGGTGGGATAATGGAATTATTCTAGATCTCTAGGCATCATAGAATGTATAGTCCAAGAGAGTTTGTGATGGCAGTATTTTCCTTGAGATTTATTGAAGCTTATATATTTCCCACAGGGATTGCAATTGCAAAGTGGTTGGATCCAGAGAGGCACCCCTAAAATATATGACGTTTCACACTGGTCAAATATATTTTTGGACCCAAATTTGTTTTTAATATCTACATTACTACTTTTTTGTACTTGAAGTGGAAATAATAGGTTAATGTTAGTCTGGTTATAGCTTGTTGGATAGTAATTTATAACCAATAGAGTGCATACTCAAAGGAGACGCGATGGGATACTAGAATTATTCGATATGATTAGACATAGATTTATTTTGTCTATCATAGAGAATACTATCCAGGAGAGTTTAGTGATGGCCATATTTACCCTAACAGCATCTCCAAGATTTTTTATCACCTACATGGAATACAATTGCAAATTCGTTGGAGTGAGAGAGGTATCCATTTTTGGCTCGTTGTTCTCTAGGGGCTTGTTTTTTGTCCTTGTTGGAATGAATGATGTTGGTTTTATGCTTTTTGGAATATTTGGTTTTCAATTTATTGTATTCCATGCTGTAGATTTTTGTTGAATTCCCTTTGTCTTGTCACGCCCAGGGTAGACATTAGTACTGTGGTCATGGAGGATATCTAGAGTTAGTATTGTTTAAACAGATTTCTCTCCCCTTCGAAGCCGCTCAATTCAAATTCTTTTTGTAGTGCATTTACTATCATTATGGGTGAGATGAGTTGTGTGTAACACATATAAATCAAAGTAAAAAAAATTAACGTTTGTACTGTAAGGACAAGAAAAACAGCAAACCGTTAATATAATATGTACATGACGATGATAAGAATAATAATAAAATAAATGAGCATAGATCCAACTTAATACAAAATATTTTAAGCACCCATAGGTTATGTGTCTCATTGAATTTTTGATCCCCCTTGGTGCTCAATCGATCCAAGGTTAAGATGGGTCTATGCTGGTTTATCTGCATTATTGTTGGTTGCATGCCCTAGGGTTTCCTATAAACCAATTTAGAATAGGATCACACTAGTTGCAAATGCAGACACAATGCCACACCCATAGCGAGGATAGGATCTACAAACTTTGTTTCTTACATAATACTTAGAATCCAAGGAGCGTTTCAATTTTATGTCTAATTTATTATGATATTAAAGGTGGTTACTATTTTTTTTAAAGGTTTAGGAGGGCTCACATAGTTTCTTTTAATGATCCGACTAGGGATGCTTGTTATTGCTTCATGTGATTCCCACCAAGATGCTCTATAAAAGTCCATAAATTCAAAAAATAGCTCAGAGAGTCAGATCCATTAAAAGAAAATAGTCTATCACATTAAGAATATAACCCGGACCATCAGGAGGAAGCATTATTACCTATCATCATAAATCACATCGAAAAACAAGGAAATAAAGACTAGCTGAGGAAGGGTTTAGGATATTGACCCTTGATGATGATTCCCATCATCCCCATCTTCCACTGGCACCAAGAATTCTTTAGCAACTTCAATTTTTGCTTTGGATGCCTGTATGTTCTGTTCATTGTAAACATGGATGAAAGGTAAAATACATAGTCTACCGATCAGGAGATTTATCTAATCAACAACTGGCTGTCGGAATAAGTTATGCATTTCTGATTCTATTTTTTCCTAGTCATTCTTCAGCTCAGAATCCCCAAAGACCTAGTGACTTGGAGACCTTCCAGCACCTTCTCCAAAGCAATTATGAGTAGAGGAGCGAGAGCTTTCTACTCTGCCCAATTGATTGAGTGCATTCCTAGACCAAGTTTGAAAGGGAAAGTGATAGCATATGAGGTAAACAGAACACACCTAGCACCATGTCTCACTGGGTTTCCTTGGCTAGCACTATCAAAGAAAACCCATGGACTAGTTTTGTCAATCCACAATAAATTAATAACCCTATTTTCCTTGCACATTTCTCTTTTGGTGACTTATTGAACTCATCGTAAACATACTTAACTTTTGTAATTCAGTTCTATGATTTTTGTTTAAAAAAAGACATTTATAAAACAAAACTCAAATTTGTTTCAAATTTGGATACTAAATATAAAAATATGTTTTCATATTTTTGCAGATGTAGGCTAAGATAACGTGTCCTTTATTTTGGTAGAAATATAGCATTGTAGTGATTCTAGCCCAAGTGTCGTGGTCTTGTAAAATTATCTGGGGGGCCCTTGACCCACTTTTCATGGTTTTGGTAGTTGTTAGAAAGAAGGTGATTGTAGATTGGATTTTTTCATAGATAAGATTTTATGAGTAAAAACCAAAGCTATATTTTCTTGCAAAATGTTTTAGAACCAAAATTTACAAATAGAAAATGAGGAGTTCTGATTGTCAACGGAGTGTTGAGGGGACTAAATTTCCTTGTCTAACCCGGAGTCTGTGTCTTCATCTTTGGAGGGTGTGGACTTCTATGCACTTTGATTGGGTTGCTTGGCTTGTTGTTCTTGGTCCTACTCATGGGTTTTGTTGTTATCTAATTGCTTAAAATGGCTTACAAAATTATTATACTAACTCAAGGGGATCTATCATCATTTCCTCTCTAGAAATTTAGGTGTCCATTTATAAGCAGATGGCCATAACACTATGTTTTAGCACTTATTACACCATAAGAAACAAAGAGAAAACATTCATATGGATCATGCAAGAAGGCAACTGTAATCATTTGGTCACTATATATAAGCAATCTCGAAAACAATGAGAAATTGGAGAAAATTAAAGGAAGGTATGAGTGAGGGAGAAGGAAAGGATTAATAGATTCAACATAACATAACTTGGTTCTAGGCCAGACCTACTTAGAGTTTTTAATAGATTCAACATAACTTACAAACATGATTGAATGTTTCACACTGATTTTCATATAAAATGTGTCAACTATAATGTTGGACATGCTAGAGAATTAGAGCAGGGCATTCATTTGGTCAAATCTACTCTTGCCATACAAGAAGAGCTCAGGCTTACGTTGTCGAGGAAGGCAGAGAAAGGCATAGATTGGAAGTTGAAAGGAATTGCAAAATCAAGTCTAGTATGAAGGAAGATTCTCTACAAATCCTGGTTCCAAGAACTTTTTCTACTTACATTTATCTCAGTTTTATTTCCATTGTAATGATATATATAGACGTCCAAATACAAGGATTAATCACTTTGGTCATCCAAATGATTTTTTACCTATTTTGATACTGGTTAAGAATCTAGTATCATTAATGTCAGTTTACATTGAGTAATTGACATTCATTAACCCCTGCTGTCACGAGTTCAAAGGTATATGAAGATCGGTTTTAAACATGAAGGGGCTAATATATCTCTTGATATCATTTTTTTTCAAGAGTTTGTCATTGTTGCTGATTACTTGAAGACTCCAGGAAAAAGTTAAAGTTCTAAAATGATCCATAATAATAAATTAGTTTTTAGGTATTTTAGAAAATATGGAAATTTCCACAGGTACTTTATTTTTGTAACATATCTAACATAAACTCATACAGAAAGATTTTATCCTTGTAGGAAGAAAGAGTCCAAGGCCTTAGGCACACAGTCTTCACAAATATTTGTATCAGATGTAGGTGCATCTCTTTCAAGGAATCCAACTTCAAATCCTCAGCTAGTCAAGGCGAGGTTAACTAGTCCTTTCCCATCTTTAAAGTTTGGGTTATCTGACAAAGAAAGCATTGTTAACTAGGACTCATTTAATGGATTTTCTTCTGAATCCACAAAGATTTATATTGCTTTGTTAGGACTTAGTTTATTATCTGATGGAACAACTTCCATTGGTGAGAAAAAAACATGGTAAGTCACAAAAAGAGCATGAAATTACAAAATATCAAAATGACCATTTCCATAGCCAAGTTGCTTTAAACCAAAATCCACAGCATTCACATTCCACAAAATCACAGGTTGATTTAGTCAAGTCACCCATTTTGACAGAGGCACAATGATAGTCCTATGGATTCAATAAAAACAGAAAAGGACTGATAGACATGAATATGATCTCCATGACTTCCAAAGATCAAGTTAGAGGTGCCCACTTAAATCAACAGTCTGCCACTGTTACACCCAATTTGTATGTTTCCACATCAGCTATCGGGATGTCTAATCACGATTGCTCCAATGGGAAGTATCAGAGTGCACATATTCCAAATATATGTACTCCTAATTTTGGCTTTAATGGATATCCAATCAATCCAATGCCATTACAACCCATGATTCCCAGCTATGCTACACCTAGTACCTTAGCTCCCACATTTGAAAATATCGTTGTAGCTGCTGGCATGGATCCAAGATCAACTACTGGTAGCCTTCCTGGAGGAACATTGGGAGGTAATGTATACCTACAAAAATTATATAGATTGAGTGGGAAATTGGGATTTGGAATTCAAATGCCAATCATGGAACCATTAAGCATGCAGCAATTGCAGAGAACTATAGAATATGCTACACAGATGGGCATAGTCTTGAATGATCATTTTATATCAAGGAATTATATGGTTGGCTCTTTTCTTGATTTTCTTGAATACCAGAAAAGCTACTTGACTGCTTTTCTTGCTTAACAACAGTCGCAATATGGTATGGCGTATTTGGGAAAAAGTGGCAATGCTAGTCTTGGTTGCTATGCAAGTCCTTCCTTTGGATTTTCCATGCCATATCGAGGTAACCCAAATGGAAGTCTTCTTCCTTCGAGTTATCCTATCGCATTTTCAACTTCACCTATTAGACATAATGAATGAAATTATCATTATTCCTTTGTTTCAAAGAGTTGATCTAGGGAAGCTTGGTAGTTAGAAAATTGGGGTGATATAGAGGAACACTATGGATCTCCTTTGCTCTAAGAGTTTAAGAATAACAAAAACTGATATTTTGAATTGTTAGATATTGGTGGACATGTTTTTTGAGTTCAGGTATCTTGATTATCACTTTATTCCATGATTTATATATAGTTTATTTTATTAAGTGAAACTAATTTTAAAGTGTTTAGGTATAGTGTTGATCATATTGGAAGCCGCTTTATTCAACAAAAGCTTGAAACTCCAAGTCCCAAGGAGAAGAATATGATTTTTATGGAAATCTATCCTCAAGAATTGATTCTCATGAAAGATGTTTTTGGGAATTATGTTCTGCAGAAGTTATGTCCTGCTTGGATACACACCAACCAGTAAATCATAATGGTAATATGCTTTTCTTTTATGTTTCAATTAGGTGGCTTCATAACAAGGACTTCAAATTGGTTATGCCTTATTTATTTTATTTATTTATAAATCTAAACATGGTTTCTTGCCTTTATTCTAGGCCCTTACATACAAACTAAAATTCTTACTGATATTCTGAAGTGAAAGTGCCTCCTTTGTACACAAGTTGAAAAGTAGAGTACCCTCCTACATGATCAAGGCTTCTTTAGTTAAAAAATCTGCTTGAGTTTTGAATTCATGATAAACATGAGTAAAATAAATAGACCTTAAATTGTCTTTTAACACCTTCACTTGATTCAGAATAGCGTTTAGACCTAGGTTTCCAATGCTACATTGTTGATTTGTCCAATCCCTCATGAATTTTGAGTCACCAAATACTTGGAAGTGCTCCAAACCTCTCTCCTCTGTAGCTTTTAACAAAACCCATAGCACATAAAGTTTTTCCCTATTGTCTTTCCTAGAAGCCTACTTTAAATGAAAATAATGATTTCAATATAAGCAAAAAGATAGGACCGACATCACATATACTTGGGACCTCTTTACTTACATTGTTAAAAAATCACCAATGTTTTTCATTATCTATACCTGGCATTAATAAGATTCAGTCAGGTTTCTTTTTGGGAATGATCTTGTTGGTATCCATTTCCAATATGATCTTGTGGCCTACCTGGGTAGGGGTAAGGATCAAATCCTTGAAGACTATCTGGTTGTTGGTCCACAAGGTTCTATATATGAACATATGAGGAAGTACCTAGCACTTTGTTACTGCTTTTTTCTATTAGCCATTCTAGGAGACAATCAACCAGAGACATCTTGTTCCATTTGGTTAAAGCCATTGGAGCATGGGAAACCTCCTTCCAAATAGTCAAGGAAAATGTGTAGTTCACAAACAATGGTCTACAGACTCAGTTCTAGTCTTACAAAGAATGCACCTATCAAGCCCTTCCTAATTTCTCTTCTAGCCATTATCTCTTGTGAGAGCCTTGTTTGCTAAATCCAGTCACAAAATAATTTTAGTTTTTAAAAGGCATACCAATTTCAAATTGCTCTCAACAACCAAACTCTTTCTTCCATAATACCCTCTTCAATTATGGTTGCATAACCTAGCTTGAGAGTGTAACCCCTATACCAATGTTCTCTCTCCATTTGAGCTGATTTTCTTCTTCTGATAATGCGATAGCACTATGATTCAGAAGATTTGCAAAGGAATTCCACTCGCCAAAATCCATTGAATATTTAAGGTTCTCATAGACAACCAACCCTATGACCAAGCATTCCTTTGCTCCTGAGATGCAACCTCCCATAGAGGAAAAATACCAACTTCATGCAACTTTAACAATAAATCCTCAAGTAACTTATAGTTACCTTGAGCCCCAATCCAGGGATCTTCTTCTATTTGAATCATTATTTTATTACTAACTTGCCAAGACATCCCATTTCCCACTAAAGGAAATGCCTTTCCCATCCCTTTCCAAACTATTGAAGCCCCAGGAGTATTTTTCCTCTCCTAAACCAATCTTTTATAGAAAATCCTTTTAAATATTTTGTTATCATCACTCTTCTTCACAAGCTTTCAATACAAACTATTCTCCAATTTTTTTTGCTGCAAGTGCAATGCTAAAGAGTTAAATTTTTTTAAATCCCCCAAGCGTCCTTAGGAAGGGCTATTCCGAACCACTTTACTTGAAGTATTCCTTATTTTATCCTCTTCCCAATTCACAAAAAATTATAACATTTATGTCTTATTTTGGTTAAAATTCCAATTGGGATTTTTGTAAGGGTCATCCAGTACATGGGAATGCTATCCAACACTATCTTGACCAAGACTAATCTCCCACTACAAGACAACCATCTATTACACAAAACCGATATTCTAGCTTCCAGTTTGTTATAGAGCAAAAGATAGTCTTCATAATGATAATATTTGGGTTTAATCCTAAATAAATAATTTACCTCTTGAGCCATATTAACACTATTATTGTAAAAATAAAATTTTCCCAAGTCTTCACATCATCAGCTATCCTCTCTTGAACCAATATTCTATAGACAATCATTTTAAATATTTTGTTATCATCACTCTTCTTCACAATCTTTCAATACAAACTATTCTCCAATTTTTTTTGCTGCAAGTGCAATGCTAAAGAGTTAAATTTTTTTAAATCCCCCAAGCGTCCTTAGGAAGGGCTATTCCAAACCACTTTACTTGAAGTATTCCTTATTTTATCCTCTTGCCAATTCACAAAAAATTAAAACATTTACGTCTTATTTTGGTTAAAATTCCAATTGGGATTTTTGTAAGGGTCATCCAATACACGGGAATGCTCTCCAGCACTATCTTGACCAAGACTAATCTCCCACTACAAGACAACCGTCTATTACACAAAACTAATATTCTAGCTTCCAACTTGTTATAGAGCAAAAGATAGTCATCATAATGATAATATTTGGGTTTAATCCTAAATAAATAATTTACCTCTTGAGCCATATTAACACTATTAATGTAAAAATAAAATTTTCCCAAGTCTTCACATCATCAGCTAATTCATTAACTAGCAATACATATTTGTTCATGTTAATTAACATTCTGGAAGAATTATAATATATGTTCAATAGTTTGTTATTTTCTCTGATGTCATCTACAAATAGTAGATGGGAGATATAAAATGACTTTGAAATTCTTATCCCCTTCAAATCACGTTTTCTTTTTGCTTCCTTAATTAGCATGCTCAAACCATCTTGCCACTAAGAGGAAAATAAAAGAAGACAATGGACACCTTTTTCTTAAGTCTATCAATGCATTGAAACATAGATGGGAAGCCATTCATGATCACAAAAAAATAAACTATTTCCAAACACCCCATGATCCAATTTATAGTCTATAGATTTATACCCATTTACAACAGTAATCTAAGAAACAACTAATCAACTCTATCATTGTAACATACCTCAAAAACAATAAAATAATTTCCTATTTGGGTTTAATCCTAAATAAATAATTTACCTCTTGAGCCATATTAACACTATTATTGTAAAAATAAAATTTTCCTAAGTCTTCACTAATCAACTCTATCATTGTAACATACCTCAAAAACAATAAAATAATTTCCTATTTGGGTTTAATCCTAAATAAATAATTTACCTCTTGAGCCATATTAACACTATTATTGTAAAAATAAAATTTTCCCAAGCCTTCACCTCATCAGCTAATTCATTAACTAGCAATACATATTTGTTCATGTTAATTAACATTCCTGAAGAATTATAATATATGTTTCTCTAATGTCATCTACAAACAATAGATGGGAGATATAAAATGACTTTGAAATTCTTATCCCCTTCAAATCACGTTTCCTTTTTGCATCCTTAATTATCATGCTCAAACCATCTTGCCACTAAGAGGAAAATAAAAGAAGACAATGGGCATATCTATTCATGTTAATTAACATTCCTGAATAATTATAATATATGTTCAAGAGTTTGTAGATAGGAGATATAAAATGAGTTTGAAATTCTTATCCCCTTCAAATCACGTTTCCTTTTTACATCCATAATTAGCATGATCAAACCATCTTGCCACTAAGAGGAAAATAAAAGAAGACAATGGGAACCTTTTTCTTAAGTCTATCGATGCATTGAAAAACATAGATGGGAATCCATTCATCATTACAACAAAATAAACTATGTCCAGACACCCCATGATCCAATTTATAGTCTATAGATTTATACCCAGTTACAAAAGTAATCTAAGAAACAACTAATCAACTCTATCATTGTAACATACCTCAAAAACAATAAAATAATTTCCTTAATGTAATGACAACTTATACCTTTGATACGATTACCCTTAGGACTCTTTGGTGATAAAACAATTCATTTCATAAATCAATCACTAGGAGGTGTTGGTCATTAAGACGAGACTTGCTATCTACGAAATATCATAAGCGCATTGTAATAAAGTTAGCCCTTACAGTGCTTCCTAAGATCCATATTTAGGTACTAATATAATCTATCATAACCTAAAATAAACAATCTTTCTTTTAGAACATTCATAAGGAAACATTTGTCATTCCTCACCATCTTTATCATCAGAACACATAAGTTAAAACATCAAGAATAAAAAGATAAGATACATTGTAACATACCCAAATCCTCAAATGACCCTCGCATGCAAAAATAGAAAAATTACTTCATATCAAATTGTTCCAACACATGATTAGGTTAGCCTATTGATCTCTTAATCATATAATCAGTATTCCTTACAAAACAAAGTTACTCAAACACCAACTTACATAAAGAACCACAGGCACATGCAGACCCTTTGAATTAAAACAAATACATATTTCCTTTTCCTTCCAGTTATGGTTAACCCACTATAACAATGTAGCATCATTGGGACTCAGTAACCTAGACACCAACATTGAAGGTGAAGGGTGAGCCTCCTGAATCAGCCGAGGAACCAAAAGACCATGTTAGATGATAAAGAATCAATTCATTAAATATGTACATACAAAGATTTATTTCACTATACTTGTAGTCGAGGGAATAATCTAATTCCTTACCTCCCCGAGGAATCTTTTCTGCAACCACAACTTAACAACTTAAGAACCATGCCAAATTAAGCGCTATGAATCAATAATCAATTTCAACAACATAAGCAACAACATAAACTGAACACGATAAAAATAATCAAAGTTAACTATCATTTGTGCGGCTAAAAACATGAGTATGACTTTCCTCCCAACTGAACCGTGTCAAATTAAGCGCTATGAATCAATAATCAATTTCAACAACATAAGCAACAACATAAACTGAACATGATAAAAATAATCAAAGTTAAATATCATTTGTGTGGCTGAAAACATGAGTATGAATTTCCTCCCAACCACTGACTCAATTTGGCGTGCGTTGGTCCTCCTAGAATCACCCCCGAGCTCGGCGATGAATCCACTAAGGCGAGGTTATAAAAATGGAAACTCTCCAAGTTAAATCCAGGATAATGTTATAACCAATGGGATACCTTGACTAGGAGTTTGAGACTTGAACTTCTTATATCAATGAATTGTCTACTTCTTGGTAATAAATAGCTAAGATATCTTTACCAAATAAAAAGTAGTACCTTTCTACTCTACAAAACAAGTATAACCCAGCAAACCATAACCAGATTGTGAGGAAATAAAGCTTGATCTTCCATTGCCAATAGATTGTTATGAGTTCCATTCCCATAAAGCCAGAAAATGAACACATAATATAAAGCCAAACAAAAATCAAACAGAGCTAGGCCTGTTCCAAATGATCGTACACAGTTGAAGAGAATGGTATCACAGTGCAAAGCAAATCCAATGTGAACAAACCCGTAACGAATTTAAATTTCAATACAATAGAGAAAACACTTACAGTAGCTATCTTCAACTAGATAATTGAAGGTGCGACGGTCGTAGTTGTATGTGAACTTATTATAAGTGGTGGGTATCTTTTGAAGGCATTGGTTGGAAATTGCTGTAAAATTTCCTGTGAATTGGGTGTACTCTGCCAAAACCACCATACACCTCGCAACAAAGATGTATATAAGGGACTCCTGACCCATATTTCACCTTTGAACTGAAACACCTCCACTGCTCAATGTATTTTAGTCCAGCCCAATCCAAATGAGGCAGATCGAGTAAACCAAAATGCAGTCAGGACAGCACGCTGAAACCAACTTCTCTAGGATGGAAAATATTAACACAACTCACTCATCAAAGGTAACAAACCAATCAGATCTCTGATCCAACATGTAGGAAAATTTCAGAGATCAATTCCGAATGGTAAATCGTAGCAAGGATCAGAGATACAAACCAATTGTACGCAGGATTAAGAGACTTAGAACATTATTCAGATCTGTTATCCAACTTTTTGTACAATAAGTTGGGTTACCTAAGGAGCTACCGGTTGACAGACTTGTTCAAAGTTTGATTCCAGTGTATTAGTCGATCTGTCTGCTTGTCTAGCCAATATTGGCTAGTCACCTTTTTATTTGAATAATTTTGACCATGGCCCCGCGGGGTTTGTAATAAAATGTGCTAGTAGGATATTTTTGAGTGGTTAGTTCTCCTAAGACGTAGAATTGCAAATAGGGTATTCCAGGGAGTTTTTTTCCCCTGACAATTATGCTTTGCCTTCAGCTAAGTATAATTGATGAGGTTTTCTCCCGCTTCCTCCAAAGCTGGAATGCCCGATGTTGAATTCTGGGCCTTGGGGGGTCATTAGAGCCCAACTGAGTGTTATAAGCCTACTAGACATTATTTATATAGATCATGGTCATGTCCTAAGTCATCTAGACACATAAAAAAATTTCAAAAAAAATCTTTTTCGATTAGTGAAATATATATATATTTTAAATTTTTAATTACTTTTCCTAAGTTTTTTGGGTTAATTTTTCCATAAATTAAATGGAAAAAACCCGTTCATGATCTGGACTCAGAATTCAGTGATTGAAGGCTCTAACCTTAAACCAAAAATCATTCTTGATCAGCCATCCAGTCAGAGCCAACTTTTAGATCAACAATCGGACACATAATGCCTTTTTACTCAAAAAAGTCAGTTTTGAGTAAAAAAATGATTCTTATTAAAAAAATGATTATTTTGGAGAAAACTAAAACTCTCCAAATTAATCCAAATTCAGTAAAAAAAAAGGCTAAATGACATCTCATGGAACACTTATGATGACGGGATTTATCATAACTCAGCTTCAGTCATCATTAAGAAAGCAATTAATTTATTATCAGTTATCAGACATGTCATCTCCAGCTAAAGATGAGATGGAGAGCTCTCGTTGGTTCGGTGATTTGATCGAGGTGAATACTGAAGCTTACACCATCAGTGGGCTTCCCAAACCTAGTTCAGGCTCTTTCCAGACCTAAAGGATGAGCTTACCTACATCCAGACTCACACATGTGGCCTCATCCTTGGCTTGTTTTTAGTGCACAGGTTTGGAGTGGGGGCGCCTTGCCTAGGTGGAGGCCTCCCTTCACTCCCGGTTCTCTAGTTTAGGTCTAGGCTCTTTGTTAGGTGGCTAAGCTGGTTAGGGTTGGTTTTTTGGTTTTAGGGTTTTAGCACTCTCTTATTTGTTAAAAAGAGGCTCTTTCAGCTCTATTTGCATGGGACTTTTGTAGCAGAGTTACTCTGAGAAATTTGTATCAAGCATTTGCTTTAATTTGTTAATAAAGATCAGACTTTGGAGGTCCATGAGCTCTTGGATGTGGTAGATTTTTGCAATTGGTTGAGGTGATATTGTCTCTAACCCCTATTTTTTTTTTAATGTTTATGTGAGATTAAATTGTTTATTTGTTAGCTCAAGAGGGCCATTGTTGGCATAGTAGAACAATCATTTGTAGTTCAACTTGATTGTTTATGCGAAGTAGATTAGTATTTTGATGGACATGAGTAATCAATATATACGTAATGTTGATCATGATTCAATTGTCTTAGCATACTAGCATGTATTTTAATCTCACGTTTTGTGTTGAGTTGTAGTGTGTTTCCAGGCTTCACAGGTTTAAGAAGGGTGTGAGCTCAGCTGCTTCTATCCCAGGCTTCAAGCAACCTTTATAATCTAACACTTTCATTGCAGGACCTACAAAGATCTTCTTCTTCAAAATACAAAAAGAAAGCTGGGAGTCTAGCTCTCTCTCTTGGGTTCCATCCATAATTTCAAATACTTTCTTGGTTACTGAACTTCCCTCTTCTAGTTCTCTCTTTGCTCCTTGATCCCCTTGTTTTTCTTGCTTTCTAGCCTTTTCCTCCTTGTTTGGTTTTTCCCTTTCTTATCTTTTCTTTATCGCTGCCCCGTTTTACTCTTTTTACCTCTCATTTTCTTCTTTTTGGACAGCCCTAGTGTGCCCTAGTTTATGCCTCTTTTTTGCCTCTTTTTGCCCTAGTTTTTGGCCCTTCTTCCATCTTATTTTTGGCCTTTTCTTCCCCTTTTTGTTTGCTATCCTGTTTTTTTATTTTTATGACAGCCATCTTCCTTCTTCATCGCTGCCCCATTTTCATCATTTTTTATACTCCTTTGGCCTCATAGTTGGCTGCCATATTCTTCCCTTTTCTTGTCTTTGACCTTCTCTTTGCTTTCCTTCCTTCTTCCTATCATTTTCTTCTTATTTTCAGCCTTCTTTTCCTTACACTTTTGCTCTCATTCAAACTTCTTCTTTTCCCTTTTTGCAAAGTTCGAGAAAAGTTTCAAGTTTCAAGTAGATCACTCTCTTTTTTTTTACGCAAATTTTAATGATAGTTGAGTTGTATGCTTTTATTTGAAAAGCCCTTTCAGGGATTAAATTCCTAAAGGAAAATTGTAATAATTTCAATAAAGTACTTTTGTTTGAGTGGGGTTTTTAAGTCCCCACTCTCATCCTCCCCCATTTGGGGAGGCATGTGTTGTGTTTACTTATGTATGCTTAGGTTAGATTTGCTTGTCTTCATCATTATTTGCATCTTATGCTTAGAATATTAAATGTTAATCCATCACTTCTAATTCATTAATTAATTTGATTACTCTTTTAAATTGTTTATCTTTCTAAGTAAATCGACTGCTTAAATCTCTTGAATCACACCATAAGGTGGATCAAGAGTGCTCTCTGTCGGAGAGTTTAATAAATCATCTTTGATTTTTATTCACATTGTTTAATCAATTAACTCTTAAGTAAGACTCTTGAACTTGCAAAAACACAAGTCAAGAGCACTCTCTATCAGAGAGCATACTAGGTTTGCATAATCCCTGCATTAGTCTCATCTAGTTTTGCTAAGTCTCTTGAACCATTGTCATAAGGCAAGGTCAAGAGCGCTCTCTATCGGAGAGTATTAATTAATCAACTTAATAAAACCTTCAACACACACACCCCTTTTAATTAATTAACTCCCTCCCCTCCTTGCCGGAGTATGCTCTGACCGATCCCAGATCGGAATACCCAGAAACGACACTAGATCTTTAAACCCTACAAAAGTAATTCAATAATACTTAAACACCCGTAACCAACGCACCGACGTTGTAGGGATTCTTCCAAAGTACTTCCTAGTAGAGGCGCCGAAACCTCCCGCTGTCTCAGATTCTCGGCTAGCTGGTCAATCTTAGCAATGCCATCCTGGGATACTGGGCGGGCTCGACATGTCTTCAATGGAGGGACTTAGAAGAATCTCCTGACTTTGACAAACTTTTGTTGACACTCTAAGCAAGACCACTATCAAAAACTTTTAAAATCTACCAAAAGCACTTGCAAAACCTAATACTCACTAGCTTGATTCCTAGACTTTATTTCACACATTTATTTGACTCCATAAGGCACTGGTACTTTGTTATATTTGATTAATTTTCTATCTTGATCAACTATCTATGGGCCATTTCAATTGATTATATTTGAATGCTTAAGTTATAAGTTTGGAATCTTTGCTTATCTGTGTGATCTCTTGTTAGCAATGTGGATTGCTTTGATTAATCATCATCCCCCTAATATTAATCATTTTAAATCACAGTCACTACTACATTTCGACCAAAAATCCGACGGCCATATTGTCGGATTTTCAACACTTCCCTGTCGCATGTACGACACTATGATTTTTTTTAAGCGTCGGTATATTTGCGTCGATAATCCGACATCTTTTCAATCCGTCGGTAAAGCGACACCTCGGTTTACCGTCGGTTAAATGTAAAGCGTTGGTTAAGTGACAGTGGAGAAAGCGACGGTATTGAATTTTTTTTAAGAAAGTCACCTACAGGCTGTCGCATAACCGACGGATATGAAACAAAAGCATCGGTTAAGCGACAGTTATAGACGTCGGTTAAGCGACGGCTGTGAAATTTTTTTAAAAATTGTCGTCGCTTAAGCGACGGCTATAACTATTTAAAAAAAAAATACAAATTCCATAAGACCAATTCCATGTGGAAGTAGGTCATAATCCTTACATAATTAGTATACCCCCCTCACATGCACATTAATTAGTATTGAATGTGGAAAATATTAAACTCTTTGAATGTTCCATGCCAAAATATGTTATGGAGAATTCTCCCTTGTGGAAAGGTGATACCTCCATTGGATCCTTTCCTTGATCCAAGACAGATAGAGGTGTAGACAACTATGATTTCACCCACTAGATCAAATAATTCATTCACTATATCTAACAATTAACTCACACACAAGATATGAAGTGATACAGAAGATATATTTAGACACCTTAACATATGTGAGGTCTTTGGTGAAGATCAATCCTAGTTGCTTCAAATTTGATAGACTTGGATCCAACTCCACTTTCTAGTACCATAAACACAAACAGATTCAAGTAACCTTTTTTAAAACCATTATAAAGTATATAAAAATGCATGTAAATGACATAAAACATGTAGATCTAAGAAATATATATCTAGATCTAATCTGATTTACTCAATAACAACCAAACCCACCATAGACATCACATTAAACATATAGATGTGAATCACACACATTCATAAACACCATAATGTGGAGATAGAGAGGAGGATAGACTTATAGTGTAATAAATAAATATCTTTGGGAGGAAGGTTAACACTTCTCAAAAGTGTTGAGAAAGCACAACACTAGTCTTTTGGATATATTTGGCTTACATTCCTTAGCTCAGGAAACACTTGACAAATACTAATCACCAACAATGGATCATCAGGCACCACATAATAGCAGTGTGTGAGATTTGACAATGACTTCCAACTCTTCAATAGTCTTGTCAAGTCCCTTTTGAAACAAGTCATCAGGGTTAACCTAGCCCAGAGCTTGCAATGACTCACTGAACCTCAGCAAAAACCAAAATATAAAAGCCACAAGGGTTATCTCAATCAAGCAATGCATCCAACCAAGGCATGCTGCCAACGGGGACGCTATTGTGGCTGGCATTTGAGCTTCCCTCCATTCCGATAGTCCAGGTAAGTGGGGGGGAATATAACAATGTTTTCCTTGGAAAAATGAATGAACTATATAAATAACATATTGTGGCTTCCATAAAATCATTGACTGTGATCATTGCCTACAGACAGCAATTAGATGACTGAAGATAGCAATTGTAGGAAATGTGTGGCCTCATATACAGAAAGCCAAAGTTAAATGTGCAAATCAAGCATCTTAGACTTACTACAATGCAAAGAAAGATCACCTGATCAATATGACCATACTAATGAAAACAGAAATTGTGTATCAAATTTATGCAAAAGATTTGACAATCATATCCCATGACTATCTACAGCCAAAATAGAAGTTAAAACTTAACTTAAAGAAGAATCTTCTTTGTTCATCATCACATCGCAGCAGATACAAAAATATATAAAACAAGATAGATTTGCGCAGAATATACATGTAGACCACCTTTTCTTTTTCTCTGTTGTTGTTTTTGTTTACAGTGGATCTTCCTCTTACTGTAGAATTCCTTCCTAAATGATTTTTCCTCATCCATAATTTGATGCAACCTCACCTTCTCACTTCTCTCCTTTTTTTCAAGTCGGATTGCATTTTGACTGCATGCCAAAAAAAAATCCACAAAAACGAGAGTATAGATTCAGAAGCAAATTTGTTTCAATTCAACATGTTACTAAAAACAGACTATGATAAAGAGAACCTATGATCAATTTAGGGATTAATTTAGGCTGAGTGCTTCACAAAAAAGATGAAATACCTGAATAAAAATACTATCGTTTACAGTCAACTGTTCTCTTTTCAATCCTGCTAGGACCCAGAAACACTTTTGCAAAATTAGGTGTGGCAAATGGGAAAACTTTCCACAATTCAGGTATTATCAATAAAGTATATTATAATTCCTTTGTTTAAGATTTAGTTAGCAGGCCAGAACATCATAAGACAAAGATTCAATAACATTAGGAGGATACATGATGACAAATACTAGAAGGGCCTCAAAATATAGGCTCTATGATATTTTTGCGTGCTCCCACAGCTTGTGAGGATGCAAATTCAATTGGTAAAGCACTGAGGTGTTGATAGTAGATACTGCTACACCCAAATTGTTAATACCTTTCAGTTTTCACCAAATGATTATTTGAATGATACTCAAATCCCCAAAGATGAGATGTTCTCAAATAGAGAGATAAAGGTGTGGGAGATATTTGAGATAAATATCTTCCCTGATCATTCATTTGTTCCAAGGTAGGTAATAAATTTAAATATTCACATTTTACCACTTGCATAATAATGTAACCTGCAGCAAACCTAAGAGACCAAGTAATTATCATACTGAATATATCCATAGCAAGCTAGAGTCAATCTAACATAAATTGATCAATTTTTAACAGTAACAGTTGTACGAAAGTAGGGCTTGTGCATATTCATAAAGAAAATGGTGGAAAATTTGTTTAAAATGTTGCAGCATACATCTCTCACATCTTTATCTCATGCTTCATTACAATTTATAGCACCCCTGGGCGGTTACCATGGTTTAAACTTTAAACAACGACCCATAACCTCAACATCTAAATGTTAAGCTAGTTTGGTCAGTGGTCACATGTCACTAATATATAAAGTGACCCTTATTCAAATATTTAAGTCTGCTAAACATTGGAGTGTAACACAGAAATAATACTCATCTTTTTCAACCATATAAATTGGTGGTCACGTGCCAGTCAATGCTTCACACATGCTGTGGGATATGTTTTTGTTGTGCAAATTGAGTAAAGTCCTTCAGATATCTTCCCTGCCTCTTCATGTCTCCAGAACTATAAAAACTTATCTTTGACAACATTCTCCACAGAGGTTCCAAAGTATGGACATCCATTGTGTGCCCTAACCATCATTCCGCTCTCCCATGGACAAATATCCACAGATCACACATGTTTTTGCTACTTCTATTTATCAGTGAGCATCTCCATTGGGTGTCAAGTCCATAATGTGAGGTTTTCTCATTTGTAAGGAATCAGAAAGTATAGGAAAAGTTTATACTAGAAGAACATGCCAATCCAGCCAATGAAAAGGTGAACAACTGGTCAATCATACCAGTTCAGAAGTAAAATATCCTAAACATGTTTGTGCCCTTCGTAGGGTTTCTACAGTGTAGCCACTGAAAGGAATATTTCAGAATAGATAGGATATGCTGTCAGACCAACACATCACAAATATACTTTGGAGTTACCGAGACACCAGAATCTTGAGGCCATGATGGAATTCTAGTTAGAACGAGAATCTTGAGGCCATGATGGAATTCCACAATATGAAAATGCAAGATAGATGAAATTCTTGTAATGTCTCTTGGTCCCATTCGCAGGTCTGTAGTTGGTCAGCTTGTTTCAGATTGGCCCTTTTGTGTGTGGAGTCTTCCAACCCTCCCCCTGGGTAAAGCTCTTCTTGGCTGTGTATAATTGATCCAACTTTGTGAATAATAAATGATTTTCCCAATTAAAAAGTAAAGTTTGTTCTGTTGGAAGGATTACTTTCTAGAGACTCATCATTTAGAGGTCCCAAGAGATTGTCCCAAAGTGGAGGCCAACAGATAAAGAGTGTCTGTTTTAAATAGGCTGGTGAGAATTCAAAAATTGTCAAGGACACAGAGACCTTGTAGAATGTATTTTCCAAAAAGATAGAATAACTGCAAAAAAATGTAAAAGTGTATCCTGCCAATATTAGCAACCAAGCATTATCTAATAATTATATTTGTTCAGTAAGCATTCCTAAAAGAAGCAGCCAACTATTTGTACCTGTAATGTGGGTAGCTTTTTCTAACAAAATTAATGTTTATTCATCATTTGGCACCGCTAGGTGAGATTACAAGTTTACAACAGTATACGGCAGATGAGAACATAGCTATAATAGGTGCCAAGAGAAGAGAAAGAGTCCAACATTAACTAGACTTGTAAAGTGGGAAGAAAAAAAATAAACATCAGCAAATAAATAACTACTTCACATAATGTTCAGTGCAAGATTAGCCATTGCCTACACCGACCTGGTCAGACTTAAGGATATGCAAGTTTTGCAACACATACAAAGGTGAAAATAAAGAGCACAACCTCCTGTAACACGCAGCTTATCACTAGTATTCGCAACAAGTACAAGATAGCTGACAGCGACCATACATTGGAATTTAATTTATACATTAATTAAACAGCTAAAAAATAGGCAATGGAACTCATAACTCGTATCTTTTTATATTTGGATATGGAACTTTAACCAAAACACCAACCCTGTGTTGGCCAGGTACCCACACAATTGATGCTTATTCATATTTTTCCTGTTGGAGATGTATAATAAAAATGCAGCAGCACCAAACGAGGATGGAACTCATAACCTTTTACCTGTGAACTGAAACAATACATGAATAGAATGTGCAGTGGGAATGACTGTAGCATCTCCAACAAAGTAAAACAACATAAAAGAAGAGCAAGCCAAGAAATAGAGAACCTAGTAACAGAGATCCTATATCACAAAGCAACATTGCTAAAAATATCAAAATATTGATATACCCCACAGGCCAATCTGGTCCATAAACAGGAAAAAACAAAATACAATGTTATAGAATGTGCAGAGGGAATTACTACTGCATCTCCAGCAAGGTAAAACATCATACAAGTAAAGCAAGCCATGAATTAGAGAATCTACCAACAGAGATCCTAAATTACAAAGCAACATTGCTAAAAACATCAAAATATTGGTATTCCCCAATGGCCAATCTGGTATGTAAAGAGGAAAAATCAAAATACAATGTAAGGGTCGCTTATAAGAAGCACTCCTCTACAATATGCCCCTCAGTCTTACAAAAATTGTTTAAGGGTTCAAACAGCAAAAACACCGTGGGAAGACAAAGTGAACAAGAAGGGCATGGATTCTAGATCTGAGGCTTCTCATACACCTGAATCTTATATGATCATTAACCACTGAATAAACCCAGAATATGATATTCATTGCACCGAGAGATAGAAGCGAGGTGCTCAGTAGCTTCGGTGGGTGGGGATCCATCTAATAGTGCATTGGATCTAGACAATGCATATGGTACATTTAATATTTACATTAGCAGAGACCCATTTAAACTAGTGTTTGACCAAGGATTCTCTGTTAATTTTTCAGAAACATGCTTGAAACCCAGTGCAGAAACCAGAAAACCCAAGACAAACTTCAAACCCTCCAGATGGGTTTCATCGGCAGACAACATGACCACCATATCAATTGCCCTCTTGATAATAGGCTTTATTGTGGACTCACCATTTTCCAACTGAACTACAAAATTGAAGTATGCTTTCGCAGTAGGAACATCAAATGATAGGAATGCCTTCTCTAGACCCACAAGCAATGCATCAAGAATGTGATCACAAAGTTCTCTTGATTTTGAATCAGATGAAGGTGACACCAGAGCATTGATGAAAGCAATAGCTGAATCTCTTACTGAATTAGAGACTCCTGTTGGCAAATTACCTACAGCTGATTGAGCAGTATATCCTAGCAGCATTTTTTCCAGCCATGAAGCCAAAGAAGATGAATCCATCAATAAGAACTTTTCTACAAAATGTGAAACTCGTTTTGACACCAAAGGCATCCACATCATCCACAGAACCACACAGTTGGCAGCAATGGCAAGACCTACAACATGCTCTTCACTTTTATGATATATTAAACTACGCAGATTTAGATGCATCACCTGAGATCAGAAAGCTGAAATGCAACCATTACAAATGGAGAAATTAAAGAATGTGAAATATAAGTTTCCATGAAAACTCAAAATTCTTGACCGACTTCCAGAGCTTTTCATAATTTGTGTAAAAAATAAGAAGCAAGATGGCACTTGCAACATCACACTTGAGATTTGTTCCATTCACGATTCTGCGCACATTTAATGATTGAAGCATAACAATAGATATTCCAGAGATAAAGGACAATCCAAATGCAATTTTGTAGCGTGCATTCTCAATTTCACTAAGCGGTCCTCAATACAGGAAAAGTAACTACTGATATATAGCTGACAATCCAAATGCAATTTCGTAGCTTGTATTCTCAATTTCACTAAGCGATCCTCAATACAGGAGAAAGCTAACTACTGATATATAGATATAAAAGTATACTCACTAGTTTATTCTGTAAAAATCATGTCATATACAGAGTAACTAGAAATGGAACATACCATTTGGCAAAATGCCTTGCATATCAACAAGCCCTATCTAGCACTGAATATAGGAGAGGCATCTGGAGTTGGCTGGGATTTTCTTGTGTACTTTATAAGTAAACCTTCAACATAAATCCCCGGTACCTGCAGATCCCTACAAGATCCAGTTGTGTAACTTTGTTAATTATAGAGTCAGCAGTTGCAGATCGATGTTAACATGCATGCATTGCTTAGGAAGTAATAGAAACATGCTACTATGCAAAAGAGGCCTGCTTTCACCTGTTGATCCTTTCATCTGAAAATAATGGTATTTAAAATGCATCCCTCTTTGAACCTATTATACTATGTCCAGGAGCAAATACAACATTCATCCATTTAAACATACATACCGAATGTAGGGCTCCAAATATTCCCACTGCCACTTGGGCCTTTCTCTAAATAGGGCAGCAAAATGCTCTGCAGGAGTGGTAGACAGAGCTGAGACACTGAATGGGTGAATCCACATATCTACACTGAAATTCTCCAACAAAGCTTCACCCTTGACCATTTCCATGTGTGCCTAGATGCCAGAAGGAAAATTATGCATCCACGCTTCCATGAAGTCATCTAATTTCCATCTGCCAGCACTCATGAGCTGCTTTGCATAGTGCAAGCAGACAAGCCTCTCATCCAGACACCAGACTTGGCTCATTTTGTGTTGTTCATCTTCTGCAGACCCAGCTATTGTGTTCCCATAGACTTCCAAGCAATGCATAGCAATTCTTCTAGAATACCCATCTTGCTCCAGCATGGCTAGAATATCTACAACCTTCAAGGCATTCAGAGGCCAATCATGCTGAACACAGTTGAGAATAAGGACATCCAGGAGACAGCCCATGAATTTGCGATCCACAATCCTCCAGTAGCCTTCAATCTCTACGGCCGCTAGGCCTTTTAGACCTGCTCGCAGTTACTCTTCGCTTGCTTGGATAATATCTAGCAAATCATCCCACCTATATAAGCCCTTCAAGCCCCTCATTTCTATTTCTGCACCCATTTTGTCTTCTTTGTAAGGCCTTTCACTGAGAAAGGACTTGAGCTTTTCCAGCCTCAGAGCAATTTGAACAAGCTCCATGTGTCCAGGGGCCAGTTTCATTGCACCAACACTGGGCTTGTCTCCTTCATTATGTGAGTGGCAATGGCACGGGCGGGTTTGCTTGGCCGCCTGTGATTTTGGCACCAAGACGGAATATGTAAAGAAAAACATAGATTTTGAAGCACCCTTTTTGGGCGTATTATATCTTCTATCCAAAACAGCGTTCAGCAAGGCAAAAATTCCCGGGGGCATACAACTTTTTAGGGATTTTCAAGGTTTTGGGAAGCTTCTAAACCCTTGGGCGAAATGTACCTGTGGTACAACCTCATGTGGACAAAACCTGGCTCAAAGTACCCCTCATTACTACTCCTTCATCTACCCCTCATTACTACTCCTTCATCTAATCAACAAAAGGCTTGGGTTGTGGTGCCTCAAACCTCTCCTATTCATCTTGAGGTGGAGGCTTTATCAAAGGTTACTTAGGTCTTGATGAATAATGTTGTGAGAGGTAAAACAAAGCATCGTCCTATGGTGAAGAGTATGGGAGGTGGTGTAGTTCTCATGGTGGGGCATGATATAGTTTCCACTCACTCAATGTGCCGTCGCTTAAGTGACACTTATGTGACTAGCCGTCGCTTAAGCGACGCTTATGAGAATAGCCGTCGCTTAAGCGACGCTTACGGCCTTGTGATTTTTGGTAAGTTTAAAAAAAGAAATCCATGCACCGTCGGATTTTTTCGTCGGATTTTGGATCGAAATTTAGTAGTGAGTAACTCCTAAACAACACCCATCCACATCCAAAAACATCTAAAAATTAACTTAAAACATTGAGCCATAGAAAACTCTTTGTTAGGGACTACCCCCCTTGGCTTCATTAGGAGTTAGCCTAAACGGAGGAGCTAGGAGTAGGTGACAGTACCTAGCTTTGTGCTTTCCCCCAAGGTCACACCTCTCCCACTTTCCAAAGTGAGGAGACAGCTTTCGAAAGATTTCTGCTGCTGGTGTGCAATCGGCGGACAACAAGATCTAAAACTAGTCAAATAGGTATTAATAGAACACAGGGAAAATATTTAGACCGAGAGACCAAAGGCATGTCTTCGGATCCAACAAATCTAATCCAACAGAATGCAAACAGCAGAGGGTTGACACTTTTCCTGGATCGTAAGTACATCGTTCCAGATCAGGGTGAAGAAGGCATCAGTGGGTGTATGAATCGAAATTGTAGTTTATACTCACCCAACACGATTCCAGGTCGTGGTCCAAATAGATACTTAACTAAATACATTGAAATGCAGGATTGGTAGTTGTTTAAAGAATGTTGCTTCCTTAAGATAACTGAACATGTGGTATGTCCAAAATGCAACTATAGAGAAGATACAGTTCAGATCTAGAGATTTCAAAATCCTAAGAAATGTCTACGCAGGTTGGTAAAACATTAAGAAGATAACAGTCCAGAATTCAATATGATAATTACAAGTAATAATGTTAATATCGCAACTCTGCAGCAACTGGAGTTCATATCCAATTGATAGAATACCCAATCGCAAGATCAAAAAACGTTAAGAAAATCCATAATACAATATGATAAATACGTGGGAGGATGTTAACATTGCAACTATGCAACAATTACAGATCTAACATGCTAAATACACATGATCTACCCAAAATGAATCCATACAGAAATGGAGTTGAGATCCATAACAAATCATCAAGGTATGAAAATGCATGATTATAACAAGCCAATACTAATTAAAGTCAAATTCATATCAACAACAAGGAGATATGTAATTGCACACTTGGAATTGTGAAGCTCTCACTTCATAATCCCTGTCGATTTATGGAGGTAATGGAAACCTCCGCTCTAGCCATCCCCTGCTCTTACCATGCACCCGAAATTTATATCGGATGAAAGTATAAACATCCAGGCGACTTTCCCCAAAAGGGGTCCCCCTATCCCTTTGCATTTCACTTTCTTAAATAGTAATGAGGTTTCATTTTTCTTTTCCTCACGTGCATGTGGTACAAACATAACTTATTATAACTATATTTTCTTTTCCATACAGAAGCAAATCACCTGGAAAACTACATCTATCCCAAGTCATAGTTTTACCCATTATTTTCTCAAAAGAGTCGCACATTAGGTTGAAGAGTTTTCACCTAAGGTCTAGCTCTTTATAATTTTTTTATAATGCTAATCAATCATAACCTTGAGGATTTCAATAGTAATAATTAACAATTAAGAAAAGGAATTAATTATATTAATAGACAAGGATAGATATACATATATAGGTGTATAGGGATATCCTTCCACTATAATACCCCCTTCGATTCAAAATTAGCTTTAATTCAATTCAAAAAGTGTACATCTCTCTTTGAGCATATAGGGAGTCTATGGGTAGGTAATTCATCATTTAAGACTGAAGGTCTAGGTAAGGATTTTTATTTAATTTTTCCCTCTCTCTCTTGGTACGCCTTTGAACCCAAGATGTCACTAAGTAAATCTACCAGACCCCAAGGTTATACTCATCCTTTTTCCTTCCCCCCACTAATGGATTCATCCCCACATCGTTCTTAGTCGTGTCATGTTTTTTGTCTTCTAACCCTACCATTTCATCCAATACTTTCATAAGGTTAGGTTGGGTACTTACAGTGTCGTTTTACTTACATTCTGTGTTTTCGAGTCGATGTAAAAGGGGATGTTACATCCTTTCCCCCTTGGAATTAACACCGTGCGCAGTGTTACTTGTTCGTCCAAACTTGTCATTTGTTCTTCTTCAAGTCCTCATCACTTGCTTTCACATTCTTTAGGAACATAATCTCGATTTTTTTGTTCTTTCACCTGTTCTTTGCAAGATATCACAAGGCCTACCTATAATATCATCACACCTCTAAGGTCAACATAAGAATGCATATACATAAATCATTTTTACTTGACCACTTTTTATCGGAGATCTTTAGGAGGCAAGCCTCTCACTTAGATTGCCATACATAACTTACTGTTTTATATTACTAACATTGCATAAAAATGTTTTTAGGCCATCATCCTGAAACATAAACATACATCATCATGTAAATTAACATGGACATCAACTGCAATGTATTTTCCAAATTCAAACACTATTTAGTTTTATCATTCACAAAAGGTTCCAATACTTCTATTTATTTTATTCACCAATTGATCAACATGTTACCTCCATAGGGATGCATTTACTTATAGCTCATCTACTTTTTCTAGTACCTTGCGAGTGACCTTCTAGTCTCTTCTCATGTCCTTCATCCAAGCAAGCACTCCAAGTGTCAGTAGTACTCTAAGTACTGCTCAAAGCTACCCAACACGATTACCATACCCTTCCTTAGGCATATCTCATACCTGTGCTATTCAAGGTGCTTTACCAAGCTTAGGCACTCCCTTCTCGCACATCATAACACCTAGAGGTTATTCTCTTCACGGAGCCCCCACTCTCATGACAGTCCCCTTATGCAGTGTGAATGTGTGCAGAAAGACTCCTAACCAAGATGTCTTATACCTGGGCATCCCTAGGGTGCATATTGGTTCCTAGTTGGACATGGGGAAAATATGTACCTCTTGTACACTTATTTTATCACAACATTCCTCGTGGACAACAACCTTATACGCATGATATTTCTCCTTTACTTTTTCATTCATGGAGTCCTGGTTCTCTTCATTGTCATAGTTCTCATGCCGGAAACTACTTTATGGATGGTTAGTTACCACATCATATCATTGATTCTAATCAATCTTTCGAATTAAACTACTTACCATCATTTACTTCTCAGTGCCCTAAGTCACATCTTACAACATTTCTTGTTCATAAAAAAAAGGATCCTTTAAACTCAAGCACTCTTTTTATACAACTAATCACATCATTGATTTATGCACAACATATTTTACTATCCACTTAGCTACCTTGTAGTCCAAGTTCATAAGTAGTATAGTTTCACTTTCCCTTTTCCTTATTTGAAAGAAAATAACTTTAAATAATAACGTCATGTTTGTGAAGATGCATAAAAAGAGCAATAACCCTCATAACAATATTCACTGGTGTGCCAACAATTATAGGTAAAGGATACATTGAAATGGTTTCAATTTTTGCAACTAACCTAAATTTGCTTTCACAACAATTTAACAATCCTGTCCTTCCTCCATCTATCCATCTAATGATGTTCACTCATAACAATATTCACAAATCAATAAGCAAATATTGATTTAAGAAAATAACATTAACATTTACATACAAGCTAGCATCCTCAAATAACATTCCCATTTCTTAATCATTCGTGATATAACCAAACCAACCGTTTCCAGGTCTATTAATTCATGAACTAGGATGACATGAGACTAGCTTACCAAAACATAGTTCTCCTTACAGTATATTCATTTAACACCCAAGGTCATATGCTAGTGATGTCCATGCATATAGGTGAAAATTAGAGATCTCATCCAATATGTCAAATCAAAGCAATTTGTTTTGGTTATAATTAGTCATACACTGCAATCAATAATTATTACATTGCCAACATATTGTGCACATGTGCAATTCTACCATGGTGTTTTAATCGTAACCATTTGTCTTCCATGTACTGACATAACCATGCAACCATTTTTCCTACTTTCATGAAATTCCAAATGAAGACATAGTTAATACAAGGTTGGTGTTTATGCATGTGTACCCTTACACCATTGCCAGTTATTCGATGTACTTTATATTTGCATAATGATAACAATAGTTTTATATGTATAATGGAACCTCTAAAATAGGCTTGACGAGCCGACAATGTAAACCAAAATGGGTCTATAAGGCTTATATGCAACTCATCAACATTCCAAATTGACCCTAATTTTAACTCTCTTACACCTTTTGATAATAACTTAACCTTTTCAATGTTACTTTATACATATGCCATCTCTTACACCTTTTGATAATAACTTAACCTTTTCAATGCTACTTTATACATACATCATGTTCTTCTAATCGATCCTTAACAACCACATCACCATGTTTTCTTAATGGAATCTAGTACAATTGTCAATCATGGAGGTTCTAATAATCCTTTCTAAAATATATGACATTATTAATAGCTAGTTCGTAAACTGTGAATATAGGTTCTAAGGTTACTCCCTTCATAAAAAAGAAAGATTCTACATTAAATTCATAAGGGAAATCACCATAAATTTTTCATCGACCATGAGTTCATATGTGGGTACTTCTATACCTCACTAAACTTATTTTTGCAGTGCAATAGAGATGAAGCAAATGTCTTAGAAATTCGTAAAACATGTTTAGAAATAATAGAAGAATACTTATCTCATTGGGCCCCACACTGTGCATCCTTAAGGTTTCGTGGTTGTAGCTCTAGGTGAACTAGCTAGTTCCTATTATCTCAAAATAGCTTGTTCGTTAGTTCCTTAAAATTTGTAGGACCCCTTTTTAGCCCAAATAGGCCTGAGTGTTGCAACCTCGCTCTGATACCATTTGTAACATACCTCAAAAATGAAAAATAATTTCCTTAAAGTAACGACAAATTATACCTTCAATATGACTACCCTTACGACTCTTTAGTGATAAAACTACGTCATTTCATAAATCAATCACTCGGAGGTGTTGGTCATTAAGACGGGACTTGCTGTCTATGAAATATCATAAATGCATTGGAATAAACTTAGCCCCTACAGTGCTTCGTAAGATCCATATTTACGTACTGATTAATATGTTAGGAGAGAACCTTAACTAATATAATCTATCATAACCTCAAATAAACAATTCCTTTTAGAACATTCATAAGGAAACATTTGTCATTCCTCGCCATTTTTATCATCAGAACACATAAGTTAAAACATCAAGAATAAAAATATAAGATACATTGTAACTAACCCAAATCCTCAAATGATTCTGAGATGCAAAAATAGAAAAATTACTTGATATCAAATTGTTCCAACACACGATTATGTTAGCCTATTGATCTCTTAATCATATAATCAGTCTTCCTTACAAAACAAAGTTACTCAAATACCATCTTACTTAAGTAATTCATACTAAATACTATAAATAACCACAAGCACATGTAGACCTTTTGAATTAAAACAAATACATATTTCCCTTATCATCCATTTATGGTTATCCCACTATAACAAGGTACCATCATTGGGACTTGGTAACCTAGACACCAACATTGGAGGTGAAGGGTGAGCCTCCTGAATAAACTAAGGAACCAAAAGACCATGTTGGTTGATCAATAATGAATTCATTAAATATGTACATACAAAGATTTATTTCACTATACTTGTCGTCTAGGCAATAATCTAATTCCTTACATCCCTGAGGAATCTTTTCTGCAACCACAACTTAACAGCTTAAGAACCATGCCAAATTAAGCGCTATGAATCAATAATCAATTTCAACAACATAAACTAAACATGATAAAAATAATCAAAGTTAACTATCATTTGTACGACTAAAAAGATGAGTGTGACTTTCCTCCCAACCATTTACTCAATTTGGCATCCGTTGGTCTACCTAGAGTCACCCCCTCTAGAGTCACCCCCTCTCCAAGTTCAAGCCAGGATAATGTTATAACCAATGGGATACCTTGCGTAGGAGTTTGATATTTCAACTTCTTAGATCATTGAATTGTCTACTTATTGGTAATAAAGAACTAAGATATCTTTACCAAATAAAAAGTAGTACCCATTTTCTCTACAAAACAAGTATAACCCAGCCAACCATAACCAGATTGTGAGGAAAGAAATCTTGATCTCCCATTGCCAACATATCGTCACGAGTTCAATTCCCATAAAGCCATAAAATGAACACTAAATATAAAGCCAGACAGAAATCAAATAGAGATGGGCTGGTTCCAAATGATGGTATACAGTTGAATAGAATGGTATCACAGTGCAAAGAAAATCCAATGTTAACAAACCCCTAACGAATTCAAATTTAAATACAACAGAGAAAACACTTACAGTAGCCATTTTCGACCCTATAATTGAAGGTGTGGCGGTCGCAGTTGTAGGTGAAGTTATTATTAGTGGTAGGGATCTTCTGAAGGCATTGGTTGGCAATTGTTGTGAAATTGCCCGTGAATTTGGTGTACTCTGCCAAAACCACCGTACCCCTCACAACAAAGCTGTAAATAAGGGACTGCTGACCCATATTTGGCCTTCGAACCCAAACACCTCCCCTTCTCAATGTATTTCAGTCCAGCCCAATCTAGACGAGGCAGATCGAGTAAACCAAAAATGCAGTCAGGACAGCACGCCGAAACCAACTGCTCTAGGTTGGAAAATATTAACACAACGCACTCATCAAAGGTAACCAACCAATCAGATCTCTGATCCAACACGCAGTAAAAGTTTAGATATCAATTCCGAAGGGTAAATCGTAGCAAGGATCAGAGATACAAACCAATCGTGTGCAGGATTAAGAGACTTAGATCATTATTCAGATCTAAAACCAGTCAAATAGGTATTAATAGAACACAGGGAAAATATTCAGACCTAGAGACCAAAGGCACGTGTTCAGATCCAACCAATCCGATCCAACAGAATGCAGACACCAGAGGGTTGACACTCTTCCTTGATCGTAAGCACATCATTCCAAAATAGGTTGAAGAATGCATAAGTGGGTGTATGGATTGAAATTGCAGTTTATATTCACCCGACGCGATTCCAGGTCGTTGTCCAAATAGATACTTAACTAAATACATTTAAATGCAGGAATGGGAGCCCTTTAAAGAATGTTGCTTCCTTAAGATAATTGTACTTGTGGTATGTCCAAAACGCACCTATACTTAAGATACAGTTCATATCTAGAGATGTCAAAACCCTAAGAAATGTCTACGCAAGCTGGTAAAACGTTAAGAAGGTAACAGTCAAGAATTCAATATGATAATTACAAGGAATAATGTTAACATCACAACTCTGCATCAACTAGAGTTCATATCCAATTGATTGAATACCCAATCCCAGGCTCATAAAACGTTTAAGAAAATCCATAATACAATATGATAAATACATGGGAGGATGTTAACATTGCAACTATGCAGCAATTACAGATCTAACATGCTAAATACACATGATCTTCCCAAAACGCATCCATACAGAAATGGAGTTGAGATCCATAGAAAACACCATACAAAAATGGATTTGAGATCCATAAAAAATCATCAAGGTATGAAAACACAGGCTTATAACAAGCCAATACTAATTAAACTCAGATTCATATCAACAACAAAGAGATATGTAATCGCACAGTTGGAATTGTGAAGCTATCGCTTGATAATCCTTGTCGATTTATGGAGGTAATGGAAAACTCCGCTCCAACCATCCCATGCTCTTACCATGCACCATAAATTTATATCGGGTGAAAGTATAAACATCCGCCCGACTTTCCCGAAAAGAGGTTCCCAATCCTTTTGCATTTCACTTTGTTAAATAGTAATGAGGATTCGTTTTTCTTTTCCTCGCGTGCATGTGGTACAAACATAACTGATTATAACTATATTTTCCTTTCCGTACACAATAAAATCACCCGGAAAACTACATCTATCCCACGTCATAGTTTTTACCCATTATTTTCTCAAAACAGTCGCACATTAGGTTGAAGGGTTTTCACCTAACGTCTAGCTCTTTATAATTTGTATATAATGCTAATCAATCATAACCTTGAGGATTTCAATAGTAATGATTAACAATTAAGCAAAGGCATTAATTATATTAATAAATAAGGATAGATATACATATATAGGTGTATAGAGATATCCTTCCACTATAATACCCCCTTCGATTAAAAATTAACTTTAATTCAAGTTGAAAAGTGTACATCTCACTTTGAGCATATAGGGAGTCCATGGGCAGGTAATACATCATTTAATACTAAAGGTCTAGGTCAGGATTTTTAATACTAAAGGTCTAGGTAAGGTCTTAGTTGCGTCATGTTTTCAATCTTCTAACCATACCATTTCATCCAATACTTTCATAAGGTTAGGGTAGGTAATTACAGTGTCGTTTTACTTACAGTCTATGTTTTCGAGTCGATGTAGAAAAGGGATGTTACAATCATTAGCGTTGGCTAGATCAAACTTCATGACTGTTGTTTATATTAGATAAGATAAGATAAGATAAGATAATTCTATTAATGTCTAATGAATAACCAATAAAGTAGGTCAAAGTCATTGTTGGGTACAAAACGATGTCAATAGAAAGTGGGGGTACTAAAATGACATAGGTTTCATTTTATCAATGTTGTTTTCCTCAACTTGTTGTTTCTTTTGTCATGTCCACATATTTCCATTCTAGGTATTGAGGATTTGATGATGCCATCTTGGATTGAGAAATAGGGAGAATGGAGAAATGGTCCATCTGAAAATTGAAACAAAGAACTTAGAAATTATTCTAAGTCCTAATATGGAAGTTAAAAGTGTCAAGACAAAGAAACATACCTCTTTCAATGCTACACTCTTTCTTCCTTACTATTGGACTAGTCCTCCCTTCTCTCCCTTAACTGGTGGACTGTCAAGAGTTAAACCCTTGACTACTATTATGGAAACTGCTGGACTATCCCTTGAGTGCTAGATGGACTTCTCTCCTTCTTCACTGCTGAGATAAAAAATAGGTGAATGGGGGTGTTTTTGTGACTGTAAAATGATGTTAGGGATTATGGAGGAGACCCCAACCTTTTCAGTCAATTTTTCTGGTTTTTTCTTAGCTGAGGAAAAAACAGATGCTCAGGAGGCACAAATCTACTCATTTACAGGATAGTGTCCCCCATGGGCTCCACGTATCCTTTTTTTGTGGTATAACATTCCTCATTGGCACCACATCTAAGGTTCTTCACGGGACGTCCAATACGCCAGTGTGTGGACGAACACCCTATATGTACCTTTGCAACATAGATTTTATCCCATTTCTTACAATACCGAAAAATTTGTTTTTCACCATGCAAGACCAACATTTAATTGGATTGAGTTTGATTCAAGGAGACTGAGTTTGTGGATACAAGATTTCCAATTCCCAGTTTTCTTAGGTCTAAAGTATTTAAGGCCAATCCTAATGCCTTGGGATGTACTAAAATATGATTACCATTGAATGGCAAGTTACATCTAAGCACTCATCATCTCTATATGTGTTGGGGCTCCGACCTTCAAGGTCCTAAGTTTTGGTAACTCCGTGGTTTTTGTGGAAGCTTGTAAGCAGATTTGCGACGCAAAATAGTCTTAGGGGTGTCGGGGTTGGGTCGAAGCCCCTCTCTTTGTAAATGACCCAGGGTTATGGTTTTTGGGTGCCCATGGTTTAAGTCCATGGTTTTGTAATAGTGCACTTGTATAAATAGGCACTCATGTAAAGGAGTGAGGTTAGGCCTTTGACGATTATCTTATGATGCTAATGTAATGCGAAGCTAAGAGCTGTTGTAGGGTTTTTGTAAGAAGGTTAAGTCCCAGTTGTGTGCATGGACGACCTCTGTAGCTGAGTGCGCAGAGGGTTTTTGTAAGAAGGTTAAGTCCCAGCTGTGTGTGTGGATGACCTCTGCAGCTGAGTGCACAGAGGGTTTTTGTAAGAAAGGTTCTGCAGGTGAGTGCGCAGATCTGCAGCTAAGTGCGCAGCTTTTGGGAGATTGAGAAGATCTGCAGCTGAGTGCGCAGATCAGAACTGTGGTTTTTGTAAAGAGTTGAATATAAACACAGTTCTGTGGACATAGCCCCTACACTGGGGGTGAACCACATATATCTTGTGTTGTGGTGGTTCTGTTGTTTTGTGCTATTATGTTTTATGCTTTTGATAAGTAGGTGAATGCTAAAATAAGATAACTGTTAAATATTAACTTCGCTGTGAATTCCCAGTTAAGGGTTAAGCAAGAAACATTATTTTACCTAAACTGCAAAGCTATTTTAGTGAATATTGAAGCTCTTTATTGTATAAATAATTGTTGTTAAGGCTAAAGGTATAGTAATATCCCTCTTCTGCTTGTAGAAACCTGATTTTGCGGCACCCCATAGTTGTTTCGGGTGAGACTGCAACCTGTTCGCAGGTTGTTGCCGAAAGGGCCAACACTGTGGGTCTTTTGTTGGTGCGAAGATAAAAGCATAGAACCCGGGTCTGCCCTAAGCCCAACAATGTGTATTATGGCCCATGTTTAATTTCTCCATGAAGTGGAGTTCAACTAATGTGCAGTGCACATTATTTCATCTCTTTTCGCGTTTCCATGAAACTTGTCATGCCAGGTGTGCTCGAAATTGTGGAATAGTTCTTACATGATATTCCAATCTTATTTCAATAGAGTTATGAATTTTCAAGTATTTGTCTTTTAATTAAAAGGATTGGTGGAGAATAAATTTCTAATTCATTGGAAATGGGAATTTTTTTTTTTAACTGTGATTGAATACCTAGCCTTCCAGGAAGAAAAGAAACGGAAATAGGATGCTAAATTGTCTCAGAGAGAAAAACAATTTTAGGCACTGAATGAATNTTTTTAACTGTGATTGAATACCTAGCCTTCCAGGAAGAAAAGAAACGGAAATAGGATGCTAAATTGTCTCAGAGAGAAAAACAATTTTAGGCACTGAATGAATCACTATTTGCTGGTTGGAGCACTTGAGACCTCACAGAGTTTGAAAGTCACTTAGTGTTCAACAACTTCATTGTATTTCAACCTACTCTGTTCTTGTTGACCACAACCATATTGCACTGTACAACATGGGAAAATAATGTGGATTAAAATGGTTATGAAGGATGACTGAAACTGCAAAATCACTAAATAAGGACCTGGGATTTACACTTGGAAACCGTAGAAGGATTAAATTAACTTCGTAGGAAAGTTTTAGGTCCTTACAAGCTTGTGATGTCCAACTGTGCAATTGCAATACTGGTAAGATGAGCTGTTTGTGCTAGGATTTTGATTCATTCGTGACTTGTGTAGCGAACAGGTTATTTTCACAAATAATTTTAGTTGTGATTAACATGAAACATTCTGTAAATTACTAGGAGGTGATAAACAATTGTCTACTATGGAGTGGGTAAGCATGCACAAGCTAATTTCAGGAGTAGTTAAATATAAATCTATCATCACCTCAGCATTTGTCGCATTCTTCCCTCCTTTCCCATACCCTTTCTTGTCTCCAACAACTTCGCTAATGGATTCCATGGTTTTAATATTAAAAAAAATGTCATATATGTTTCACTTGCTTAATGACAATAGTTATGTAATTTTGTCGTCTACAGTATTCACTTCCTCAATCTAAAGGTGGAAGGGACGCAGTGACAAAAATCCATTTTGTAGTGACAAAATTTTGTACCCCAAAACCAAAAAATCAGTTTGAAATAGAGTAAGTTCACATTGGTTTAATGCAATCATATTCAACACTAGGAAGGCAATTCCTTCATAAATTTATTTCCAACACTTTTTTGAGCAGGATATAAACATGCTAAGCATTGAGTAGATTGGTTTCAGGGTCCAGGATAGAAGAGTTCCACTTCAGGCTCCGGTATGAGAAGTTGTAGCTATAGCTATTTTCAGTGGAAAAAGAGTGTGTCATCAACAAGAGGAGATTCAGAATCAATTATTAACTTGACTCCCGAATTGAAATGGTGTTAGTGAAGGAAATTCATTACAAAATTCTTCCAAGTAGTTATAATTTGGTAACCAGCTGATATCTTTTAAGTTTAGTAATATATGAAATAACATATGAACACTATATAACTTGTCTAAAAGCATCAAAACAGTAAGATCTAAGAAACAAATGCAACAAGAGAGAGAAGACGAAATTTACATGGTAAAATCCCAAGGTGGGGAGACATCCATGGAAATAGGCCTTCTATTCTTCTGGTAGACTCTCCAACTTACAACAATTGAGCTCTCCACACTTGCATACACTACTCACTCATCCATTTGATCCTCCTCCACCTCTATTACATAAGGTAGAGGGACAAGAGAACAAATCTCAGGATGTATGTGGGATCAAATCACTTTATGAATTAGTGATTTATTGAAGAATAAAAAGCCCAATAGTCTAATTATGACTCATTGTGTTTACAAATGCCTTATCATAATGAGAGGATGTACAACTATAAATGAGAACACTAGACTAACTTTATCCACATTCGTACACTTCCATCTTGTTTTTTGATAATTAGAGTACAAGTCAATCATCAAAATTCCAAACACATAGAGATTAGGATGCATTATGTTGGTTATCTCTGTGCTCATGGAAAATTTGTGTCAATTTTTGGTCCTTCTATAGATTCCATAGATTGGTTTGCTGATATCTTCACAAGTCTTTTCTGGAGCCCACCTTCACAAGTATACAAACACGAATCGGTATAAGGAAGCTGCATTAAGTGGGCAAACATGATGTATTGTAATGTATTCTCTCCATGACCTACTACTCAGATCATGGGATTTGTTGAGATAATGTGGTACTCTTCACTTTAGGTCATATATTGATCCATTGTACTAATTATATTTTTATGGAGGTTCATATAGGTAACTTAACTTAGCCATTTATTGTATTCTCTATAGTTGACTATGTCAGCCTTGTCACCCTCTTGAGATTGGTGCCATAGCCCTAAAATATATTTAAAATACGGAGACACACTCATCATTTCCATAGAACGCATTCAAATGAATTCATCCATTGCTTTCCTAAGGGCGTCTTTAAACAATTTGTTGTACTCGTGGTATTTTTTCTCTATTTGTGTGGTTGATTATTCTTTGACGAAGATATAGTATGTGAACCCATTTCTTGTGATAGGGGTTGTCATAAATATGCTGGTTTGATTATTGAATAAGGATTTTTATTGAAGAGATTAGTGTGGATAAACTATCTTCATATGATTTCATCAGTTGGTGATAGAAGCATTGTCTCTAGACAACATTTTGAGGATCCCTAAAATGCTGATCTCCTTTGGAAATATTTCTATAGGGAATTTGGAAGATAGAAATCCATAAGTAGATCATTTCAATTTGGGTTCATATCATAAGGTGTTCTGTGGAAACCACTATAACATTAAATGCTAATAAAATATCTATACCTGTTGTATGAGAGAAAATGTATCTAGAATTTTCTTGTTATATCTTGGAACTAGGAACTTTTGTTGTTTGACTTACTATACTGAACTCTCCTTAAAAGTAACCTCTAAAATGATAGAAAAAATAACCTTATCATTTGTTTTGTTTTTAGATTTGATGTATGTGTAATTTTCATATTTCTGATCTCAAAGTTTTTTTTTTTGTTTAATGTATTTTAAACATTCAATTTTTTGACTTATACCCAAAATATCCAACCCGTATTTACTTAGTATTCTTGTTCTCCATCCTTGTAGTGTGCAATTTCCATATTTGTTATTGTATTAAGACATCAGTATTTTTTATTTTTCCTAGTCACACCATTGTTGCACCACTCTAATGTCCTCTTAATGCATTATTTAATTGTTTATTATCCCTCATAATTGATAATCATGTTCTCTCCTTATCTTTTGAGGAAGGAAAATTTTGATTTTTAGTACTGGGCTTTTATTGCAGAAATATCCATTGCTTCAGTGAACAGTCTCAGAAGCTTGAACATCTTATGAAGGTATGACATATGTAGGTTAAGATCATTAAGTTGTGTTAATCAAGCTGCACCTATGATTGATATTTCGCAAAGTGAAGGAAATATTTGGCACATTCAATGAACCAGTTTCTATTGGAAGCTCTATTCTTTAAAATTTGAACTATCCGAATAGGAAAATGGTAGAAATAGGCATAGTTAATTTGTTGATTTATGATAATCTATTTTTTTCTTGAATATGTGGTTGAAGTTTGAAGTTTGAACCAAATAGGGTTGAAACTTCATAGTATCAGAAGAGGTTACAAGAACAATTTATAACAGAGCAGGAAGCTTTGTTTGGATCGAAAGCCACTCCAAATAAAAATCATAGCATTAAGAGAGTATAGGGTTTGCAAGAAAATGGAAGCACAACCCCCACAAATCATCTCCTTTCACTTGGAGGTTCCATGATTTTGGGAAATTTTGATCTTACTCCTTGGGTGAATGGGATCACTCCATGACATAATGGAATTGCAAAGGATAGCAGAAGGTGGCTTGCAACACCATTGAATTATGTTGCAATATGTAAAGAAGATACAATCTCATTTGCATATGTGGGTGAATCTAATTTGGGTTCTCCCTAGGCTAGATGGCTGAAATTTGAGTCAAAATATGTTATTCCCCAAGGGTAGCCTTTATTTTTGTGGCTAGGGACTTGTAAATATCGCTTGAATGTACACACTTTTGTTTCCTACATTTCTTTTCTTGGAGGAGTTCCATAAGAAACTTTGTGCTATTTTCTGTAAACGGTGGTGTTTTACTTTTTAATAATGAAGATGTATAATCTTCAAATAATGAATCAAGTTTTGTTTACACTATGCACTCTTTAGTTTGTTTTGCAGATGGCTGAGGTGAACTGGAAGTAATCATTCAAGGAAGGATCAAAGATGGATTTTATAGGGCTGGTCTGTACATTTAGTAAACTTGTACAATGTAATTTGTACCAATATTTAGAGCTGGTGAATTCATATGATTGCCTAGGACCCAAGTTAACACACTCCACTTTTTAAAGAGATAGTTTAATGGCCTCAACCATCACTTAATTTCATTGCACTAGTTCATGAAATTATCATTGGTAGTTTGTATAGTTAAGGTCATTGCTTGTGAGACCTAAGGTTGTTTGACTTTTATGATTGGAACTCGAAAATTTTGTGAATTGATGTAATGTGGAATGGAAATATTTGAGTGAGTACCCATCATGGAGGGAAAAGTCTTGGCATGGTTATTGGATAGTTTAGACTCATGTTCAAGGGTTCTGTTGTTATCTAATTGGTTAAAATGGCTTACAAAATTCTTATACTAACTCAAGGGCATCTATCATCTTTTCCTCTCTAGAAATTTAGGTGGCCATTTATCTTGATTATTGTTTAGAGAGGAATGATGGGAAATAATTTTACTTGGTAAATTCTTGAATCAGAGTAACTATTGTGATATTTGTCTTTGCATTGAACTGGCATGTAGTCAATTTGAGGAGAATTTTGAGGAGATTAATACAACTGATGTTCCAATGGAGCCTTCTTCATCTACACTTTTTGCTGCAGAAGATCCATCTATTCCTATGATCCTTAAAGTTTCAACTTTAGCTTAGATGGAGCAACAAGATCATGACATTCAATGTTTAAGTCTAGGTAGTGCTCAAGATTTTGTCGATGGAATCATGAGGAGAGTTCTAGCAGATGTCAATGTGTGTTTCTTATGGGTAGCTTTCATTGCAATACAGCTAGAATTTTTTGTTAAGCAAGTAACTTGTTTCTATTGATTTACTCTTGTTGTATGGCAGACCGATGTTTATTACTGGATTCTATTGGAACCTGGGGTTGGCATCATCGACATGTGGAGAACTAAACGTATCCTTGATATATGCTTAGTACTCATTTATTTCCTTCCATTGAATGCATGCTTGCATCTTAGGTACTTTTCCTTGACTCTTAAAAGAAAATTCTCTATGGGATGAAGTTGGAAAACTCAATTCTTCTGAGTTTGGTCTTGGTGAGGAGGGTTCTCCACAACCCCGAACTCCTCCATTCATTACTGTAGAAGTTACACCTCCAAGTCAAGGTTAACATATCAATTTCTAGAGTTGGTATTCCAGTCAAGTAGAGCGGAGCTTGCTGAATCCATATTTTGGGTCAGCTAGTTGCAACTTGTAAAATAAATCTGAAGTTGTTATGTCATTGCTCATCATTTCTAGGGTCATTACGTTGACATCAGCATCATCGGCATCAGACCAATAATTGGAATTTTTGTTCTATTCCCCAAGTAGATCCAAAAGGATCTATCATTATGCAAACTTAGGATGCCCACCAACAACAATGTATGACATTGTTATTAGAAAACATATATAAAGTTGTTCATAGACACAAAGCCTACATGATATAAGCATTGTTAGAAGGGGAAGTAATTAGGCTTTGGAATACTTGAAACCTTCTGCAAATTAAGTTGTGTTGATTCATTTCCTGTCTAGTTGTATAGTCAATATCTCAAGCCTAACTTGAGTAAACGTTCAAATGTTCAATGAGCCTAGTTAGGAGCCAAGGGAAAGGGAGGATTCTATTAAAGTTGATAGTACACTGCATGCATTTCTTATTTCTTCCATAAAGGTTATTAAATCTCAATCTTGAATTCCAAAATAGTCTTTGTTGAATGCCATGATTTTTTTTGATTGCTTAGTGATGAAAACCCATTACTAGGATAAGTAGAAAGGGTGAAGGGTGTTAACAATATCTATGCCTATATTTGTCGTTCAAAATGTAATTTTTCTTAGGTTCTTCAATTATGACTATTGATCCTTTGACAAAAACTAAGATTAAATGCATGGAAATGAGATTATGTGATGATGTTTTATGTCTATATCTTAAATTTATTGGAAAATAATGATTTATACTTTTCTTGATGTATTGTCCACCATTTCCCAATTGTTTTCCAAGTCAACAAGTTGGGATCTGGCTAGCTAGATAGGGACATGAATGGATATGCCATATAGGAAGAATTGCACTAGCTCTTAGGAATTAGTTTATCATAAATACTATTTACTGGTAAGTTGTAATAGTAATAATTATGGAGTTTGTAGATTGCTATCTCGCATACATCTTTTTATTGTAATATTTGCACTCATTTATTCAATAGTTTGTTGCAATATCCTTGTTTATTTAGTTTGCTACAAATATCATTGTTGTTATATTCTACTTCAAATGTTAATGTTTACTTATTCGTTTTATTATTTGAGAAGGCATTCCAATTTTGGTTCAAAATATGTGTTTAATTATGATCTTTATTTTATAGTACATATTTTATTTCATCTAGTTGGAGAAGATGATCATATGTATACTGATGATGCTATGCAATGGCTATACTATATTGACTTACTTGAAATGATTGTAGACAAGTTGAGTTCACTTGTAAGTACGTTGGATGAGTGTAGCTGGTCTTGGATTCTTAGGTCCTTCCTCCAGAAGGAGACAAGTGTATATGTGCTAGGCACTATATCACTGGAGTCTTCAGTATGTATATAGATGGATTATAGCGATATGCTTAACAGTTCCATTAACTGCTTTTTGGCTTCCAGGAGACAATAATTGAATCATTATTTCTTTCTTTCCGGTCATTAAAATCTCATATTCTCTGTTATGTTTGTGATTTAGTTTGTTGTTAATATATTTTTTGGATTAAGAGAGTCAAGTATGTTCACTTATTTAGTTTGTTGGCTATATTGCAAAGTAGAATTCCCCTGAAGTACATACTAATGCTGCAGAGACCTTTGTATGATAACACATTTATCTCCTTCTACATCGGTTTCAAAGATTTTAAACCCAAGACTTGAAGTGCAACACATGCTTTTGTATGTAAAAATTGTCATTTTTAAGTCAGTAATTGTGTTGACCCAATTCCATACTTAGTAACTTGATAATCATTATTTTGTATGCTTGAATGATGCTAAATTTGTTTGAATATCATTATTGTCAAGCAATAACAACTTCTTAAAGGGTGCTAGCTCAATAGTATAGCACCTTCCTAATTATAGGCACGAGGTTGGTGGTTCAATTTCTCTGTACCCTATGATAAATTTGTGACTACAAAAATGACTAAATTCACATATTTACGACTATTAGTAGCTAATTTCCCGTATCTAGCCATATTTAGCTTAGTCATTAATATATTATCATCTAGTAGTTTATTTAGTTCTATATTTGGTCATTAATTGTTGCAATCAGTGACTAAATCCGTGACTAAATCCATGACTAAATCAATGACTAAATCAATGACTAATAAGTCAAGCTATTAATTCCTAAGTGAAATACAACTAGCTATAAGATAGTGGAAATTAGCTACTGTTAGTCGCTGACTCAAAAATAGTCATTTATAGCATGATTTTAGTCATTTTTTTTAGGTTGCAAATGAACAAACCAACAAAATGAGCTAAGCGCTAATATTGGATACCACATTTCCAATGCACATTTATGTCTCCACCCTAGCCTCCAATAACGCTTTCAAAACCCATAATCATATAGCTCATGCCACCATATAAAACCTTATTCCAAAACAATGTGAATTGTTAAACTCCATTTGTGCATCGACATAGGGTTTAAGCCATAAGCTCATAGCATATGAAATATGCCATGGAATACTTTAGGCCAAGGTTTTTACAAATCATAATCCAATTATTTAAAGCCATATATTAAAATTATGTTAAAGCATGAACTTTAAGGAATAAGTCTTTATACCATAGTAAGTATGTGTCACATGAATAATAAGTGCAATAATGACCATTTCACTATCGTAGAGTCCATAAGCACAATAATAAAATCTCGTGCAACACGGTCTAGTAAGCCACCCATCTTGGTATCAATATCATCTAACAGCCATAATTTAGTCACTAAGATAGATCTGTCAAATTGAGTGCTAATGACAAAACGGGAAGCGTGGCTTGTTCAACGTTTATGAGTAATTTCAATCCCCAAGTGCACCTGCACACAAAGTGGAAAGAAATGCATTAGTTTGTAAGAACTAAGTAAGCCCAATATGACAAGTATAAAACAATTACCTCTGAGGTGGTTACAAGAGAAACTAGTATCGCCGCTTGTAACATCCCCATGGACAATACATCAAAAATTTCTAATTAATCAAAGAAACAAAAACAAGGTGTTTGTTTTGACTGTCAAGATATTTTATTGATCATGCAAATAACCGTAAGTCAAGCTGAAATATATGAGAAACTAAATCAGATCTACTTACTTGAATCCAGGGGAAACACGCTTGGAAAATCAACTCCTCCCAACCATAGGAGGCAGCAACTCAACGGTTTGCTCCGCTCCACCCCCGAGCTGGATCGCCAACCATGCACCATAACACCAAGTAACT